>CM016614.1:125775616-126375616 GCA_005393395.2 Gossypium australe | reverse complement strand
CTCTTATAGCCGAAATCGAAAATAGAAATAAAATACAATGGTTTTTTGGTATTTGTTTTTTTCTTCTCTGCATTTGCTGTCGTCCTTGTTGTCCAATCGTCGGGGCTGCGACGCTATGAAACTCCAAAAACATCTAGGGTTTCTGGATAGGTTAACTTTTTGGGCCTTTTGGGCTTTGTAATGTACAGGGCTGAATTATTGGGTTTGTAAATTGGGTAGTGTTTTAGGCATTTAGGCTTTAAGTCTGGGTTTGTAAAAGAGACTGGACTATTTTATTATTGTTTTATTTTTTGTTATAGTGTGGGCCCGGGCAAATTTGGGCTTCTACAACTGCCCTTCTTTGCTCATTGTCGTGTAACGAGAATAGAGCAAAGACTATAAAAGGGCCAAATTTGCCTAGTCTTTCTAGATCTTGGCTTCTTTTTGTGCTTTTCTTCTTTACATAGCTTCGTTCCATCCCACTGTATCTTCAGGGTTCCGAGAACTGGCGTTTCGATCCCATTCAATGTAATTTCAGAGAGAAGAGATTTGTAGTTTCAATCTACTTCACTGGAACTTCGAAGTGATAAGAATTCAGAGAGAAGAAATTTGTAACTTCAATCTTCTTACTGAAACTTCTCGAAAATAAAGTTGGATCCTCGTTGACCTCAAGTAGAAGGGACTTGTAGCTTCAGCCTACTCCACTGGGACTTCGAGGTGATAGGAATTCAGATAGAAGAGATTTGTAGCTTCGATCTTCTTACTGAAACTTCTCGGGAATATAGGTTGATCCCCAATAACCTCAGGGAGAAGGGACTTGTAGCTTTCATCTACTCCACTGGGATTTCGAGGAAATAGAAATTCAGGGAGGAGGGATTTGTAGCCTCAACCTACTCCACTGGAACTTTGAGGAGATAGAAATTTAGAGAGAAAAGATTCGTAACCTCAATATTCTCTGCTGAAACTTCAAAAAAATATAGACTGATCCTCATTGTAAACTCAGGGAGGAGGGATTTGTAGCCTCAACCTACTCCACTGGAACTTCGAGGAGATAGAAATTCAGGGAGAAAATATTCGTAACCTCAATCTTCTCTGCTGAAACTTCAAAGAAATACGGACTGATCCTCATTGTAAACTCAGGGGAGGGATTTGTAGCCTCAACTTGCTCCACTGGAACTTCGAGAAGAGAAGATAGAAATTCATGGAGAAGAGATTCGTAACCTCAATCTTCTCTGCTGAAACTTCAAAGAAATACGGACTAATCTTCATTGTAAACTCAAGTAGACGAGATTTGATGTCTTCGATCTGCTCCTGCAACTTCAAGATTGCCAAATTTGCTAACTTCGATCTGCTTCTCTCAGGAAGGCAAGATCTTCGAATTCACCGATGTTGCGACAGCGTCCTCTAGGGGATCTGTCCTGTAAAACCAGTTTGTGTTTATGCTTATGCAAAATGGTTAAGATGCAATGATCAGAATAAACCTAATGCTCCTAACTAAATGTATTATGGACGACATTTGTATGAATGTAGAATGTCATGAGAATGGTCTTTTTACAAATATTAGGATGCAATGATCAGAATGAATCAAATGCCCCTAAATAGATGTGTCTTATGGATGACATTTGTATGAATGCAGAATGTCATGAGAATGATTTCTTACAATGATTAGGATGCAATGATCGGAATGAATCAAATGCCCCTAAATAGATGTGTCTTATGGGTGACATTTTTATGGATGCAGAATGTCATAAGAATGATTTCTTACAATGATTAGGATGCAATGACCGGAATGAATCAAATGCTTCTAAATGTGTTTTGCATGAATGCAGAATTTCATGAGAATGATCCCTGCTTAAGGTGTCATCGTTCATTGTTCATCAGGGTAATATGTTGCCCTCTTGTTCGATTGGTATTCTTGATAGAAAATCAGAGAAAACAAATATCCTGCTCAACAGACTTGCCCCACTGTAACTTCAGGGTTCATCTCATTGTGACTTAGGAGTATAGGATCTGAATTTCTTCCCATCCATCCCACTACGACTCGGGGGTATAGGGCTTGTAGTTTGTTCCATCAACTGATCACTCCTCAGGTGACCCAATCAGATGTGTATGCATGATGCTCGCGCGAATGCATAATATCAATTTTTTCTTGAGAATGATTCCCATTTTACACTTGGGTTAACGATGCCTCCTGACACAATATCTTGTTGTTTGCTCAACCACCATTTTTAACAAAAATCCGAAGAAATAACCTTAATTTAGACTCCTCCTTAAACTTGGTGACTTTTAAACAATAGTCTTGTTTCGAGTTCTTGTATTATTCAGAAGCTTCCAGAGTAATATGTGAAACTCATTTTATGAAAATATTATTAGTCCACTACCCGTTATTTCAATGCAAAGTGCCTGAAAAAGATCATAATCATGGACAAGAAGGAAACTAATTGGGAGCATAGCTCGAAACAAGCAAGTTAATCAAAGCTAGCAAATGCAATTAAGCAGGGAGTTTATTAAAGCCGTATCTTGAAAAGAATAAGGTAATCAAAGATAGCAAATTCAAAATGGATAAGATGGAAAACTAGGTGCCCCAGATATCGCAGCTTGAGCTTCTCTGTTCAAACTTCTTAAGAACTATTTTAAGTTCGACATGTGTTTAGGGGATCTGAAGTACTTTGTCGATGCCCCAAGACGTAGCATACTTCTTCATTGTTAATTCAGGCATAGCAAAACTGCTGTATGCCCCCCTTTGATTATAATTTGAGCCGCCCTTTTCGGGTTTTCAACTCAAATCCCCTTTTGTCTCAAAGCGCCCTTTGCGGGTTTTCACCTTGGCCTCTCCTTTTTCTTTCTTTTTAATTGAAGTTTTTCTTCTTCTTCTTCTTCTTCTTCTTCTTCTTTTGAAAATATACCCTTTTCTTCTCTTTTTTAAGTGAAATACTTCTTGACTGAATTCACCGGATTGGGCATATCCCTACCATCCATTTGGTCAATGTTTCCAGAATAGACTTTTTCACTACATAAAGTCTTTTCTAGTTTAACCTCCATTTTTCTCTGAAATCCTTTGGTATATGAAGGATCTTCTTCAATATCAGGTCCCCTTTGGAAATTTTCTAGGATGAACCTCGTTGTCGTAAATCCGCATCATCTGACTGTAACAGATAGCTATTAACCTTTCCTCACAAATTTGATTGATCAGATCGGGATTGGATCCATTCTGCCTCATCCAACTTCAGTTCTGATAACACTTGAAAGAAGGAATTTCGACTTCAATGGGCGAAACCAATGAGAAATGTGTTGATCCGGTGACAGTCCTGGCCAATGTTTGATGAGCATAAAGGGTAAATAGTAACTTCTGTATGCCAATCTTTACAAGTCTCGGTCCCTTTTTTATGATCTTTTGTTGTTTCTTTTTGGCTGCCTTTGCTGCATTGTGATGTGGCACCTGATTTTTGAACAGATTGCAAACTTTTGACATTGTGCGGTTAAATATGATCTTTTCGATATTTTTTCTTTTTTCTTTTTTTTAAATCCTTTCTTTTTCTTTTTTTGTTCTGATAACTATCGACTTTGTAATATTGGCACATGAAGCGACTTTTACCATCTTAGTGAAGTAACCGACATCCACGAAAATGAATCGATATTGGCCAGAAACTTTTGATGAGACTGACTTGATAACATCCATGCCCCACATGTAGGAAATCTTATTTCTGCATTGAGCTAGGCTTTGATTTTCATCTCATTCCTTGGCTCGCGACGTAGGATATGTTTTTCATCCAGTATTAACAAATCAGAAGATATGTTACAATTTCTGTAATCTTCAAAGTCCTGAGATCCCTTAGACCCATATTTCATTCAAAAAGGGAGTCAGTAACAGCGTCGCCCATGTCATTGATATCTGGGGACCCATTGTGGGTACGAAGGTAAATTTCAAGAATGATTATTTGTATGGTATGATCATGAATAAAGAATGAAAGAATATCTAAATAGTAATCCAAAGTATGAAAGAATCTATAAACAGAAAGAATGGAAAAATATTTACTCAAAAAGATGCATTTTATTGAAATAAGGATTTTGAACACAAGCCTATTTCATAAAATGACTCTCATTACTGCTAGGCTGAAAGCAATAAACTTGTTTTGAATATTACTCTGGATTAACCTTAAAAATACATGTCTTTTCCACAGTCCTATTGCTCAAAACACTCCCAGGCTCATATTTCTGCATTTGGCGTGTCATCTAATTTCACAATACCCATGCCGATGAATTTTTCCACCAATTTCTTGAAAACAAGGCAATTTTCTATCGAATGCCCTGTGACCCCTGCGTGGTACTCACACTGGGCATTTGGGTCATATCATTTTGGATATGGAGGTTGCATTGGTTTCGGGTAGTGAGGAGCCATCTCATGTGCATCAAATAGGCTTTGATACAACTCCCTATATGTCATTGAAATTGGTGTAAACTGGAGTTGCTTTGCACTGGATTCTCGTCTTGATGAGCCCTGATGACCAGTTGTCACAGCCCTCCGTTGACCTACAGTGACTAATTTGGGGCGCTTGCTCAAGCTGTTCACTTCATTTTCCCTATTTCTCAGGGCTGATCTTTTGACACTTTCTCCCGCATCTATCCTTCCACTCTTTATGGCATTCTCAATCATTTCTCCAATCATTACGACGTCCGAGAAGCTCTTTGTAGCACTCCCTAGCACATGAGTGATAAACGGGGCCTTCAGTGTATTAATAAAGAGCATTATGGTCTCTTTTTCCAAAAGTGGTGGCTGGACTTGGATGGCAACCTCTCTCCACCGCTGCGTATACTGTCTAAAACTTTTATTCACCCTTTGCTCCATGTTTTGAAGAGTAATTCTGTCGGGAGTCATGTCTGTCACATGACTGTACTGTTTTATGAATGCATGGGCTAAATCTCTCCATGAACCAATTCTGGCACGACTCAACTGGTTATATCATTTGGCTGCTGCTCCTACCAGGCTATCTTGGAAGCAGTGGATCAATAGTTGGTCATTATTAATGTACCCCGTCATTCTTCTACAAAACATAGTAATATGAGCCTCGGGGCAACTTATCAAATTCAGCCATTTTGAACTTGTATGGGAGCACCAAGTCAGGGACCAAGCTTAAATCCTTGGCATCGATTCCATGATAGCTATCAACATTTTCTAAAGCCTTAAACTTCTCCTCCAACCTTTTATATCTGTCTTCTAGCTGTCGTGGCAATTCTACTTTTGTCCTCTCTCCTTCAGCTATTTCATCCAAATCAGGGACATTAGTCATGATTGGATTATCTCCTGAACCTAAGCCAGTTTGGGGGTTGACTGAAGCATCAACTTGGAGTTGTTGAGGCCTGATCGCGACAGATGGCCTTTGTACAGTCACTTCAGGTAGTGCTTGCACGCGTGGTGGAGTATAATCAGGGGGATATTGATGATACTCAGTATTCCCCTCATCATTAACCATGGAGCTCTTTCCTTTATCCATATACCCCTTCAATAGCTGCTCATCTGAGTCATCATATCTCTTTGCGATTCCATCATTTTGTCCATCATATCCTGTTGGATCTTAGCAAGCTGCTCTTGCATTTGCAGCTGAAGTTTATCCTGCATCTCCCTTTGGAGTTGCTCAAACTTCTCTAATCTCTGATCCATATCTTTCATCTTGGTTCGGTACCGTAGGGATGTCTAGCTTTGCCGGTGTCCAGGTTAATGCTGAAATAACTTCAACCAAACAGGGTTTTCTCATGAAATCTAATGCATATGATGTAATGTCATGAAAACAGCGTAATGCAAATGATGTAATGCACATGCATGCAATGGAATGAATGCAATGCAATCAAAACAAAAGGAAATACATTAGTGCAAGAGAAATAAACAACATAGAACACCTGACCGGGTGACCACTAGGGTTTGGCGTGGCTCTATCTAGGGTAGGCGCCTAGGGCTGCTATATGCGGCTTGGTTCTAAAGAATGAGTACCTGAACCAGCAGATTCCTCAATCCTCACCCGTTATAGGCTCATATGGATCGAGTTCAGTTCAGGGGAACACATTTCCCTATGGCCATGCAGAGGTAAAAACCTCACAAAGCACATAGGTACAGATGTGTCCCGGAAGCAGTCCACTAGCCCATGCGGAGGTGAAAACCTCACGAAAGCATAGCTTCTCACTCCTACTTAAAGATGCGACCACAACGGTCATGCAATGCAATGCCAAAAATATTTTGTTAGACTCGACATTATTATAATTATAGCACAAACAAAATGCACCGAAAGAAACATGATTCTTCAAAACAATTTTCCAAATTTCAATCAAAAAGACAAAAATTAATCAATTTATGGCCTGACTCTCAACCAGTCCCCAGCAGAGTCGCCAAGCTGTCGAAACCATTTTTTACGGGTTTTGGAAAAATGAGAATCGACTTTAGAAATATGGAAGTGGAGTCGCCACCGATCTTTTTATTTAAGGTGTGATCGGATCACCTATAAAAATGTTTTGGTCTGTGAAATTCAAGAAAACGGGTTCGGGAGTCGGTTACGCACGAGGAAGGGTTAGCACCCCCATGCGCCCCTAGACGGGTACCAAATCGGTTAATTAATGCCCTTACGTTGAAAATTTGGAAACGTTATAAATTTTCTAAGGAAAATTAATCAATATTAAATTTGAATTTCAAGATTAACTCATTTCGAAGGAAATAAAAATATCACATCCAGTGCGTTAGGACATAACACCTTTATACCCCGACATCGAGATCATCTTTGATCTTCAAAACATGAAATTAAAGAAGGGTATTTGTTTATTTGGTTGGACAGAAAATTGACACCCAGTACGTTAGGGCATAATTTTCTGACTTTCCAAACGCACAGACATTGCCTTATTTTGGAGAAAAACAAAATTTTATATTAGGCTTGAAATGCATTTAAATAAAATAAAAACATTTAATAAAAACTAGAACATATTAGAATTTGAGGCATAACAGTAATAGAATGCATAAACATTAATCATGAAATATACACAAATTAAAGGTCGTATTAACAACATGCTATAAAATGCTAGTTTTCTTAAAGAAAGTTAGTTTATATTGAATCTTGAACTTCAAGATTAGCTCGTTTCGAAGGAAATAAAAATATCACATCCAGTACATTAGGACATAACACCTTTATACCTCGACACCGAGATTATCTTTGATCCTCAAGATATTTGATTAAAAAGGATATTTGGCTATCTGGTTGAACAGAAAATTACACCAAGTACGTTAGGGCATAATTTTCCATACTCCCAAACATTCAAACATTGCCTTATCTTAAAAAAAAAATTTATGTACGTGAAATTTTAAAATGAACTTAATGTATACAAAATATTTGATATAAGGCATACATGTATTGGAATTTTGAAGCATGCTATGGTACAAGATGTACAAACATTAATCGAGCATTATTCACAAATTAAACGCTATGTTAACAATAAACTATGAAATTTGATAATCCTACAAAAATGATAAATGCGAATTAACAAATTATAATCCATGCAATAGCAATAATCATATAACACAATTTCGACATTAGCAATTGAAGAAAATGGAGCAAGATAATAAATATAAAAGAAAAGAAATTATGGTATACATCAATTTTAAAGGAATAATATATATAAAAAGGAACAAACTATATAATATGAAGACAATCTAAAACAAATAACATATGTAAGTGTTTATATATAATTATTTTAAATAAATAGAAAAATGAACCTTAATAAACATTATTAAAACAAGTTAAAATAGGTAATACATATAAATAATAATTTAAAAACAAATAGTATAAATATATATATATTTATATCATATAATAAAATAATTTAAAATTACATAATAGATGAACTAAATTTGATAAAAATGCAAAGATTATGTACAATAACAAAAAGGGTACTTAATTGAAACAAAACAAAGTTGGAAGACTGCTTTATAATAAATAAAATCATTAATATTTATGCCAGGATCAAAATGAAACGCACGTAGACAATCAGGGACTAAACCAGCAAATATTTTCGAAACTCAAAACGCAGTGTTTAAGCGGGGACTAAAATGAAAACGGAATGTGTGTTAAAGGGGAAATTAAAAATAAAATAAAACTTAATCAAAAGGAAATAAAATGCTGAAGGACTAAGATAATAAAGAACCCATCAGAACAAAGACACACGGATCTTGGCCGCAATCGGGTCGGGTCTCGGGTTTTCCAGCAAAACGGCACCGTTTTGGTCATTAAAAGACCATACCAAAACGACGTCGTAACATGGGCTTATAAAAACCAAAAATCAGTTAAAAAACATTTTAACATCCTCCTTAAAAAAAAACAGATCAAAACTCTCTGAAACCAAGCCTTGGCCCTCCAAGCTCCGACCATAGTATGGTAAAGCTCCGGTCATTGGACCACCGCGCTCCGCCACCTCCACCGCCTTATACGGCGGTAGGAGACACTCAAGAAGACAGATCTTAACCTTCAAACACCCTTAATCCCTAATCTAAACCCAAAACAACCAAAATCTTCGCCAAAATCGAAAAACATCGACAAAAAGGGCTCAGATTTGGGGACTCCGATCTTCACAAAAAAGGGTAAAAGTTCATTTTTTTGTATTTTTATAAATAAGTATGATATATTTGAAGCGAATGGACTACAAAAATTTTAATAATACCTCTGTTTTCTGTGATTTTGTATTAAAAAAATCCCCCTACAATCGTTTGTTTCGGTCTCTTATAGCCGAAATCGAAAATAGAAATAAAATACATTGGTTTTTTGGTCTTTGTTTTTTTCTTCTTTGCATTTGCTGTTGTTCTTGTTGTCTTTTGCAGGTACAAGGTGGACGTGGCGCACGCAAGCTTGCTGGCAGTACGGAGGCACGTGGGGTGACGTACGTGTGGGGCGCGTGTGAGAGACGGGGTAGTCCAATCGTCGGGGCTGCGGCGCTATGAAACTCCAAAAACCCCTAGGGTTTCTTTTGGGCCCTTTGGGCTTTGCAATGTACAGGGTTAAATTATTGGGTTTGTAAATTAGGTAGTGTTTTAGGCATTTGGGCTTTAAGTTTGGGTTTGTAAAAGAGACTGGACTATTTTATTATTGTTTTATTTTTTGTTATAGTGTGGGCCCGGGCAAATTTGGGCTTCTACATTGATTATTTTGAAGATATTTGGACAAGTAAAGCCCATAAATTGAAGAACAATTGAGTTGAAATTTAAGATTTGAAGATTGAATTATGATGACTCAAGGCAGAGTACTTGTTAAACAAGGAAAGTCACTTTCCATAAGTTGAAGGCATTGGGTTAAATCCAAACTCTTATGGAAGTAGAATCTTGTGATGATTTTTAGCTTTCTTTATAGAGAAGTGATTAGATTGTAATTCTTATGTAAATAAAACTTAAGTAGTAAATAAACTTATGTTTTGCCTAAGTTAAAATAAGAATCGAGAGAGAGAAAGACTTTGAGGGAGCACAAATCTATTCAAGTTAAGAACATATATATGTGCATTGTTTTTTTAGGCAACCAAGAGAGTCTATTGAGTTGCAAAACTAAGCTTTTGAGAGGGAAACTTAGTGGGAAAGTGATTTAATCTTTGTACAACGATGAGGTCGCTAAATTAGTGAGTGTGAGTAGAGGTGCTCATGGGCCGGGTCAAACCGGGCCTAAGCATGGAATCAACATACATTATATTTGCCCAAGCCCGACCCGACCCGAAATATGAGTTTAAATTTTGCCCAAACCCACCTATATCTGCGACAGACTAACCTGAGCTCATTTTAGGCTCGCCCATATTATTTTTTAATTTTTAAAAAATATTATATTATATTTTTTTAATATTTAATAATTTTATACAATTTTTTATATAGTCATCTTGACATTATTTTAATGTTTACATTAGTGTAGTATTATATATTTAGTATATATTTATTTTTTAATGTGTTCTAAATTACATAATATATAAAAATAACATAATATAAAGTATTATAAAAAATGGGTCAGGTCGGCCTCGGGCCTTAAATGTTCAAGCCTGAGCCTGACTCATATTTTAAATGGGCCCACTATTTTTGCCCAAGCCTATTTTTCGGGCCTAATATTTTTACCCAAACCCTCCCAAATTTCAGGCGGGCATTCGAACCTGGGCAGGTAGCCCGACCCATGAACAGGTAACACAACAAACAATCAGCTATGTCTAGAGCTTGCATGCATGTATTAAAAATATGCATAAATTGAATGAAACAGTGATATAGACAAATTCAGATCATGAACATTAAAATGATAAACATTCACCCAAATAACTCTAACCCAGAAAAAATTTAGTTCATGGGTGGAAAAGTAAACACCGAATTTAAATCATTCATTAACATTTTAAAGACATTTGAATCACAGAAATGAAGAAAACTAAAGGCAAAATTGCAAGATTTCTCGCCACACTCCAGCTTCTCTTCTATCTTCCGATCGTTCGTGAATCCAGATATATGTCTCTTTCCATTCTTCACGTCTGTATTCTGTTCTCTGTAGTTGCTACGCTTCTTTCTTTGGAATTCTCCAATGGAGTGTTTTCTCTGTGTGGAGAGAGGATTGCTGTCACCAGTCTCTTTCTCACACAAATTCTTCTACGTTTTCTTCTTCTCTCTCCTTCTTTTATTGGGTAGATCTGTCCCACCTCAGCATACATTTTTCATTCATTTTTTCAGGTTGGTTTTTCTGGTACATGTCCAGCTAGCTGACAGTGATGTGGATAGAGTGCTGAGTCATTTTCCCGGAATTGCCATGGCAATTCTGTTGAAAATCAATCTTGCCATTTGCCACGACAATATTTCAGTTTCCTTATTTTCCCTTTTCATCTTCTTTCTCATCCTACACCTATATTCACAGAAAACCACACATTTTCTTCCCAAGTGATAAAAGTAACAAATAATGACCAATGTAGCGCAATCCAAGCTTTGTTATGCAATGTTCTAAAATTATCCTAAAAATGTAGATGTATCCACTTAATTTCAAATAATTAATTCCATCTAAAGACCTTAAATATAACTCTTTTCAAGAGTTATCAGTTACTCAACTAGTTGAGATTATTTTTTTTGGCCCATTTCCTTTAATTGTTGTAATGGAAGGGTCACCTAAACCCTAAAAATCAATGAAACAACAAATTTAACCCTGAATTTTTATCTAGTATATCAATTTGTTATAATTGTGGAAACCTTTTTTTGAAATTGACTTTTTATTTTAAAATGAAAATGGGAGTCGTCACCAATCACTTTTAGGAGGTATGATTGGGTTACCTCGTAATTTGATTGTTTTAATAAGAAGTTTGATTTATTAAAACAATGTTTTTCGGTCTACAAAAATCCAGAAAATGGGTTCGGGAGTCGATTACGCACGAGGAAGGATTAGCACCTTCGTTACGCCCAAAATTGGTACCTAATTGATTACTTGATGTCTTTAGTGTCGAAAATTGAAATTTTGAAGAGATTTTAAAATACGATCCTTTATTAAGACATTACTTAACTAAATTAATTTTCACGAAAAGGGGCTTATTTTAAGTTAATCAAGAAGAAAGGATCATGTCCCGTAAGTTAGGACACAATGTCTTAGATCCTCGAGAACAAAATGAACGCCATTTAATCATCACTTAAATCCCGTTTTTAGTTTATTTTATTTTAAAGTAAATATTTGACTATCTCGGTTTTAGAAAGAAGCTGAATTCCGTAAGTTAGGAATACGACTTTTCTAATTCCAAACTAATGAACATTACTTTGATTTAAAAAAATTTCCTTTTTTGTGCTTCGCGCAAAGACGAATGAAATATTTAAAACGATGTATATTTAATTCATTCGGGCGTGATATATAAATGGATAAATGTTTGAACCTTAATGTATGATATGAGATAATTTAAAATGACTATATAGATAGAATTAGATATAATACATAAATGAAGAAGCATTATAATAGTAATAACATAATTATAATAATAACACTGACATTAATAATCACATCATGGTGATAATAAATAAATGATGAAATTTAAGATAAATAAAAAAATGGAATGTGCATGATTTAAAAAAATAAATAAACATGACATGAAAATATCGAAAATAAATAATAAAATAACAAGAAATAAAAAAAATATATAATAAAGATAATAATAAAAAAATCGCACAAATAAATGAATATGAACAATTCAATTTTTAAATTTAAGAAAAAAAGTAATAAACAAATAAATGAATAAATAAATAAAAATAACTTATAGAAAGATTGAAATTAAATAAACAGAGGGCTTAATTGAAATTAAGGAGTGTAAATTGTAAATAAATAAATAGACTAATAAGGACTAAAATGGAATTTAAACGAAATTACAAGCATAAATCATAATAAAACAAATAAATTAAATAAGAAAACATAAATAAGGACTCAAATAAATTGCACATAAAAGAGTAGAGACCAACTGGGAAATTATTCACAGGCCCTTGAAACGCATCGTTCCATGGGAACGAAAATGAACTAAAATCAATTTTTTTTAAAAAAAAAAAGAAAAAAAGAAAAAAGACTACATTGAAATGTCATTAAAAAGCGGAAGGACCGAAAGCATAAATAAACCATTAAGAAAAAACACGCGGATCCTATTAAAGGATCGGGTCGGATTTCGGGTTTGCCTTCGAAACGGCGTCATTTTGGGACATTTTGAGCCACTTCAAAATGTCGTCGTTTTACTTAGTCTATATAAGTTAAAAAATTTTCAAAAAAAGTCATTTCCCCTTCATTTAAAAAAAAAAAAGAGTATGAAGCCCCTCAAATTTTCTCTCAAGCTTTCTCATGTCCGGCCTTTGAGTCGTCGTGGGCCACCGTGGCCACCACTGGTCCCCGACAACTGTGGCCGCCGTCTACGGGGGCCAAAAACCCCAAAAAATGCCCTTTTGACTTCGTTTAAACTGTTTTAAAACCCTTTACCCCGATTTAAAAAAATGACAAAAAGAAATGGAAATCTTTAAGAAACCTTTTGGTTTCTCCTTCGACGGCAGTACTGTCTTTCATCAGAGACAGTAACCTCGGCTTCTCACGGCGAATGGCGCAGGTAAGAAGAAATTTTTTATTTTTTACAAAAGTAAAAAAGTTAATAGATAAGAATAGATTTAAAACAAAAAATATTATCTAGTTTTTTTTTTAAATGCTGATTTTTTTTATTTCTCATTAAAAATTACAATCGGTTTTGTTATGGCTTTATAGCCAATTATAATATCACATGTTTTTTATACTGTTTGCTACTATTCCTCTGCTATTTCTACTTTCTTTTCTGTCTTTTTCTTCTTGTTTTGTTTGCAGGTCTCGGCGAGGTCAACGGAGGCGGGAAAGGTGGTCTTCTTACATCTTTGGTGAAAGGGTGGCAGACCTCGGGACGAGTACTTGCTGACGAGGCACGAGAGCAGCGGCGCACCTAGAGCTAGGGTTTCTTGTTTTTTTTTTGAAAATTTTGGGCTATGGACTTGTAAATTTTGTTGGGCTAGGGTTTGTTTTTGTATTTTGGGCTTATAAAAAATTTGGACTTGGACTATTTAATTTTAGTTTTATTTTTTATTTTGGTTTTATTTATTTGGACTTGGGCCCGGGCAAATTTAGGCTTTTACAGCTGCCCCTCTTTGCCTATTGTCGTGTAATGGGAATAGAGCAAAGACTTTAAAAGGGCCAATTTTACCAAGTCTTGCCGGACCTCGACTTCTTTGGTGTTCCTCCTTTTCTAAGTAGCCTCGTTCCAGCCCACTGCAACTTCAGATGTATAGGATTTGTTGCTTTAATCTACTCCACTGCAACTTCAATGAGATAAGATTTGTGGCTTCAATCTGCTCCACTGCAACTTCAGAGAGATAAGATTTGCCATGATAACTTCAATCTGCTCCACTGCAACTTTAGGGAAATAAGATTCGCATATTCAACCTGCTCCACTGCAACTTCAAGAAGATAAGATTTTTAGCTTGTAGCTTTAATTTGTTTCACTGCAACTTCAGGGAAATAAGATTTGCTATTCTTCAATCTGTTCCACTGCAACTTCACAGAGATAAGACTCGTGGCTTTTAGCTTTAATCTGTTCTACTGCAACTTCAGGGAAATAAGATTAGCATCTTCAATCTGCTCCACTGCAACTTCAGAGAGATAAGATTTGTAGCTTGTAGCTTTGGTCTATTCGACTACAACTTCAGGGAGATAAGACTTGCTATGGTAGATTTAATTCGACCTACTGCAACTTCAGAGGTATAGGACTTATCGTTTCAATCTACTCCAATGCACCTTTAGGGAAATAAGATTAGTAGCTTCAATCTGCTCCACTGCAACTTCAGGGAGATAAGATTTGTAGCTTCAATATGCTCTACTGCAACTTCAGAGAGATAAGATTTGCTATCTTCGATCTACTTCACTGCAACTTCAGGGAGATAAGATCTGTAACTTCAATCTACTCCACTGCAATTTCAGGGAGATAAGATTTGTAATTTGTAGCTTTAATGTGCTCTACTGCAATTTCAGAGAGATAAGATTTGCTATCTTCAATCTGCTCCATTGTAACTTCAGGGAGATAAGATTTGTGGCTTTAATCTACTCCACTGTAACTTCAGGGAGATAAGATTTATAGCTTTAATCTGCTCCACTGCAACTTCAGGAAGGTAAGATTTGCCACGATGACTTCTGTAACACCCCTAACTCGTAACCATTGCCGGTATAGAGTTAAAGGCATTACCGGATGATCAGAAACTTTTACAGACATCTCATATCATAGCTAGGTCAATCACATCAAAGTGTCCCTTAAGTATGTCCACGAGACCTCAAACATGTTTTAGAATAGGGCCGGGACTAAGCCGGACACATACGGAAATTCTCAGAAATTTAAAACTTTTTCAAAGTTACAGAGGTCACACGCCCGTGAGGGCAGGCCGTGTGACTCCCACGGCCTTCAGACACGCCTGTGTGTCTAAGCCGTGTCAAAACAGGGCATACATACTAACTTGTCCACACGGCTGTGGACACGCCCGTGTGCCTCACCCGTGGTCGCTACTGATTTCACCACATGGCCAGTCACACGTCCGTGTGTCTTGCCCGTGGTCAATTCTGACTTGTTTTGAATTTCAACCACGAGGGACACGGTCGAGCCACACGCCCGGGTGGGGAAATATAGGCCATTTTCAAGGCCAAAATGCCACCCACACATGGGTCAACCCTACAATCTCAATTAAGCATTATCTCATACACAATTGGCAACCAAAAATCATGTCAACTAATCAACATATTATCCCATTCAATCTCATTTCTAAATATGCCATTTATATGCTAAATAATCCAACCAAATCACTTATAAAACCAAACATGTTTCATTCACATTTTCACCAAGTCACTGTGGTATCAATTCATCGATAAACTTACCATTCATAAGACCAATTCATTGCCATCAAGCCATACCAAAACATGCTTCATATCATAAGTACTCATACACATTTTCAACATTTATCTAGCCACATCACATGGCTATTTACACAACTCAAACATATTCCAAAATGGCTAGCCTATACATGCCATATTTAGCTATATACACATTCAATAGTACTAATTTGAGTTTGATACTGTGGTGAAGATCCTCGGCGGTCCCCGAGCCTTCAGTAGCCTTGACGATCTATAAAACAGAGTAAACACACACAAAGTAAGCTTTCAAAAGCTTAGTAAGCCATATACAAATAAACTTATCACAAAATCATTCATAAACATAGCAATTTAGATTCATTTAGATATCTTCATTTCAAAACACATGAATATCTCTTTAGCTCACTTGGTTTGCCATTGCTACCAATTCATCATATCACAAACATCTCATTTGCTCATATCTCAAACATACATTTTTCTCAAATGTTCCTTTGCATCAATGCATATACTTACTTACCTGTCATGCTTATACAAAGCATACATATCAACGTACCTGAAACTGATGTACAACTCACATAGTCATTCATTTCTCGGACTTGCCCGTTGAACCGTTCGGAACTAAATAGGATACTCAGAGTGCTCTGAATAGTCGTACAATGCCAACGTCCCAGACGTGTCTTACATGTATCCAAATATCGATGCCACTATCCCAGACAGGGTCTTACACGAATCAATACGATGCCAATGTCCCAGACATAGTCTTACACGTAAATCTCATATCGATGCCAACGTCCCAGACGTGGTCTTACATGAAATCTCGTATCAATGCCAACGTCCCAGACGTGGTCTTACATGATATCACATATCGGACACCTATGTCATGACATAAACTATCCTATCTATTCCTAGGTTCAGACGGGACTTCTCAGACATTAACCATCTCTCGATACTTTCTCAGAATCCATATATTCATCATTTTGAGTATTATTCATAGCAATTCAAATTTCATGTATTCACAAATAAGTCAATTCAAATACCTTTATTTGTATATCGACTTACCTCGGATTCAGATTTTCGATCGGATTCGGTTATTCGATAACTTTTGACTTTCTACGATCTAAGTCCGTTTTCTTCGGTTCTTGATCTATACCTATTCAAATTTAACCCATTTATTCACCAAAACATTCAATTTAATCCAAAAACACACATTTAGGTCAATTTGCAATTTAGCCCTCAATTTTCACATTTGGACAATTTAGTCCATTTTCACAAAATCACAAAATACAAAAAATTTCCATATACCCATGCTTAGCCGAATATTCATGTATCTCATACAAGTCCATACATTTCATTTATTTCACAATTTAGTCCTTCAAAATTTCATTTTCTCAATTACCTCAAAAATACTCAAATTCATCAAAAACTCAAAGACAAACTTTGTTAATCAAACACATATATTTCATAATTCATCTTCAAACATCACAAAACTCACATGTTCATCAATGGCTCATTTAAAAAACATCATCAATTCACAAAATTGAAGCATGTGTTTTGAAGAACACGAAGCAACGATTACAAAAACGTAGAAATTATCAAAAATCGAGCAAAACTCATACCTCAATCAAGGAAGACAAGGGCCGAAACCTAGCTTTGCTTTCTCTTTTCTTCTTCTGTTATATTTTTAGTGATAGATGGATGAATATAATCCACTATCATGCTTATTTTATTTTATTATACAAGCTTTAATAAACTTATTAATCAATTACAATTTTAACCTTTTAATAACCATCAAAATTTCCACTATCAATTGTCCATTACCGTCCATACCTAATCCAAATGGTAAAATTGCAACATAAATCCTCATATAAAAGAAGACACATCAATTAGACCCCTCAATCAAACAGAAGGCCACGTTTATCATTTATGTGATTTAGTCCTTTTGTCAAATTAAGCACATAGACGAACAATTTAACTCACAGAAATTTCACATATACAAATTCAAATATCATAAGCACGAAAAATAATATTAAAATATTTTTATGACTCGAATTTGTGGTTCCGAAACCACTGTTCCGACTAGGGTCTAAACCAGACTGTTACAACTTCAATCCGTTCCACTGTAACTTCAAGGGTATAGGATTTGTGGTTTCACTGATCTATTACACCGTTCTCTAGGGAACATGACCTGTAGAATCCATTTCATGGGCCTATATTTATGCCAAACAAATAGGATGTTATGATAAGAATGAATTAAATGCTTCTAACTAGATGTGTATGAATGATATTTGCATGAATGCAAAATGTCATTTTTTTCGAGAATGATCCCTTTTTAATGCTTAGGTTGACACTGCTCGTTGTTCACCAAGGTTCTATCACTGATGTATTACCTTGCCCTCTTGTTCAAATGGTATCTTTGACAGATAGCCCGAAGAAATAATCACAAGTTAGATTATTATTTCCCAAATATTTCCAACTCTTAAATTTGGTTAGTTCTGACTAGTTGTCCTGTTTCAGATCCTTGTACTATTTAGAAAATCTTTCAGAGCAATATGCAGAACTCCTTTTACTTGAATATTATTAGTCCATTAATCATTATTTCAATGTAAAAAATGGTTGAAAAAGATTGTAACAATGGATAAGATTGATATTTATTGGGAGCAAGGCTCAAAATGAATGGATTAATCAAAATAGCAAACGTTGCTAAAATACAAAATGAATAAGATGAAACTAGGTACCCCATATATCGCAGCATGAGCTTCTCTGCTCAAACTTCTCAAAGACCATTTTGAACTTGATATATGTTTAGGAGATCTAAAGTATTTTATTGGTGCCCCAAGATGTAACGTTCTTCCTTCTAAGAAGACTCGACCATCACATGCTCAATCTTCAATCCAAATTTAAGCTGCCCTTTTTTGGGTTTTCAATTCAAAACCCTTTTGGTCTCAAGGCGCCTTTGCGGGTTTTCACATTGGCCTCTCCCTTTTATTTTTTCTTTTTTTTTCAAGTGAAATATTTCTTGACTGAGTCTGAATTCACAGGATTAGGCAGGTTCTTTCCATCCATCTCGATCAAAATTAACGCTTCTCCAGAAAAGGCCTTCTTTACCACATAAGGTCATTCCCAATTTGGCATCCACTTTCATCTGAAGTCCTTTTGTATAGGAAGGATCTTTTTTAATACCAGGTCCCCCTAATGGAATTCTCTAGGGAGAACCTTTTTGTCATAAGCTCGCATCATTCGTTTTTAGTACATCTGACCATGACGGATAACCCTTAGCCTCTTTTCTTCGATCAAGTTCAACTAATTATATCGAGACTGGATCCATTCTGCTTCATCTAACTTTAGTTCTGACAAAACTCGGAGGGATGGAATCTCGACTTCAATGGGCAAAATCGCTTTCATTCCATAAACCAAAGAGAAAGGCGTTACCCCGGTGGAGGTTCTGACAGACGTTCAATAAGCATAGAGGGCAGATGGTAACTTCTCATGCCAATCTTTATAAGTCTCAGTCATTTTTCCCACGATCTTCTTAATGTTCTTATTGGCCACCTCCACTACACCATCATTTTAGGGTGACATGGTGACGAGTTGTGGTGTTTGATATTAAATTGACTACAGACCTCCACTATCATGCTGTTGTTCAAATTCAATGCATTATCAGATATAACCCTTTCTAGAATCTCATACCGACATATGATCTCTTTCTTCAAGAATTTGCTGACTATCAACTTTGTGACGTTGGCATATGAAGTGGTCTCTACCCACTTGGTAAAGTAATCAATGACTATGAAGATGAATCGATGCCCATTAGAAGCTTTTGGTGAAATTAGCCCTATGACATCCATGCCCCACATAGAAAAAGGCCATGGGAAAGTCATAACATGAAGAGGTGAAGAAGGCACATGAATTTTGTCTCCATAAATTTGGCACTTATGGCATCTCTTGGTGAAATTAATATAATTCCCTTTTCTGGTGTACCTTGAAAACATAGGTGTCTTCCCTCTTTTAAATAACTACCTATCTAATTCAAAATTGACAAGGATTGATATCCTCACTTAGGATTCACTCAAATCACTCTAAAGTGTTTAAGGTTCAGAAAAAGATCGCTCACAAGTCGAACCTGAAAAGTTAATCCCATAGGCTTGCCTGAAAATCAAATCTCCACCACTGTAATATGAGATGACAAATAGATCAAAAGGTCGTTGTTAGGGTTGTAATGGGGCTAGGGTTAAAGGTGTGGATAAAGGCTGAATTAGAAGGTTAGAATCGAGATTGACTTGAGAAGTTACCTAACTAGAAAAAAATGCACTTAATCTTACATACTAATACAACGAGCTTTTTCCTTGAGGATTGGATTTTGAACATGCAAGCTCTCTTAATCGTAGGACTAATAATGAATATACTTTTTTTAAGAACAAACTAATATAATTGTAATAAAGAATTGATACAACTGAAATATAAAACATAGTTAGGAAACTTGTTTATCATCAAATCTCGACAAAAAGGTAGTTAAAAGAATTGGTGATAACAGATACAAAGGGTTTTTGGTTAAAATCAGTAGGTGAGTCAATGAAAAGGGCTGTTAGGCTCAACGGGGTTCACTAGGGGTTAATTATAAAGGTAGGCTTTTTAGTGGGATTAGTAGGTTAAAACCTAGGTGCCTTTATCATCCCGGTATATCAAATCATAACTGTGGTCTTGACATGTATAATCAAGGCAAGTTCTAGAATAACAGTTCATAGTTGACACACTCATAATAATAAAAAAAATGAGAATGAAAAAGAATGTATGCTCTATAAGGTTCAAATACTCACAAGAATTATGGGTATTTTGACATCATCCTTATAAATTTTAAATTTCAAGGTAGCATTTAAATTTAGGTCAACAACCTAGCAAAAATTTCTAATTTATGAGAAAAAGACTTGTCATGCTTGATTCTCTAGTATTCTTTGAATTAAACATCAATGTATAATTAACTATGACTTATTCGATAACATGTCAATAATTATCACACATCACTAGAAATTTCATCTTAATTAGTAATATGACAATTTTGCATAAAAACAAGACTAAATCAGGGATTTGAGAATAATGAAAAAAATTTGGCAATTTTATTCCATTTTTAACCTCAGGGATTTGAGAATAATGAAAATGGTTAGGCCTTTTTACCCCCCACACTTAAGATGTACATTGTCCTCAATGTACAAAGATAGATAATACATTTATATTCAAAATCAAAAGGGAGGGGATAGAATACTCTCTGAGGTGTGGACTGTTTCCTTGGAGGAGGGCAGGGGTCGTGGAGGTTATGGTGGAAGACGTGGAAAATACGACGAAGGTGTCGGTATGGTGGTGGTGTTGGTTCCCAAGCTCTGCGTTAGATGAAGAAATTGGGGAACTCGTGAAGGATTAACCAGGGTTTATAAGGACATAATAAAAATAAACTAAATACAAAATTAAAGATAAGCAAGCTAAAGTGAATGAGACTAAGAATAAAACTGAAAAGAAAAGAAAGTACTAATGGACTATGAAGTCCTTATTAAGGGATGGTTCGCAGGGTGGGAATCAATGCTAGGACTGGGGATGTGGTGGCGGTGGTGAGAGTGGTGAGGTTGTCGTGGTGGTCTGCCGTGTGAACACGGTTGTGGCGTGGGCGAGTGGTTGAGTAGCACGGGTGTGGTGTGGCCGTGTGAGAGGTTTTGGCTTGCTTGTGGAGGAAAAACGGCAAGGAGAGGCGGCTTAATGGAAGGTTGATGAGTGCTTCGCCGGATTTGGGAGAAGGAGAGTTTTAAATTTTGATTTAGGGTTTGTGTTTGTGGGAGATGACGGTTGGGTTTATTTATAGGGGATGGGGCACGGGTTGGTGGCACGACCGTGTTCTTTTGAAATCGCCTGTGTTTTTCGCGTTTTGCAGGTTTGGGCGCGTTCAGGTTCAGTAGCACGCCCGTGTATTTTTGGCACGCCCGTGCTTGATAAGGTCATC
This sequence comes from Gossypium australe, assembly GCA_005393395.2. Classification (NCBI taxonomy): domain Eukaryota; kingdom Viridiplantae; phylum Streptophyta; class Magnoliopsida; order Malvales; family Malvaceae; genus Gossypium; species Gossypium australe. The sequence continues at coordinate 126,354,241 of CM016614.1, read as the reverse complement.
AGTTGGCACGGTAAGGTCCTACGGGTGTGTCTTCCCCGTGTTGGCGAAGTCAGTATCTTCGCACGATTTGGAGGCACAGGCGTGTCTTACCCGTGTTTGATAAGTCAGTAGCTTCGCACGGTTTGGAGGCACGAGCGTGTTCTGGTGTCACTGCCCATGTTGTCTATAGAAATTTTTCTCTGTTTGGGCATGGCTCTTGGCACACCCGTAGCTCTCCCCCTGTTGGGCACACGGCCATGGACACGCTCGTGTTCAAGGCCGTGTTAAAAATCCTGCATTTTCCTGTTAGACTATTTTATCGTTGTGTTAAAAATAAAAACTATGTTAGTGGGTTAGTGCTCGGGTTGCCTCCCGAGAAGCGCTCGTTTATAGTCTTAAGCTAGACTCTCCCTGTTTTCGGTTCTAAAGGATGGGTCATGGAGTTTAAGCTCTTCTCGCATACTTCCAAGATCTGTGCCATTATAAATTTTAAGTCAGTGACCATTTACCTTAAATGTGCCTTTAGTGGGATGGGTTACCTCAATGGTGCCATACAGAAATATTGTTTTGATCATGAATGGTCCTGACCATCTTGATTTCAACTTTCCCGGGAATAGTCTAAGCCTTGAGTTGTACAGTAGGACTAAGTCTCCTACTTCGAATTGCCTTGATCTCTTGAGACGAGCATCGTGGCGTCACTTTGTTGCTTCTTTGTATAACTTTGAGTTCTCATAGGCTTCCCTTGTCCACTCATCTAGCTCGTTGATCTGCATCATTCTCCTCTTACCTGCAATTTCGGGATCAGTATTTAAAAATTTTGTTGCCCAAAAAGCTTTGTGTTCTAATTCGAACGGTAAATGACAGCATTTCCCGTATACAAGTTTGTATGGGGATGTCCCTAAAGGTGTTTTAAATGCTGTTCTATAGGCCCATAACGTATCATCTACTTTTAATGCCCAGTCTTTTCTATTTGATTCAACTTTTTTTTCTAAAATGCGCTTAAGTTCTCGGTTTGCCACCTCTGCTTGCCCACTGGTTTGAGGATGGTATGGGGTTGCCGTTTTATGATGTACTCCATATTTCTTTAGAACTTTTTCAAATAGGGTATTACAGAAGTGCGTACCTCTATCGCTAATGATTGCTCTCGGTGTGCCGAATCGTGAAAAGATTTTCTTAAGAAACTTAACTACTACCCTAGCATCATTGGTAGGTAAAGCTTCCGCTTCTACCCATTTTGACATATAATCAACTGCCACTAGGATGTACTTGTTCCCAAACGAATTAGGGAATGGTCCCATAAAGTCAATGCCCCATATGTCAAATATTTCACATGATAACATATATGTTTGAGGCATTTCATCTCGTTTAGAAATATTACCTATTCTTTGACATCGATCACACGAGGTAACATACCTGTTGGCATCTTTAAATAGAGTGGGCCAATAAAAACCTGATTCGAGTATCTTGTGTGCTGTCTTTATGCCACTGTAGTGTCCTCCTGATGGTCTGGAATGGAAATGCTCCAAAATCTTGTTTGCTTCTGTCTTCGTAACACATCTTCGAATTACCTGATCTGCACAAATACGGAAAAGAAAGGGATCTTCCCAAAAATAATTTTTCACATCAGCAAAGAATCGCTTCGTTTGGTGGTGTGTTAATTTTCTTAGTAAGATGTTAGCTGCTAAATAATTTGCAATATTTGCAAACCATGGTACCTCAGAATGTGTTATAGAAAAGAGTTGTTCTTCAGGAAACGAATCATTTATCCCATCTTCATCGAGCTCTTTGGTGTGTGGATTTTCAAGTCTAGAAAGATGATCCGCTGCAAGATTCTCAGCTCCCTTCTTATCTTGTATTTCCAGGTCGAATTCCTGCAAAAGTAAAATCCATTGTATGAGCCTGGGTTTTGCATCAGATTTGGTTAAAAGATAACGAAGAGATGAATGGTCAATGTAAACAATAACTTTGGACAATATTAAATATTGTCTAAATTTGTCAAAAGCAAAAACTACAGCTAGCAATTCTTTCTCAGTGGTGGTGTAGTTTTCTTGTGCGGGTGTTAGTGTTCTGCTAGCGTAGTAAATTGGCTGAAAATGCTTGTCTCGTCTTTGTCCCAAAACTGCACCTACTGCAAAATCACTTGCATCACACATTAGTTCAATGGGTAAGTTCCAATTAGGTGCAATTATAATTGGCGCATTTATTAATTTATCCTTAAGGACATTGAATGCATTTAAACACTCATGACTGAAATCGAAAGGAGTATCTTTTTCTAGTAATTTTGTCAGAGGCTTAGCTATTTTAGAAAAATCTTTAATAAATCTTCTATAGAACTCTGCGTGTCCTAAAAAAACTTCTGATAGCCTTAACAAAGCTAGGGGAGGTAGTTTTTCTATGGCTTCAACTTTCGCTTTATCTACCTCGATCCCTTTACTAGAAATCTTATGCCCTAACACAATCCCTTCTCTTACCATAAAGTGACATTTTTCCCAGTTTAAAACAAGGTTTGTTTTCTCACATCTCATTAGAACCCGTTTCAAATTTTTAAGGCAAAGATGGAAAGAATTACCGAATACCGAAAAATCATCCATAAATACCTCCATGATGTCTTCCACGAGTTCATCAAAGATTGCCAACATACAACGCTGAAAAGTAGCAGGTGCATTACATAATCCAAAAGGCATTCTACAATAGGCAAACGTACCGTATGGGCATGTGAACGTCGTTTTTTCTTGATCTTCAGGAGCTATGGGGATTTGGAAGTAACCGGAGAGTCCATCCAAAAAGCAGTAGTACATATGCCCGGATAATCTTTCTATCATTTGATCTATGAAGGGTAGCGGGAAGTGATCTTTTCTTATGGCATCATTTAACTTTCTATAGTCTATGCAGACTCTCCAACCTGTGACTGTTCTTGTGGGAATCAACTCATTCTTTTCAATGGGCACTACCGTCATTCCTCCTTTCTTTGGAACTACATGCACAGGACTTATCCAAGTGCTGTCAGAGATAGGATAAATTATTCCTGCATCTAGGAGTTTAATGACCTAAGCTTTGACCACTTCTTTCATGTTGGGGTTTAACCATCTCTGGGGTTGTACACACGGCTTGTATTCTTCCTCCATTAAAATTTTGTGGGTGCAGAATGCGGGGCTTATTCCCTTGATGTCAGAAATTTTCCAAGCTATGGCTTTTTTGTGCTCTTTTAGTACCTTTATCAGCTCCTCTTTTTCCTTGGGTTCTAATTCTGCAGAGATGATTACTGGTAATGTAAAATTGTCTCCAAGGAATGCGTACTCTAAGTGTAATATCCAGGATTTAGGGGTTATGAATTTTTTTCGCTTGAATGTGTGCAGTGATATGTGGTGTGCTCTTTGTATGAGTTTTAGGGACTTTGAGAATTTTAGAATATAGGGGAATGCCTTAGAAAAATATTAGATTTTTAGTCTTAGAAGGGGAGCTAAACAAGTTTGGCCTTAAGAGAATTAATTTGAGGTTTTAATCACAAGACAAGTCAATTGGTAAAGTGGTGATGGCGCATGGGTGAATGCATGGGGTGAGAGGTTTGAATCCCTTAGCTAGCAATTGGATGGAATTTTAATTTTTGTTCTCTTTCCTATAGTGTCGGTCAAGCCTTATCTAGTATGGATGGATTTTTCTTTTATTTTTGGATAGTAGACCAAAGGGAAAAGGCAAGTTAGTAGTTAAGGTAAGGAATCAAGATGTTATGGAAGGTTTAGGGGACAAAAGGCTTGATGAGTGGGTGATGTTTTGGAAGTTTTTCCATGGTCATTTGACCATGAACCTAGACGGCATAAGGGGCTAAGGGGGTTGGTTTAATTGTGATAGTGATTAAGGGGATGATAGGGAAGATATGAGGAGGAAAAAGGGGGATTATGTTGGCTTGTGAGTTGGCCGAATGTGGTATGGGATTAGGGGGTGATAGTTGGCCAAAATTTTAACAATTTGTGCATCTTTTTCCTTTTCTCCAAATTTTTCTTCTTAGCCGAATTGGTCATTGACAATTGGTGTAAGTTTTGTCTTGTGTGGCTATCATTTTTTTGGTCATTTTGGTTTAAGTGCCAATTCTTTCAAATTTATTTTCCTCTATTGCCGAAAACACCAAAAAGTTTAGAAGACATTTCTCATTTCTTTTCTTCCTCTCTAGTGCCGAAATCATCCTAGCACCAAGGGCATTTCTCATATTTTCTTTTTCTTTTTCATTCTCTTTCTCTTTTCTCCTTCTTTCTCTTAGCCGAAACCATCCTCTATTTTCACCATTTTTCTTTCTTCTCTTTTGTTAAAGCCGAAACCACCATCTTTTCTCTTCTCTTCTCCTCACAAACCTATAGCACTTACCTTGTTCTACCACAACTCCCCAGTAGCCCAATAGTGCATCTCACTTAACCCCTTAATGTTGCAGCCCTTAACTCCCTGAATTACCACCCCAAATACCTTCATTCGAAGTCAGCAACTACCGCACCTAAACTATCCTTAAAACTGCCACCCTCGTCAACTCTAACCCTCAGCTACTCACCCACCCGTCCAAAACTGAAACCACCCTTAACAAATTTCCTAAGTTTGACGCTGAGAGTCCCTTTATCTAGCACCATTCTATGAAGTGAACAGTTTGGTATAATGGCTATGCGGCAACACATGTAGTTGTAGTAACAAGATTACTGGAGATACTCAAAAATATGGGATGACTCAATCAGAGACGCATTTAAAATATATATTTCATAACTCGTTTATTTTTGTGCATGAATTTCCAGACTTTGTACTTGAACCATGGACTCCAATGTCGAGGAAGGAAAAAGATGAGTCAGATTCTGATGGATCGGCGAACAAATAAAAAAGGGGAGGACTTCAACTTTAGTTTATTTTTATTCTTAAGTTATTCTAGGATTAGGTTAATTAGGAATTTTTATTTTTGCACAATAAAATAAGAGATAGGAAGCATGAATAAAATCTGAACAAGTCTCAAAGGCTAAAGTGTGGCAATAGATATATACATGTCTAGGATTGGATTTTAGAGAGAGCCTGGTACTTAAGCAGTCAATTTGACTCACCTCCTCTTTTCTAAATATCCTACCTGGTGTATAGTATCTATTCACTTTAAACAATAAGGACATTGTTCACTTTAAGTGGGGGGACCGAAAATTTGAATTGATTCCACTTAGAATAAAATTTTCTTTTAATTATGCTTAGGATATATTTTGTTCAATAATTTGAAATTTTGTTAAGTATGCTGAACTTCAGTATTAATAAAGTTCTATTATTTCAATAAGTTATTATGTTAGGTTAATAATCATATAAATGTATTTTTAATAAAGCATGTAAATTCGTACCATAAAATTTTTAGTTCCTTACGAAAAAATTAGGCATGCATGAAAGCTTAAGTCTTTAGAATTGACTTAGTAATTTCTTGAGGCGAAATCCTAGGAAACATGGAATATTGAAAATGATTTAGGCAACTGTTGTTTGGACCGTTTGAGCCTTTCAAGCCGATCCTGATAAAAATTATCCTTTGAAACCCAATTTTGAGACTATATGGCCTGATTTATTTGGACCTATGCAATATTTAGCCATCAATTTTCTTCATTACTTCTAAAATTGTCCCAAACACTAGACTCAGTACTATTCAGAAGATCGTTTGAAAATAAGTTTGGGGGAGTTGAAAAAAAGTATCAATTGCTCGAAAATTGTAGTACATGAAGCAAGTGGTCGGAATTGAGCTTGAATGCAAAAAAAAAAAAAAAAAAACATGTACTCAAAATGAAATAAGTGGTCGAAAGAGCATAAGTTGGGTATCAAGGGTGAAAATTCCGAAGGTTCGATTTTAAGCTGAGTCTAGGGTTTTTAAGCCAAAAATTTGTCTATCTTTTACCTACCCCTAAGCCCAGCCACGTTACAACCTTATTAAAGACCTATTGATTTAAAATTCCAATGTTACCTACATTAGTGGAGAGAAATTGCTCTGTTCAACATATGAAGACATCATTTAGGCTTAATGATTGAAGTTTAATTTTGAATAAGGAATTAAAATCAACTTGGTAGTGAGTAACATGTCTTTCTGAAGAAACATTTAGTCTAATTTTGCTAGTATAATAATTGTTGGAGGTAATTTGAACGATATGTATACTTAAGTAGCATAATTATCAAATTTCTTATTTTTGAACCTAAGTATACCAAATTCATAATTTTGAGAAAAAAGTTTTTCTGACGGAGTTTTTCAGAGGTGTTTTCGAGAAAATTCTTTTCAAATTTGTGCATTGCTCGGGACGAGCAATGAATTAAGTTTGGGGGTGTGGAAACACGAAAATTTATATACTTTTTCATGCCCTTTTTGACCCAAATTCATGCGGTTTCGAGTAAATTCTTGTCGGAAAATAATTAAATATTATAAAATAATTAAATTGTGCTAAAAATATAAACATGATGAATTTTAATTAATTTTATAGTTAATTTTGTTTAATTTTGACTATTTTCGACAGATTCGCACAAAGGGCGAAAATCAGCTCGGCAGACACTGCTCGAAGAATAAACCCGAGAAGCAATTTCGAGTATCAAGACGAATTTATTTCCAGCTCAAGACGGTCCAATTATGAATATTTAATCATAATATAATTAATTTTAATTGATTCCCAATTTAATTTGGGCTAAATAAATTATCATTAATTAATTATGGAAAAAGGGTCCAGTCAAACCGCACTGGTTGAACCGAACCGATTGAACCGAATCAGCCGCCAATTGTGCAGCCCAAACCGTCCACAATGATGGCCCAAATCAGCTTATTATCTGATTAATTAAGCTTGCAAAGAAGCCCTTGAAGACCTTTTCAAATTGCATTCAAACCCCTCTAAATATTATGGCTTTAAAGATTTGCCCATGCTATATTTAGCAAAGTTGAATTCTTCAACTTTGCCACATGGGATGGCCGGCCATGGGAGGCCTCTTTTGCTGCTGCTATTTGCTATTTTTAGCAGCCTTGATCAGCTATAAATACACCCCCTAGCTGCTCATTCAAAACACACCTCAAGCATCCAACATTCTTGTAACACCCCCTACCCGTATTCGTTGCCGGAATAGGGTATGAGGCATTACCTAAGTTTAACGAGTTAATACTATTTTTATTATGAATTCAATATAGCCCTTTTATAAATATCCAATCTTCCCTGAAATTTTAAAACCAAACAATCCTGTCCATTTCAATCCAATTTGATACCAAATCATACTTCTACTATAATTATATTATTTAGCATATTTATCACAGTTTACTTTAATACATACTCATTAAACAAGTTTTAGTATTTATATAATCATCAAACATATACATGCCATATAAATCAAAAGGGAAATTTACAAAAGCTACCGGAGATAATCTTGATAGTGTGATCCTCAGTGTTGATCCGATCCTCCGTATATTTACACGTCAATCTACATGAGACATTGAATACACTCAAGTAAGTTTATAGAAACTTAGTAAGTTCATAGGCATAAAATATAAATCTTACCAAATATTCATACACTTATACATTATGTACAATTACTAAGTTCACCTGTCAACCACAATTTGGTGAGTGCTTTCGTATAATCTCACTACTATTTTTCCATTTACTTTAACTCTTTTGGGCCCTTTTTGTCACTTACCATTCTTAATCAAATTAGGGAACGGTTACGGAAAATTGAGTACTTCACTTCCACTTTTCACTGATCAGGTAGCCGAAGCTACCACTTTTCACTGATCAGGTAGTCGAAACTACCACTTTTCACTGATCAGGTAGCCGAAGCTACCACTTTTCACTGATCAGGTAGCCGAAACTATCACTTTTCACTGATCAGGTAGCCGAAGCTACCACTTTTCACTGATCAGGTAGCCGAAGCTACCACTTTTCACTTTCACTTGCCACTGATCAGAAGTACTCAATTCCGATGTTCCGCTCAATTTGATCATTTAATCACTTTTCGCATTGTCATTTTATCCTTAACTTATCAAAAAATATATCTCATCATACATGATATAATTCATAGGATTTACATTTAATCATTAAATTTCAGCCATATGAACTTACCTGAGTCGATTTGCAGAATTTGAGAAAATTCAGGGACTATTCAGCTACTTTTTCTTTTCCTCGACTTGCTTCGGGTTCTTGATCTATCATTGTAAAATCATTCACTTATCAGTATTGATTTCACCTTTACTCTATTTCATATCCTTAAGGATTACAACCCACATATAAGTAACATGGTCTATAATTTAACTATTTACTTGTATGGATATTCAAGCTGTCCATCCGTGTCACAGTCACTAAATTATTTTTATCTTGAGCTACAGAACTTCAAATTAAGATCCATTAATTTTCCTTGAAACTATACTCGCATATCTTCTTACCATAAAAGTTTTAGAATTTTTGGTTTGGCCAATAAGTACATTTTATTCTTTAAAGTCACCCCTGTTCTGCTGTCTGACAGTTCCGACTCATCTTCACTAAAAATTAATTATCTCCTTTTACAGGATTCGGATGATGTTAACGTTTATTTCTATTGAAAATAGACTTACTCAGGATTTTAATGATATAAATTTAAGACCCAAATTATTTTTATACAATTTTTGATGATTTTTCAAAGTCAGAACAGGGGAACCCGAAATCATCCTGACCTTGTCTCATAAAACCTATTATATCTCATGATTTACAAATCTATTGCTTACACCGTTTCTTCTATAAGAAACTAGACTCAATAAGATTTAATTTAATATTTTATTCATCCTCTAATTCGATTTCTACAATTTTTGGTGATTTTTCAAAGTTAGACTACTGCTGCTGTCCAAAACTGTTTCAGTGCAAAGTGTTGATTTCCATTTTGCCCCAAATTTCAGAGTTCATACAATTCAGTCCTTGACCAATTACTCTTCAATTAAGCTAATTTTTGTAAATTAATACTTTACCTAATCATTATGAGTTATTTCAAACCTAATGGATTTCAAAATTTCCACATAAAAACCCTAACATCAAATTCTTTTAAAATTAGGTCCCAAACATTCACTTTCTATTCAATTCTTTCAATAAAATCAGCATATAAACCATTTAAAGTTATAACTCCATGCTAAATCATCATATACTTCCAGCACATAGTCATAGAAACTTTCAACTTCATTCATAAAATCTAAAACTAATGAATTCACCAAGTGGACCTAGTTGTAAAAGTCATAAAAACACAAAAATTTCAAGAAATAATCAAGAATTGAACTTACTTGCAGTAAAAATATGAAATACCAGCTTAGGGAAAACCCTTCTATGGTGTTTTACTGATGAGAATGCAGAAAAATAAAGAGAAATCTAGATAATTCCACTTTAGTCCTAGTTTTATTAAGTAAATTTTGCAATATTCCAATTTTACCCTTATTTCTCCTTATTTTCTCTGGTTTCATGCCCTTGCCGTCCAGCCCAAATACACCTTGGGTCTATTTGCCTTTTAAGCCCTCTTTCTTTTATCATTTAAGCTATTAATCATTTCTCATAACTTTACATTTATTACAACTTAGTCCTTTTTGTTCAATTAACTATCGGAACTTTAAAATTTCTTGACGAAACTTTAATACTAACTTATTAACACTCCATAAATATTTATAAAACATTTATGGCTAGATTAAAAATCTCCGAGGTCTCGATTCCTCGTTTTCGATTTTAATTATTATTATTATTATTATTTATTATTATTTTTTTTAACTTCACATTTAACTTATACTCACTAAATTAATAATATTTTCTACTCACTTGTCGGATTTAGTGACCTCGAATCACTATTCCGACACCACTGAAAATTTAGGCTATTACAATTCTCCTCTCTCACTTTCTCTCAATTCCCATTTTTCCCATTTCCCTTTGTGTGTTCTTGTGTTGATTTCTCCTCTTGGAAAAGAGGTGTTTCCAAGCCATTCAGAGCAGCAATTGGAGTGTTCATAAGCCACCTTGATAGCCGAGGCCAACGAAGAACGAAGAACGGAGCAATCAGTCAAGCCACGGAGAAACACCGGATTTGCTTCTTGTTCCCTATCTCTTTTAATTTCGTTGTTATTTTGACGAGCATGTTTATGAATATTTATGCTGTTGGAATGATTAATTTAATCAATTTAGCTTGAATTTAATTAGTGTTGGGTTGATTGCATTTCGACTTCTTAAGTTACTAAAAATGTGTTTATGCTGTTAAAGGCCTCGGTAAAATGTTTGGTTAAGTAAAATCATGTTAAGTTATCTGGCATTATAATTGTTTAGATAGCTAATGAATTAATTATTTAAACGCATTGAAATTATAATTAATGGACACAATACTTGATCTGTGCATGTTTAATTCTTCTAAGGTAGCTGAAGATTAAATTAGCATTGTATTTGAAGATACATATGCCTTGCATAACTTGCAGGATTTTGTGATTAAATTGTTTCAAGGTAAAAATACTTTGTTACTTCACATGATCTTTTATATGCTTATTAGGTTGAATTAATTGTTTGAATCAACATAGGAATATGCGAGAGATTGTTTAATTTAATAAGTATGTATGTGCAATAACATGCTTACTTGTAGAAGTCTGTTTAATCGTTCGAATTTGCATAGAAATATGTACAAGAGATGAATGGATTTTTATTTGTAAGTATGTTCATAAGTTAGCAAATTACCGAGTTGCCATGATTTAATAAGTATAAACACGAGCTTAATAATTCTAAGGTAAGAAATGTGATTAATCCAACACAATTATATCATCTTGATTAAAATCAGTTTTTGAAATCGTGCATTAGAACTTTGTTTTATTTTCTTTTACTTTGTTTTTCTTTAGTTTTTTAAGTATTTCTCAAAACCAAATATTTTTCCATCACCAAAGTGTTTGAAATTATTTTCATAAATAATTCTTTTACAGTCCCTGTGGGTACGATAACTCGACATTTATTTGTCACTTTATTACTTGTTACGATTGTGTACACTTGCACATTTCCACCATTCCAATAGCCAGTTGATCCATCTCTAGAAGCCGAAATTCTACTCAAGACGGCTCCTTCAATTCCTTCAGGGGGTTTTAGGTATTTCTTATGTTTTGTTTTATCTTTTCTTCTGAGATGTTTTCTTTATTTGATATGAACTAAACCCTTCAGATACCTGAAGGGGATGAAACCTAAGACGGATCTTGTTATTGTTTTCTGAACTATATGATAAATACTTGATTTGTTCTTAATTATGTGTGCTTAATTCTTGTGTTAATATTTCTAGGATATTGATTCAAGTTGGATGTGCTTAGGTGGAGGAGCAAAAGTCCCTGCTTAAGAGTAGATCTAGCATACTTAAGCGGAGTTGATCGCGCGCCTAGAGATAGGGTGACGAGATTTTGCCGGATTAAGGTGAAACCTAATATGGGAGTCCATAGATCGAGTTAATGCGATTCTAGGGGTTTTAATTAGAAAGAGATTTCAATTAATCAACCTAGGATTAGACGTTATTCGCCTTGAGAGAGGGTTTAATATAACTTAGGAAGTCTTACGGATCAAGTGAAGTGAATAAATTGTCTGTTTCAGTGTTAGATAACAAGTGAAGTCTAGGTGGATTCTTCCTAAGGGTATCGTCGTGATCAACTGAGTTTTCCCAACAATTTTGAATTAAAGCCTAACACTATACAAATGATTCAACAATTTGTTCAATTTTGCAAGATGAAGACCCAAGCACTCATATAGCTAATCTTTTAGAGTTCTGTGATACCTTCAAAATAAATGGCGTTTCTGATGATGCCATACGTCTTCAGTTATTTCCTTTTTCATTAAGGAATAAAGCCAAACAGTGGTTAAACTCGTTACCACGAGGGTCAATCACTACGTGGGAACAAATGACCAAAAAATTTTTATTGAAATATTTCCCACCGGCTAAAACAGCCAAATTACGGAATGATATCTCTTCGTTTGTGCAGATGGATTTAGAGACATTATACGATGCATGGGAGAGATACAAGGATCTCTTGAAAAGGTGTCCGCACCATGGTTTACCCTTATGGCTTCAAGTCCAAACTTTCTATAACGGTGTGAACCCTTCAACGAGGCAACTAATTGATTCAACCGCCGGTGGAACCCTGAACAACAGAACTCCTGAAGCAGCCTACGAGTTTATTGAAGAGATGTCACTGAATAACTATCAGTGGCAGGTTTCAAGGACCAAACCAACAAAATCGGTCGGAGTTTTTAATCTCGATGCAGTAACCATGCTATCAACACAGGTAGAGATGATGAATAAAAAGCTTGATAGTTTGTGTTCTTTGCAGGCACATCCAGTAATGCAGTGCGACGTAAGTGGAGCTGTGGCGAATCCTGAGTACCCACCCTACCAACCGGGCACAGAGAGCGAACAGATGCACTATATAGGTAATAATTTCAGATCTACTAAAAACCCTTATAGTAATACTTATAATCCAGGTTGGAGGAACCACCCAAATTTTACATGGGGAGGTCAAGGAAATCAAGGAAATCAAAGACAACAACCTCCTCAAAATTTCCAAAATCAGTCCTATCCACAGGAAAAGAAGCCGAACCTTGAAGAGATACTGACAAAATTCATGGTAGCCACAGAAAACTATTTCCAAGACATTGAAACAAACCAACGAACATCGATTGAAGAGATCAAGAGCCAAGTTGGGGAACTTACTAAGACAGTTGGGGAAATTATTCAGTCAGTTGGACAACTTGCAAAGTTAATGTCCGAACGACCGCAAGGGCGTCTACCAAGCAACACTGAGATTAACCCAAAAGAGCAAATCCAATCCATCACAGCTCATGATAGTATAGGGTTAGATGAACCCATTTCAATATAAGGAAACAAGGTAAAAGAAGGTAAAGTAGAGGTAACACAGGAAAAGCCAAAACCGGTAATCAAAGAGTACCAACCTCGCATACCTTATCCCGAAGCGATGAAGAGAGATGATACAGAGGAACAGTTCGGTAAGTTTCTTAAGCTTTTAAAGAAATTACATATCAACTTACCTCTTCTTGAAGCTCTTTTTCAGATGCCAGATTCGAGGAAATTTTTAAAACAGCTCTTAACAAACAAGCGCAAATTAGACGAAGAGCCACACGTGAAATTAAACGCAGTATGCTCAGCAATGTTACAGAATAGACTACTGCGGAAGCAAAAAGATCCAGAGAGTTTTACAATTCCATGTTTAATTGGTAGACTAACTGTGGATAATGCATTAGCAGATTTAGGGGCAAGTATAAATGTCATGCCTTATAAAATGTTTAAACAACTAGGTCTAGGGAAACCCAAACAAACTAGGATGAGCATTCAATTAGTGGATAAAACTGTTAGAATTCCTAGGGGTATTATCGAAGATGTTCTTGTAAAAATTGATAAATTCGTTATCCCAGTAGATTTTGTTGTTTTAGACATGGATGAGGATAATTCGATTCCCTTAATTTTAGGAAGACCCTTTTTAGCAACTGCTAGGACTAAAATTGATGTTAGCACGGGAGAATTAATACTTTAAGTAGGTGACAAATAGATCAGTCTACAAGCCCTTGACTCAGCCAGGACAACAATTGATGAAGGTGAGAAAGTAAATTCAGTTGATAACCAGATTGTTCCAGCTTCACCACAGGAAACACCACAAGATTACAAACCTGAGCCAAATCATGGACCCCATGCCAACAAAGAAGACTTACACAAGGAACGAAGCCTTAGGGTCGACAAACTAGAAAAGTGGACGACATCCTTTAAAGACGAACCAGAACCACACAAAGAAAAACCAAAGGAGCCCCTAAAAGAGCTCATAGGAACATCAAATCACTTTAAAATAGGAGATCAGGCACTGTTAGATAAATCAGATCCTTGAATCACCATGTCAGACCTGAAAGCAAACGAAGAAATCCCCCTTGAGGTACACAATATCTTCCTATACGGAACAGTCAAGGTAAGCAATCCCATATTCGTCACTTTTAAGATACACGTTTCTCGACTCAAACTTTATCAAGAAAATAGAACTATAAGTATGAAGGAAGATATACATACCTTTAAACCTCCCTAATTTTTAAAATACGAGGAAAGTCTAGCTTAAGACTATAAACGAGCGCTTCTCGGGAGGCAACCCGAGCACTAACACAATTTATTTTCACATTCTGTTTTAAATTTATTTTCTTTTCTTCTTTTCTTTCTGAATACCTAGTTGTAAATTAACCAAAAGTGCAGATTTCCAGACCACATGGTCTTGCACACGGCCGTGGCCGTGACCGTATGGAAGTACAAAATCTCCGTACTAACATAGCAGAAGCGGTACGAATCAAATCCCAACTAGTTCTTGAAATCACGGACCCAACCACCCCACCATGGGCACCGACAAAGCGCCACGGCCGTGCGAGGCGGCCGTGGACGACACTGACTTATCAGAAACGGGCGTGGCTAGCTGAAAAATGGGCATGGAGAATCAACACGCTTAAACACATGATCGTGCGAGGCGGCCGTGCGAAATGACACGCCCTCAGTACACGGGCGTGGGAAAGTACCAGAATTAAACCTCTATCTAAACACCAACCCCTCTCCATTCTTCTCAGTTACTTTCCCCCTCTTTTCTTATTCCCTTTTTCTCAAGTTCCCCTCCCCATAACAAGTTTCTTTAACTCTTAAGTCACACGAAAGCCATGACAAAGAAGCGGAAGAAAGCAAGCGTAGTCTCCTTAGGGAGACCGACATTCATAAGTTCATGCCGGCCGCTTCATCCAAACAACAAGCCAAGGGTCTTTGAGACCATTTAGTTTCTATTTTCCTTTTCTCTTTTGCTTCAATTTCCTTCCCTTTGACAATCTTATGCTTAATCTAGTTTAATTTATTTTAGTTTCATAGTGTCAGGTTCAAAAGGCTGCTAGGGAATCACTACGACCACGACCATAGCCTCGCCACTTCCGCCACCGCCAACACCTCCGCAGCCCTAGAGGTCACACTCTGATAAACCATAAAAGTAACATATTTTAATCCCACATTTAGTATGCTTTTGGATGATTTAAGCCTTGATTCATATAAAAATGTGCTCTTAATCCTTTCTTTTCATGTCTTAGACCCAGGAAAGCACCTGAGGATGAAAAGAATGAGAAATGGGCCCAAAATGGAGTAAATGGGCCATATCACAAAATCGACACAGCCTAGCCAAAAGACCACACGGCCGTGCCCCACTTGACAGTCTTGAACACAGCCTGGCCACGATTTACACGGGCGTGTGCCATGGGCGTGTCCCTGCTGCGGCCAAGAGGAGTTTTACTCAGAATAGGATACTTGGAGGCAAAGAAACACATTCCAAAGCCTATTCAAACACCCTAGTAGGAAATCTACTTGAATTAGGATACTTAGGGGCTAAGTAAGGCATCTCACAGTCTATATAAACACCCAATGGGGCAACTTAAGCGGGGAGTTCGGCAAAAGCCAGAATGGGAGTCAAGCTAGGCTAAGGAGCCAAGCCGAAAAGGCCAGAATTGTGGGAATCACTCGAAGTTAGCGAGTTGATCCATCCCAAGAAGCCGAAATTCTACTCAAGACGGCGGATTTCTCCTTCAATTCCTTCAGGGAGTTTTAGGGATTTCTTATGTTTTGTTTTATCTTTTCTCTTGAGATGTTTTATTTATTTATTATGAACTAAACCCTTCAGATACCTGAAGAGGATGAAACCTGTAACACCCTAAACCTGGCCCAAACACTACGGCCGGATCTGGCATGTCACTAAGAAGATTTAGTACAACATGTCACATCTTTGGAAAAACATTTATCGAGTTTAAACATTTATACCGGAAAACTTAATAATTTGATAATGGATATAAGATATAAATTGTATATGATGCCTTTATGAATTAAAAACCGAAATTAGAACATGCCTTAGTTTAAATTTTTATCGGATAATTCAAGTGTCTGCAAGTAAAGCCCAAAAACCGAAAATATAAAGCTAATGGCCCATGGCCTTATTACAATGAAATAAAAACCCAACTAATCCAAAATTTTAAATATCAATAAACAAAATAATGTCTTTTGCAGTATCCAAAATAATAGCATGCATGGCCACATTGCATTCCTCTCCAGCCCGGTCTAATGCTCTACGTGTAATATCTTAAATTAGGGATTATGCGTTTGGAGCATAACTCAAGTATTAATAGGCTTTAAGTGTGTTTGGTGGTGTTTTAGGAGTTTTTAGAACCCAAGGGTGAAGGGGAAAAACTTTGGAAAATATTGAATTTTTAGGTAAAAAGGGGGAAACTAGGCAAGGAGGCCTTAAAAGAAATTTTGTGGAGTTTAGGACACAAGAAATCATGTGGTAAAGTGGCAGTGGGGCGCTAAGGTGCAAGGGGGCTTCAGGAGGGAAGAGGTTCGAGTCTGGGTGATGGCAAGGGAGTGTTTTATTTTTGTATTTTGCGTCAGGAAGGGAAGTTGGGCCAGGGAGGTCTTAAGAGGTGTTATAGGCGCTTTTAGACACAAGTAGCCCAGTGGTGAAGTGGCTGCAAAGTGCCACCTAAGGGCCTGGAAGTGACGCTTGGCGCAGGTCTTGGGTTCGAGCTGCTGGAGTGGCGCTTGGGAGTTTTATTTTTTTTGCGTTATGTATAGGGTGATGGGCTAGGAAGGCTTTAAAAATAAATGGCAAGGATTATGGGCATGAAAGTCGAGGTGGTAAAGTGGCTTGGGACGTTGTAAGGGGCTGCGGCAATGAGGTCCCTTGTTCGAGTGGTGTGGGCAGCAAATGGGTGGTTTATTTTTGCATGCTGGCGTGAAGGGAGAAAGAGTTAGTGGGACAGCACATGGACTCTCATATAGTTGAGGATAAAGCTTGCTTTATTTTTTTATTTTAGTTAGGAGAGTGGGATAGGTATGGTTTATTTTAAATAGGGAGATAAGGGATATGGTGATGGGTTATTTTATTTTATTAGGTGATGGTTATTTTATTTTATTTGATAAGAGATAAATGAAGGGTGTTTTGTTTTATTGTTATTTTTTTAAAATGTAGTGATAAGGGAGATGAAAGTGGGAAATGTTAAGGAGTTGACGTGGTGGCCAATATGGGGTTATTGTAGTTTTATATTAATTTATTTTGTATGGGAGTTAAGGTGGGGGATTATTTATTTCTATTTATTTATTAAGGTGATAAAGGTTTATTTATTTTAAGCTAAGATTGAAAGATAATTATGGATTTATTTTTATTTTATTTGAATGGGTGTTAAGAGATAAAGGAGGAGAAAAATGTGGGGTTTGTTAAGGGAGGGAGCTAATGGCCGAATGTGGGGCTCTTGAGGTGCATATTTGATTTTGGGATTTTGATAAGGGAAAGTGTGCCGAAAATTCATAAGTTAATAGTTTTGTTTTACTCCTTTTTCTTCAAGTTTCGGCCAAGAGGGTTATAGGTGAGTTATTTAAATATTTTATGTATTATAGTGTGGCCGAATTCCTCTAGTCTTCCTCTTCATCTCTTTTTCTTTCTTGCAAAACCCGATTCTACACCTTTCCCTTGTAGCCGAATACCTCTTGTAATTAGCTGAATCTCAAGTGCCCTGATTCTCTTTTCTTCTACCGCATGTGTGTTATGGTTTTAGGGGCTAATCGACAAAGGCTTCCGGATTTAAACTCACTTTGGTAAGTGATAGTAAGTTTCGGCCTAAGGCCATATTTTAGGTGCGATTAATCCTTCGGGATTATTAGTATAGCCGAATGGCTATTAGATCTAAAAGTATGGGTGTTGGCCAATTGTAGGGGGAAACAACCTCGCGGGACTTCGCTAGTATAGTTCGGAATTTGCTAGTCTCGCGAGAAAGCAGGTGTGTAAAACTCTTACACACTCTATTAGTCGACATTGCTTATTATGTTACCATTAATTATTGTGATAGTGATTTGCCTTGAGGGCATGAACATGGATTCCGGGTAAGTTGCTTGCGACTTTAAATATGTATATGAATGACATGATGGGTAAGATGCTATGCCATGACTTATATGCATGATTTATGATAATATGTTAAGCATGTTATGAGCATGTTGGTAATGGGATTGAAGAGAGGAGGGAGAATATTCTCTATGGACTGTCACCAGTGGTTTTGACCACAAAATGGGTTAGCCCCATCAGTTTAATTGTGACTTCGGTCACCAGTGGTTTTGACCACACCGTTAATATAAATTGTGACTAAGTCCCAGTGGTTTGGCACCACCAGTGGTTTTGACCACATATTGATAATTGTGACCTATGGTCATCAGTGGTTTTGACCACACGGGGTAGTTAAAGGAGTATGGATGGCTAGTTTTGGGTTGCATGTTTTGCATGTCTTACTAATATTTTGTGTATGAGTTTGCACTTCCGGGTTGGGGATTTATACACTGAGTCTTGGTGACTCACCCCTTCCCATATCATTTTGCAAATGAGTAGATCGCGGAGATGGAGCCGGAGAGGACTCGAGGCGGCCATGCTTGTTCCTTGGATTTAAAATTTTATTTAAGCACAGTTAAAGTTTATTATTTACTTAATTTTGGTTTGGATTGTAATAAGGCCGCTAGTTATTATTTCGGATGTTCAAGTAGTTGTTTTTATTTTACTTCTACTATCTTACTAATGAATTTATAAATTCTTTAAATAAATCGGTTAAAAGTAACGTTTTCAAAATAGGTAACTTTTACGAGTTTTCAAAGATGTTACCATCGGGTAGCAAAATTTACCAAGTTAACAATAACTCTGATGTTTCTAAAAATTTAAATAATCAAATATTTTCAAATTTCAACTCAACCATGTTTATATAATCGATTCCACCTGAGTTTTCAATAGACACTGTTTTATAGCCTCAACCAATTTTCTGATTCCCACCTGTTAATCAAAATCTTTCAAGACATTTTTACTCTGTGACATACCAGATCCGGTCAAGGCTCATGGGCCGGGTTTGGGGCGTTACACTACGTGTCTCCTGAAAAATGTTAAACAACGGGGTGAGTCACGAGACTCAGTGTGCAACCCTCGTGCACCATCAGATTGGGCCTTAGCCCCACAAATCAGAATAACAGAATATCATATAACAGAAATTATGCAAAGCCCAACCCAATCCTAGGTTTCCATCCGCTACACACCACCCTTACCTGCCAATCACACCATTGGGGATTTCTACAATCAACCCACACCGCTACACACCATCGATGGCAGTCATGCTGCAGTTAGCTGCTCATCGTTAGAGTTGTGACATAGTCACCAGAACAGATCGTGGCAGAGCCACTACAACAGAACACTTCCCCTTTTGTCAATCACCCAACCCCGTGCATACGTAGAAATCGGCATACATGGAAAAACATATCATCTCAACAGAAACATTCACTTATGAATGACAGAAATCACTAACCTGGTGATTCGCTTTTACCTTCCTCGGGTTTTCAACCGTTATGCCGGGATTTCGGCATTTAACAGAATATAAACAGGTTTACATACACATACTAACAAACTATCTGAATGGTGTAGGAATGTTACACACCTGATGACCCGTAGTACTACTCTCTATGTCGATACCCTCACAAATGCTTAAGATGGCCTTTAAAATTCTGGCACATCCCCTTGCCTATACTAAACCAATTCCTCCCCCTCTCCTGGGTTTGATTTTCGGCCAACACTAGCTTCCTGGATTAGCTCTCATCTTTTCCCCTTATCCTAATCTACAACTGTAACACCCCGTACCCGAGACCGTCGCCGGAGTTGAGCAAGAGGCGTTACTAGACTTGACTATTAACATAAGGTGTAAAACTTTAAAGCTGTCCAACTGTGTCATGCTGACTAAATCGACCATAACTCGAGTTATAAAACTCGAAATTTAGATCCGTAAATTTTCCTTGAAACTAGACTCATATAACATTTCACCATAATTTTTCCAGAATTTTTCATGTGTCCAATTAGTAAAGTTTATTCATCAAAGTTACCCTTATTACACTGTCTGACAATTCTGACCTGTCTCTACAAAAATACAGTTATCTCATTGCACAATTTTCATATACTGTTCTAGTTTATACCAATGAAAAATAGACTCAATAAGGGTTTTACACATATAACCCATGCTTCCTAATTATTTTTGTACAATTTTTGACAATTTTTCCAAAACAGAACAGTGACTCACGAATGCATTCAGAGTAGGTCTCACTAAAACTGAATTATCTCATAATATAAAAATCTTTTGCCTACTCTGTTTCTTCCATATAAAAATAGACGCAATAAGGTTTAATTCGATATCTCATTCACCTTTTAATTCAACTTATCCTATTTTTTGTGATTTTTCTAACTCACATCACTGCTGTAACTAAAGACTATTTCTATACTAAATATGCTTTCTAGCTTATAACCGGTTATACTCACATACAATTCATACTCTCCATGCATTTTTAATCACTTACGAAGATAGCTTGTACTTAAAACATTCACATCATATTCTAACATCATCGATTTAAAGGAGTATCACTATTACCCACATTTATGACAAAACCCTAAAAACATACATAACCAAATATTTAGCCATATTCGCATGGCTGTTATATATACAAGGTTAAACATCGTATGTTTGTAAAACTTCATCTAGCCTATACATGCCTTCTAAATCGCAACCAAAAATTCAAAATACCAAAGGAAGGCGATAGTGTGGATGACTTCTTGAAGATCTTTCACGAGCCCGCAACGTGACCTAAATCTATAAAACAAAGAAGAACATTTCACGTAATTAAGCTTACTAGCTTAGTAAGTCCTAACTCATGATAATAAAACATTTATACTTAAAAACCAATTGTTCCATAATAGCACATTCTAACTCGAATTCCATCATATAACATCCATCAATATTAATTTCAAACACATATAACACAATTCTCACAATATTAATTTAACCCAGGTAATATTAAGCATACATACCTTACATGCTTACCTGAAACGTAAACCCAATAAATTAACTTTAAGTTATCTTGAACAAGGATTCGATTTATCTTTGGTAAAGTACATCACGGCATCAAGCCTGCTAGGCATAAAAGCCCGTAAAGTAACACCGGCACAAGGCCTGCTAGGCGTAGAAGCCCGATAAATAGCACCGGCACAAGGCCTGCTAGGCATAAAGCCCGATAAATAACACCGGCACAAGGCCTGCTAGGCATAAAGCCCGATTAATGTCACCGGCACGAGGCCTGCTAGGCATAAAGCCCGATTAATGTCACCGGCACGAGGCCTGCTAGGCTCGAAGCCCGAATGTCAGAATATTATTACATGCTTTTCACATTTCACTATCACATATCGAATTATAAACATTTATTCCCATTGCAATAAATAAATTTGTAATCAATCTAATCCATCATTATCACATTCGGCCAACTCATAGTTTTACACCAAGCTATTACAAATTTTATCATTCACTAGATATGTAAATGATCTTTAAATAATAAGTAGCTCAAGAACTTACTCATTCACCTTGCATTAGCCAAAATAATTTCCATCATATACTCAACATAAATCATCAACCAATATGTAGATATACATTCGGCCATGATGCAATTGGATACTAACATTCATCAATTTTTAATAGTCAAGATAACCATAATTTATTCCTTGACATAATTTAACTAAAGGACTTACCTCGGTTGTCGATAGTCCGTGCGAATCGGCTATTC
Organism: Gossypium australe; assembly: GCA_005393395.2. NCBI lineage: Eukaryota > Viridiplantae > Streptophyta > Magnoliopsida > Malvales > Malvaceae > Gossypium > Gossypium australe. Next base: position 126,332,614 of record CM016614.1, on the reverse strand, counting down.
GAGAACCTTCGTCTTTCCCCGGTCTAATTCGGTCTTTCTTTGCTCTTGATCTAAAACACATTAGAATTTAGCTCATTTAATCTCATTTCATCTCAATTTAGTCCCAAAACACCCAAATGGGCAATTTACCATTTTGCCCCTAATGTTTCCCATTTTTACAATTTAGTCCTATTTGCACAAAACACAAAATATGCAAAATTTTCCAACATCCTAGTTTGGCCGAATCTTCATTATAGTCATAGGTGTCCATGCATTTCATTTATTTGACATTTTAACCCTTCACAATTTTATTCTTTTCAATTTAGCCTATAAACTCAAAATTACCAAAAACTCCAATACAAAACTTGTAAATCCTTAACATACATTCAATTTTAAACCATCAAACATAAAAACTACCCAAGCATGTCAATGGCCGAATCTTATATACATAGTATTTTCAAAAATTTAGACATGGGTCGGGTAATACACGAAACAACGATCTCAAAAACGTAAAATTTATCAAAAACTAAGTAAAATACCTACCCCAAATCAAGCCTTAAGTTGCCGAAACTTCAAGCTCCAAAAATGGAGTTTTTCTCCTCAAACATTCGGCCAAGAAGATGAACAATATGATGTTCTCTTTCCTCCCACTTAGCTTTATTATTTTATGTTATAATAACACATTTAATATACCTTATTTACTAATATATCAACATAACATATAATAGGCTAATTTAACATATAATTTGGACTTATAAAAGCCCATTGCCGTCCCTTACTATGGTGAATGGGCTAATTGCCCTTTTGGTACACCCACTTAAAAAGCCACAATCAATTTAGTACTCTTCACTTTAGCATGCAACTTTTGCGCTTTTCTCGATTAAATCCTTTTTATCAAATTGAGCACTTAAACGATTAAATTTTTCTACGAAACTTTCACACATTTTCATTCACATATAATAATCATGAAATAAAATATTAAAACATTTCTCGGACTCGGATTCGTGGTCCCGAAACCACCGTTCCGATTTGGGTCAAATTTGGTCTGTTACAACTCTCCCCCCCTAAGAATTTTCGTCCTCGAAAATTTTACCGTTGAATAAGTTCGGATATTGTTGTCTCATTGACTCCTCAGGCTCCCACGTAGCCTCTTCAATTCCGTGACGATTCCATAAAACCTTTACTAATGGAATTCTTTTATTTCTTAACTCTTTGGTTTCCCGAGCTAAGATACGGATCGGTTCCTCATCATAGGTCAAATCAGATCGAATTTCAATCTCTGACGGGGTGATCACATGGGACGGATCCGATCTGTATTTGCGAAGCATCGAAACATGAAATACATTGTGTATCTTTTCTAACTCGGAGGGCAATCTTAATCTATAAGCAACCGGTCCAATACGTTCAATGACTTCGTACGGTCCGATAAATCTCGGACTCAACTTGCCTTTCTGACCGAATCGGAATATTTTCTTCCACGGAGAAACTTTCAAGAACACCCGATCTCCGACCTGAAATTCAATGTCCTTGCGTTTTAAGTCGGCATAGGACTTTTGACGATCCGAAGCTGCTTTCAAATTACTTTTAATCACAACCACTTTCTGTTCAGTTTCTTTAATCCAATCAACCCCGTGTATCTTATTCTCACCGAGCTCAGTCCAATACAACGGTGTGCGACATTTTCGACCATATAAGGCTTCATAAGGCGCCATTTTTATGCTAGATTGAAAACTATTATTGTAAGCAAATTCGATCAAAGGTAGGTATCGTTCCCATGTACCTTCAAACTCGAGAACGCAACACCTCAACATGTCCTCAAGTATCAAAATAGTTCGCTCAGACTGACCGTCTGTTTGCGGATGGAAAGCTGTACTAAAATGAAGTTTAGTACCTAAAGCATCTTGCAATTTCTTCCAGAACCGCGATGTAAATCTTGGGTCCCTATCTGAGACAATGGAACTCGGTACACCGTGCAATCTTACAATCTGTGACACATACAATTCGGCAAGTTTGTCAAGTGAATAGTCGGTACGTACCGGTACAAAATGAGCTGATTTAGTCAGTCTATCAACGATAACCCATACGGCATCTTTCTTACTAGGTGTCATAGGGAGACCGAATACAAAATCCATGGTAATTCTATCCCATTTCCATTCGGGTATCATGATTGGCTGAAGTAATCCGGATGGTACTTGATGCTCAGCTTTCACTTGTTGACAGATTAAGCACTTGGAAACAAATTCAGATATATCTCGTTTCATGCCAGGCCACCAATAGAACTGTTTCAAATCGTTATACATTTTCGTGCTACCCGGGTGTATCGACATTCGACCATTATGGGCCTCCCTCAGAATCATCTGTATCAAATCTGAGTTCTTAGGAATACACAATCGACTTTTGTAACTCAAACAATCATTTGCATCAATCTGAAAATCTGATTCTATACCATTTTCACACTGAATCCGAATAGAAATCAACTTTTCGTCAACTTTCTGTGCATCACAAATCTGCTGAATGAACATCGGCCTTGCTTGTAATTCGGCTATGATCGAACCATCATCAGATATAGCCACCCGTGCGTTCAATGCACGAAGAGTAAATAATGACTTTCGACTTAACGCATCCGCAACAACATTAGCTTTCCCCGGATGGTAGTCAATCACTAATTCATAGTCTTTCAGCAATTCTAACCATCGGCGTTGTCTCAAATTTAGATCTTTCTGAGTCATTAAATACTTCAAACTTTTGTGATCTGAATAAATATGACATTTTTCGCCAAATAAGTAGTGACGCCAAATTTTTAATGCGAACACAATGGCTGCCAACTCCAAATCATGAGTTGGATAATTTTTCTCATGCGGCTTCAATTGTCTCGAAGCGTAGGCTATCACCTTGCCTTCTTGCATTAAAACACAACCCAACCCACTCAAGGAAGCATCACTAAAAATAATAAATTCTTTACCCGATTCAGGCTGAGTTAATACTGGAGCCTCGGTCAAAAGGGCTTTCAACTGTTCGAAACTTTTCTGACACTTTCCTGACCACTCAAATTTGACATCTTTCTGTAGTAGTCTCGTCAAAGGTATAGCTATTACGGAAAAACCTTTTACAAATCGTCTATAATATCCCGCGAGGCCTAGAAAACTTCGAATCTCGGAAACATTCTTAGGTGGTTTCCAATCAAGTATGGCTGCTATTTTGTTTGGATCCACACGAATACCTGATGCCGAAACCACATGACCCAAGAAGCTGACTTCGTTCATCCAGAACTCACACTTACTGAACTTTGCATATAACCGTTGATCTCTCAAGGTTTGTAGTACTACTCTCAAATGCTCAACGTGTTCTGCTTCATTTTTGGAGTAGATCAATATATCATCAATAAACACTACTACAAACCGATCTAAAAACTGTCGGAAGACTCGGTTCATTAGATCCATAAAAACAGCAGGTGCATTAGTGAGTCCAAATGGCATAACTAAAAACTCATAATGTCCGTACCTCGTTCGAAATGCAGTCTTTGGCACATCTGAATCTCTGACTCGCAATTGATAATAGCCCGATCTCAAATCTATTTTCGAAAACACTGAAGCCCCCTTTAACTGATCAAATAAATCATCGATCCGAGGTAACGGGTATTTATTCTTTATGGTCACCTTATTTAGTTGCCGGTAGTCGATACACATTCGCATTGTCCCATCTTTCTTTTTCACAAATAAGACTGGTGCTCCCCACGGAGAAAAACTCGGTCGTGCGAAACCCCTCTCTGTCAATTCTTGCAACTGCGCTTTCAATTCTTTTAATTCAGTAGGCGCCATTCGGTACGGAGCTATCGAAATTGGGGTCGCATCCGGCACTAATTCAATGCCGAACTCAATCTCTCGTACTGGGGGTAAGCCCGGTAGTTCTTCAGGAAACACATCGGTGTATTCACATACAACTGGTACCGATTCCATTAGTTTCTCGGACAGTTTATTATCCAGTACATAAGCCAAATAGGCCTCGCACCCTTTTCTCACATACTTTTGGGCTACCATTGAAGATATTACTGTAGGTAACCCATTTACATCACAGGATTTTATTCTGATTGTCTCACCGTTTCGGCATTTCAAATCAATAAACTTTCTTTTGCAATCCACCACTGCCTCATGTGAAGTTAACCAATCCATACCCAAGATTATATCAAATTCGTCGAAGGGCAACAACATCAAATCAGCTGGAAAGCAATAATCTCGAACTATCAACGGGCAACCTCTACACACTTTATTAACAAGCACACATCTACCCAAAGGGTTGGACACACGAATTACAAACTCGGTAGACTCAACTAGCAGAGTCTTGCCAAATTTTAAAGTTTCACACACATAAGAATGAGTCGAACCAGGATCAATTAGTGCAATCACAGTAGTATCATAAAGAGTGAAAGTACCGGTAATGACGTCGGGGGAGGAAGCATCCTCTCTAGCTCGCGCAGCATATGCTCTAGCCGGAGCTCTAGCCTCAGATCGATCTGTGGTGTTCTTCGTTCCTTTCTGACTACCACCTACATTGCTTGAATGTCTGAGTGGTCTACCTCGCATTGACACATTGCTCGGCTTAGTGCTCTGGACTGCATTCTGCTCAGTTAACTTCGGACACTCTCTAATAAAATGATCTGATGATCCACATTTATAGCAAGACCGGTCGTGAAATCTACAACTCCCTGAGTGCCATTTCCCACAGTGTTTGCACTCGACTCTATTTTGTGGAACATTACCAACACTGGCTATCGAGGTAGCTCGGGAGCTCATAGGAGGTCGATCCCATCTAGGTGGATCTGTATTAGCTTTCTGTCGGCTGTAGTCGTCTCTAGGCTTCTTGGTCGTGGAATGAAAGACTTTACCCGAAGATCTTTTACGAATGTCTCTAGCTTCAGTCTCAGCCTTTCTTTTCTCTTTCCCGAGCTCTTCAGCTTTGCAAGCTCTTTCAACTAAAGTCACAAACTCTTGAATTTCAAGAATGCCAACAAACATCTTTATATCTTCATTCAGGCCATCTTCAAATCTTTTACACATAATAGCTTCAGAAGAAACACACTCTCTAGCATATCTGCTGAGTCTGACAAATTTTCGTTCATATTCCGTCACGGTCATTCGTCCTTGTTTCAGCTCAAGGAATTCTTTTCGTTTTTGATCAATGAATCTTTGGCTGATATATTTCTTGCGGAATTCATTCTGAAAGAAATCCCATGTCACTTTTTCTTTCGGAACTACTGATACTAGCGTGTTCCACCAGTGATATGCAGTGTCCCTCAGTAAGGATATAGCACATTTCAAACATTCATCCGGAGTACAAGACAGCTCATCAAGTACCCGAATAGTGTTATCGAGCCACATTTCGGCTCTCTCAGCGTCATCATCGTCATTAGCTTTAAAATCTTCGGCCCCAAATTTTCGGATTTTATCAATTGGGGGCCTACTAGATCTCATCGGATCTATCATTGGGGGAGCTGGGGGAATCGGCGATGGATTATTCGGGGGTGGAGGTTGGGGTATAGCCTGGTTATTTTGAATGAATTGGGCAAACCATTCATTCATCATCTGATAAAACGCTTGTTTAGTCTCTCCTTCGTGGCTACCCGAAACAGGTCGAGAGTCTATCGGCGCTGATCCGTGGGCACGGTCAGGCGCTACGCTCTCTCCATCATCGGCTATGGCTCTTTCAGGATCAGTGTCCATTTACTATATAAAACAAAATTCAGGCTGTCAGAAGTCACCACACTATCAACATATAATAAAGGCATGTATAGCTAGACTCACATGCGCTACGGTAGTCCTAGAATCGACTAAACCGTAAGCTCTGATACCAAAACAAATGTAACACCCCGTACCCGAGACCGTCGCCGGAGTTGAGCAAGAGGCGTTACTAGACTTGACTATTAACATAAGGTGTAAAACTTTAAAGCTGTCCAACTGTGTCATGCTGACTAAATCGACCATAACTCGAGTTATAAAACTCGAAATTTAGATCCGTAAATTTTCCTTGAAACTAGACTCATATAACATTTCACCATAATTTTTCCAGAATTTTTCATGTGTCCAATTAGTACAGTTTATTCATCAAAGTTACCCTTATTACACTGTCTGACAATTCTGACCTGTCTCTACAAAAATACAGTTATCTCATTGCACAATTTTCATATACTGTTCTAGTTTATACCAATGAAAAATAGACTCAATAAGGGTTTTACACATATAACCCATGCTTCCTAATTATTTTTGTACAATTTTTGACAATTTTTCCAAAACAGAACAGTGACTCACGAATGCATTCAGAGTAGGTCTCACTAAAACTGAATTATCTCATAATATAAAAATCTTTTGCCTACTCTGTTTCTTCCATATAAAAATAGACGCAATAAGGTTTAATTCGATATCTCATTCACCTTTTAATTCAACTTATCCTATTTTTTGTGATTTTTCTAACTCACATCACTGCTGTAACTAAAGACTATTTCTATACTAAATATGCTTTCTAGCTTATAACCGGTTATACTCACATACAATTCATACTCTCCATGCATTTTTAATCACTTACGAAGATAGCTTGTACTTAAAACATTCACATCATATTCTAACATCATCGATTTAAAGGAGTATCACTATTACCCACATTTATGACAAAACCCTAAAAACATACATAACCAAATATTTAGCCATATTCGCATGGCTGTTATATATACAAGGTTAAACATCGTATGTTTGTAAAACTTCATCTAGCCTATACATGCCTTCTAAATCGCAACCAAAAATTCAAAATACCAAAGGAAGGCGATAGTGTGGATGACTTCTTGAAGATCTTTCACGAGCCCGCAACGTGACCTAAATCTATAAAACAAAGAAGAACATTTCACGTAATTAAGCTTACTAGCTTAGTAAGTCCTAACTCATGATAATAAAACATTTATACTTAAAAACCAATTGTTCCATAATAGCACATTCTAACTCGAATTCCATCATATAACATCCATCAATATTAATTTCAAACACATATAACACAATTCTCACAATATTAATTTAACCCAGGTAATATTAAGCATACATACCTTACATGCTTACCTGAAACGTAAACCCAATAAATTAACTTTAAGTTATCTTGAACAAGGATTCGATTTATCTTTGGTAAAGTACATCACTGGCATCAAGCCTGCTAGGCATAAAAGCCCGTAAAGTAACACCGGCACAAGGCCTGCTAGGCGTAGAAGCCCGATAAATAGCACCGGCACAAGGCCTGCTAGGCATAAAGCCCGATAAATAACACCGGCACAAGGCCTGCTAGGCATAAAGCCCGATTAATGTCACCGGCACGAGGCCTGCTAGGCATAAAGCCCGATTAATGTCACCGGCACGAGGCCTGCTAGGCTCGAAGCCCGAATGTCAGAATATTATTACATGCTTTTCACATTTCACTATCACATATCGAATTATAAACATTTATTCCCATTGCAATAAATAAATTTGTAATCAATCTAATCCATCATTATCACATTCAGCCAACTCATAGTTTTACACCAAGCTATTACAAATTTTATCATTCACTAGATATGTAAATGATCTTTAAATAATAAGTAGCTCAAGAACTTACTCATTCACCTTGCATTAGCCAAAATAATTTCCATCATATACTCAACATAAATCATCAACCAATATGTAGATATACATTCGGCCATGATGCAATTGGATACTAACATTCATCAATTTTTAATAGTCAAGATAACCATAATTTATTCCTTGACATAATTTAACTAAAGGACTTACCTCGGTTGTCGATAGTCCGTGCGAATCGGCTATTCGAGAACCTTCGTCTTTCCCCGGTCTAATTCGGTCTTTCTTTGCTCTTGATCTAAAACACATTAGAATTTAGCTCATTTAATCTCATTTCATCTCAATTTAGTCCCAAAACACCCAAATGGGCATTTACCATTTTGCCCCTAATGTTTCCCATTTTTACAATTTAGTCCTATTTGCACAAAACACAAAATATGCAAAATTTTCCAACATCCTAGTTTGGCCGAATCTTCATTATAGTCATAGGTGTCCATGCATTTCATTTATTTGACATTTTAACCCTTCACAATTTTATTCTTTTCAATTTAGCCCTATAAACTCAAAATTACCAAAAACTCCAATACAAAACTTGTAAATCCTTAACATACATTCAATTTTAAACCATCAAACATAAAAACTACCCAAGCATGTCAATGGCCGAATCTTATATACATAGTATTTTCAAAAATTTAGACATGGGTCGGGTAATACACGAAACAACGATCTCAAAAACGTAAAATTTATCAAAAACTAAGTAAAATACCTACCCCAAATCAAGCCTTAAGTTGCCGAAACTTCAAGCTCCAAAAATGGAGTTTTTCTCCTCAAACATTCGGCCAAGAAGATGAACAATATGATGTTCTCTTTCCTCCCACTTAGCTTTATTATTTTATGTTATAATAACACATTTAATATACCTTATTTACTAATATATCAACATAACATATAATAGGCTAATTTAACATATAATTTGGACTTATAAAAGCCCATTGCCGTCCCTTACTATGGTGAATGGGCTAATTGCCCTTTTGGTACACCCACTTAAAAGGCCACAATCAATTTAGTACTCTTCACTTTAGCATGCAACTTTTGCGCTTTTCTCGATTAAATCCTTTTTATCAAATTGAGCACTTAAACGATTAAATTTTTCTACGAAACTTTCACACATTTTCATTCACATATAATAATCATGAAATAAAATATTAAAACATTTCTCAGACTCGGATTCGTGGTCCCGAAACCACCGTTCCGATTTGGGTCAAATTTGGTCTGTTACAACAACTCCTCCAAAAGAGACTTAATTAGCTCCAACTCCTCCCTCATTTATCAGCATAATATCCACATATTTTAAAACATTAAACACCCCTAAAATTTAGCCTTGTTGCTGTCCCCCCTTGCTCCCTTTTAAGTGCCGAATTTGGCCCAATTACTTGGGCTTCAAACGGCCAAAATTGGGCCTCCTCCCTTCCTTGCCACTAACGCCACCCTCTGCTCCATTATAGCGCCACTTACCTTTGGGCCACGAGCCCATTTTGTCATTTAAAACACAGATAACTACCTTTAAAGCGCTAGAGTGTCTATACAGAAATTTAGTCAAGGCCTCAGCCCATTTCTGAGCCCAATCTGGACCCCTAACCCTCAATTTAATATTTTAAACCAACTACACACAAAATGCACAGGCCCATTAAATCAAGATGTTACAAAACCTAGATGAATCTTGTTATTGATTTCTGAATTATATGATAAATACTTAGTTTGTTCTTAATTATGTGTGCTTAATCCAAATTTGATTTGCTTAGGTGGAGAAGGAATAGACCCTGCTTAAGAGTAGATCTAGCATAATTAAGTGGAGTTGATCGCACGCCTAGAGATAAGGTGACGAGATTTTGCTGGATTAGGGTGCAACCTAATATAGGAATCCATAGATCAATTTACTGCTATTCTAGGGGTTATTATTCGAGAAAGAGATTTTTGTTAATTAACTTAGGGTTAGACGTTATTCGCCTCGAGAGAGGGTTTAATATACGTTAGGGAGTCCTACGAATCAAACTAAGTAAACAAATCGTATGGTTCAGTGTTAGATAACAAGTTAAGTCTAGGTGGATTCTTCCTGAGGGTATCGTCATGATCAACTGAGTTTTTCTTCAAGTTATTTCCCAATTCGTTCTTTTTGTCTTCGTGTCTTTAGCTTAGTAGTCGTTAATTTAGATTAAAGAAACTTCACTTTATTTTAGGCTAAATAATAAAAAGAAAGTTAGTATTAGTACTCTTAGTTCCTTTGGGTTCGACAATCCGGTCATGCCTAAGCTATACTACTGTTCGATAGGTACACTTGCCTTTAATCATTGTCAGAGTTAGTTTTCAAGTTCGATCTCATTCATTATAAATTTAAAACTCTGATTTCAGTGATCAAGTTTTTGGCACTGTTGCCAGGGAACTAAAATATTAAGAAATCTCTATTTTATTACTTTAGCCATTTTATTATTATTATTATTATTGCAATATATTTTCATTACTATTTTTTTATTTTTCATTTTTATTTTTTCTTTGCTATTTTTTTTATTTTTGGCAGATAATTTTAGTTTAAAAGAGATGGCACTGAATAATTATCAATGGCAATTCATGAGGACAGAGCCAACAAAAGTAGCAGATATCTGCAACCTCGACCCAGTACATCTAGTTATGCAGTACGAACCAAGTAGAGGCGTGGCGAATCCTGAGTACCCACCCTACAGATATGGCATGGAGAACGAACAAGTCCACTATATGGGTAACTATTCTAGACCTCAAAATAATTTTTATCGTGACACTTATAATGCAGGTTGGAGGTACCAGCCCAATTTCTCGTGGGATGATCAAAATAGCCAAAGACCGGAACTTCCTCCAGATTTTCAACAACCACCTCACCAACAGGAAGAGGAGTCGAACATTGAAGAGATGCTGACAAAATTCATGGCAGCCACAGATACCCGTCTCCAAGACACTGAGACAACACTTAAAAACCAACAAGCATCGGTTGAAGAGACCAAGAACCGAATCAGGGAACTTACTAAGTCAGTAGGGGAAGTCACTAAGGCGGTCGGACAACTTGCGAAGCTGATTTCCGAACAACTACAAGAAAGCTTGCCAAGCAACACTGAAACTAACCCAAAAGAGCAAATTCAAGCCGTAACAGCTAATGGCAGTGAAGGGTTAGTGGAATCTAACCCAAGGCAAGAGCCGGTGGTAAGTGCAGGTAAGGTGGAGGTAAACCAGGATTTACCAAACCTAGTAATTACAGAGTACCAACCCTGCATACCTTATCCCGAAGCAATGAAGAGAGACGATACAGAGGAACAGTCCGGTAAGTTTCTTAAACTTTTAAAGAAATTACATATTAACTTACCGTTTCTCGAAGCTCTTTCACAGATACCCGATTATAGAAAATTTTTAAAAGAGCTGTTGACAAACAAACGGAAACTAGACGAGGCATCGCATGTGGAGCTAAACGCAATATGCTCAGTAATTCTACAAAATAAACTACCACGGAAATTAAAAGATCCAGGGAGTCTTACAATTCCATGTTTAATTGGTAGTTTATCTATTGATAATGCTTTAGCTAATTTAGGGGCAAGCATCAATGTTATGCCTTATAAAATGTTTAAACAACTAGGTCTAGGGAAACCCAGACAAACTAGGATGAGCATTCAGTTAACTGATAAAACTATTTGAATTCCTAAGGGTATAATAGAAAATGTTCTAATCAAAATTGATAAATTCGTATTCCCAGTAGATTTTGTTTTCTTAGACATGAATGAGGACAATTCGATTCCTTTAATTTTAGGAAGACCCTTTCTAGCAACTGCCAGGACTAAAATTGATGTTGATACAGGAGAACTCATTCTTCGTGTAGGTGACGAATCAATCAGTCTACAAGCTCTTGACTCGACCAGGACATCAAGTGATGAAGGTGAGAAAGTAAATTCAGTTGACAATCAAATTGTTCAACTTTCACCACAGGAAACACCACAAGGTTACAAACCTGAGCCGAATCATGGGCCCCATGCCGACAAAGAAGAATTATATGAGGAACGAAGCCTTGAGGTCGACAAATTAGAAGAGTGGACGACACACTTTAAAGAGGAACCAGAACCACACGAAGTAAAACCGAAGGAACCCCCAGACGAGCTGATAGGAACAACAAATCACTTCAAAATAGGGGATCAGGTATTGTTAAATAAGGAAGACCCTCGAATCCCCAATTTAGACCTCAAGGCAAACGAAGAAATCACTTTTGAGGTACTTAATGTCCTCCTATACGGCACATTCAAGGTAAGCAAGCCTAAATTCAACATTTTTGAGGTAAACACTACTCGACTTGAACTATATATCCATAACCGAATTGATCGCATGAGAAAGGATTTTCACCTCCTCAAACCACCATGACCATACGAATGAGAGGTAAATTCTAGCTTAAGACTATAAACGAGCACTTCTCGGGAGGCAACCCGAGCATTAACCCTATTTATTTTTACATTTTTTTCTTTTTTCCTTTTCTTCTTCTTCTTTAGCATCGAACTAACCAAGAAAGCAGATTTCCAGACCACACGGCCTTACACATGGTCGTGGCCGTGGCCGTGTGGCAAAAAAAATAAAATCCCCAAAACACAGTCTACATCTCTATTTAAACTTCCTTCTTCCTTTTTCTTTTCTAGTTGTCTTTCATTTTCCATTATTTATTTATTTTTTATTTTATTATTATTTTTACTTTATTCTATTTTTATTTTCTTCTTTATGATATTTAGATTTAGCTTAGGATACAATAAAATCAGACCGGCTACTTTGAGGATTCAATGTCAAAACGGCTCGAGGCACTCCCCACGTTTCTTTTCATTGACTTCGTCCAAAATTCAGGAAGTTTCACTTCTCTCCCCATCTTATGATTTTATGATTATTTTGATATTATCTATCTTTGTACATTAAGGGCAATATACAACTTAAGTGTGGGGGGTTAACTATAGTATTATTTGAAAATCCCTGAATTATGCCTTGTTTAAAAGTAAAGTTTCTCATACTACGATTAGAATGAAATTTCCCTGATTTATAATTTTTATTGATATGTTTTGGATTAAGTCATTGGTAATTGTGCATTGATGATTAAATTTGAAGGATACTAGAGAATCAAGCATGATAAGTCTATTTTTCAGAAATTTAAAATTTTTAGGTTGTCTACCTGAATCTAAATGTTGCCTTGAAGTTTGAAATTTACAAGTTGACATCAAAAACCCATAATTTTTGTGAGATCTTGAGCCTTATAGAGCATACATTCTTTCGTGCTCGCTTTTTTTATTATGAGTGTGTCAACATTGATTTGTTATTCTAGAACTTACATTAATTATACATGTCGAGACCACACCTATGATTTGATACACCGAGATGATAAAGGCACCTAGGTTTTAACCCACTTACTCCATTAAAAAGCCTACCTCCATAATTAACCCCTAGTGAACCCTGTTGATCCTAACAACCCTTTTATTGACTCACCCATTAATATTAACCCAAAACCCTTTATATTTGTTATCACCATTCTTTTTGACTACCCTTATATCGAGATTTGATTTGGTCGGTTACCTAATCATATTATTTCAGTAGTTGAATTCATTATTTGACTTGTTCTTAAAAAAAAAGCAAATTACATTCATTATTAGTTGTGAATGAGCTTATACGCTTGAATGCCAATTATTGAAAAAGAAAGCTCGTATTAGAGTATTATTATTAGTATGACAAGTTTGCAATTGATGTAATTGTTCATTATTAGTTCGTTGTTTCTACTTAGGTAATTTATCAAGTCAATCTTGATTCTAACCTTTTAATTCAGCCTTTATCCGCACCTTTAACCCAAGCCCCGTTACAACCCTGTAAAGACCTTTTGATTTGTGTATCATCTCATGTTTTAGTGGTGGAGATTTGATTTTCATGCAAGCCTATGGGATTAACTTTTCATGTTCGACTTTTGAATGCTTAATTTTGAACCTTAAACACCTCGAGTGATTTGAGTGAATCTTTAGAGAGGATGTCAGTCCTTGTCGATTTTGAATCAAAGGTAATTATTCAGGTAAAGGGAAACACCTATGTTTTCATACTATAAAAATCATGACTTTGATTGTTTGAATCTTTAGGACTCTTTGAGTTGAGTTATCCATGTATAAATTATCTTTGAATTATGATGAAACATTATTGATGAATACTATGAATCGAGGAAGTCCGTTTTAATTATGAGTTGAGAATTTTGCTTGAGGACAAGCAAAAGCTTAAGTGTGGGGCTATTTGATAAACCGTAAAAGTAACATATTTTAATCCCACATTTAGTATGCTTTTGGATGATTTAAGCCTCTATTCATATAAAAAGGTGCTCTTAATCCTTTCTTTTCATGTCTTAAACCCAGGAAAGCACCCGAGGATGAAAAGAACGAGAAACGGGCCCAAAACAGAGTAAATGGGCCATATCACGAAATCGACACGGCCTAGCCCAAAGACCACACGGCTGTGCCTCATTAAAAGCCCGAAACACGGCCTGGGTCCAAGACCACACGGTCGTGCCCCACTTGCCAGTCTTGAACACGGCCTGGCCACGATTTACACGGGCGTGTGCCATGGGCGTGTCCCTGCTGCGGCCAAGAGGAGTTTTACTCGGAATAGGATACTTGGAGGCAAAGAAACACATTCCAAAGCCTATTCAAACACCCTAGTAGGAAATCCACTTGAATTAGGATACTTAGGGGCCAAGTAAGGCATCTCACAGTCTATATAAACACCCAATGGGGCAACTTAAGCGGGGAGTTCGGCAGAAGCCGGAACAGGCGTCAAGCTAGGCCAAGGAGCCAAGTCGAAAAGGTTAGAATTGTGGGAATCACTCGAAGTTAGCCAGTTGATCCATCCCAAGAAGCCGAAATTCTACTCAAAACGGCGGATTTCTCCTTCAATTCCTTCAGGGAGTTTTAGGGATTTCTTATGTTTTGTTTTATCTTTTCTCTTGAGATGTTTTATTTATTTATTATGAACTAAACTCTTCAGATACCTGAAAGGGATGAAACCTAGATGAATCTTGTTATTGATTTCTGAATTATATGATAAATACTTAGTTTGTTCTTAATTATGTGTGCTTAATCCAAATTTGATGTGCTTAGGTGGAGGAGGAATAGACCCTGCTTAAGAGTAGATCTAGCATAATTAAGCAGAGTTGATCGCACGCCTAGATATAGGGTGACGAGATTTTGTCGGATTAGGGTGAAACCTAATATGGGAATCCATAGATCGATTTACTGCTATTCTAGGGGGTTATTATTCGAGAAAGAGATTTCTGTTAATTAACCTGGGGTTAGACGTTATTAGCCTCGAGAGAGGGTTTAATATACGTTAGGGAGTCCTACGAATCAAACTAAGTAAACAAATCGTATGGTTCAGTGTTAGATAACAAGTGAAGTCTAGGTGGATTCTTCCTGAGGGTATCATCGTGATCAACTGAGTTTTTCTTCAAGTTATTTCCCAATTCGTTCTTTTTGTCTTTGTGTCTTTAGCTTAGTAGTCGTTAATTTAGATTAAAGAAACTTCACTTTATTTTAGGCTAAATAATAAAAAGAAAGTTAGTATTAGTACTCTTAGTTCCTTTGGGTTCGACAATCCGGTCTTGCCTAAGCTATACTACTATTCGATAGGTACACTTGCCTTTAATCGTTGTCAGAGTTAGTTTTTAGGTTCGATCTCATTCATTATAAATTTAAAACTCTGATTTCAGCGATCACACCCACCTCGCGAACCATCCAACAATAAGGACTCCTCGGTCCATCCACATTTTCTTTCAATTTTATTTACACTTTTATTTTCTTTCTCTTTATTTTTCTTGTCCTTAATTATATATTTAGCTTATTTTAAATGTGTCTTAATAAATCCTGGCTAATTCTTCATAAGCTCCCCAATTTCTTCATCTAGCACAGAGCTCTTTAGTAACCGCCACAACAAAAGACGACACCTCGAACGGATTCTCCACATCCTCTAAGGAATCCATCCATAATTCAGGAAGTGTCACTTTTTACCCTCTCTTTTGATTATCTAATAACTGTCATTCCATCTTTTTACATTGAGGGCAATGTACATCTTAAGTGTGGAGGGGTAAAAGTGCCTAACTTTTTGCATTATTTTCAATCCCTGAGGGTAAAAGTGCCAAACTTTTTTCATTATTCTCAAATCCCTAAATTATATTCTGTTCTAAAGTAATTTTCTCATATTACTAATTAGGATGAAATTTCTGATGAATTATGACTTTTATTGACATGTTTTTGAGTAAGTCATAGTTAATTGTGCATTGATGATTAAATTAGAAGAATATTAGAGAATCAAGCATGATAAGTCTGTTTTTCAGAATTAAAATTTCTTGATAGGTTGTCTACCTGAATCTGAATGTTACTTTGAAAATTAAAATTTACGAGGTTGATGTTAAAAACACCCATAATTTTTGTGAGATTTTGAGCCTTATAGAGCATATATTCTTTTTCATGCTCACTTTTTGATTATGAGTGTGTCAACGTTGAACTGTTATTCTAGAACTTGCCTCGATTATACATGTTGAGACCACACCTATGACTTGATATACCGAGATGATAAAGGCACCTAGGTTTTGACCTACTCACTCCACTAAAAAGCCTACCTTCATAATTAACCCCTAGTGAACCCCGTTGATCCTAACAACCCTTTTTAATTGACTCACCCACTAATAGCCCAAAACCCTTTGTATTTGTTATCACCATTCCTTTTGACTACCCTTATATCGAGATTTGATTTGATTAGTTACCTAATTATATTATTTCAGTAGTTGAACCTATCTTTTATTGCTTGAATTGTTCTTAAAAAAATTCAATCAAAGTATATTCAAGTATTAGTATTATGAAGAAAGAGCTTATATAGTTAAAAGTCTATTTATAAAAAGAAAAAGCTCGTATTATTAGGATTATTAATTTTCAGTTAATGTAATTTTTTATTATCGTCTCAGATTTCTAGATAGGTAACTTGACAATTCAATCTCGATTCTAACCTTCTAATTCAACCTTTATCCACACCTATAACCCAAGCCTCGTTACAACCCTGTAAAGACCTTTTGACTGGTGTATCATCTCATATTATAGTGGTGGAGATTTGATTTTCAGGCAAGCCTATGGGATTAACTTTTCAGGTTCGACTTTTGAGTGTTTTTTTCCTGAACCTTAAACACTTCGAGTGATTTTAGTGAATCTTTCGTAAGGATGTCAGTCCTTCTAGGCTTTGAATTAAACGTAATTATTCAGGTAAGGGGAAGCACCTACGTTTTTGTGATACAAATGTATGACTTATATTGTTTGAATCTTTAGGACTCTTCGAGTTAGAATATCCATGTATAAATTATCTATGAATTATGATGTGACATTGTTGATAGGAATTATGAATCATGGAAAGTTCGTTTTAATTGTAAGTTGAGAATTTTGCTTGAAAACAAGCAAAAGCTTAAGTGTGGGGGTATGTGATAAACCGTAAAAGTAACATATTTTAATTCCACATTTAGCATATTTCCGGATGATTTATTCCTTGATTCATGTAAAAAGGTGCTTTTAATCCTTTCTTTTCATGTCTTATACTCAGGAAAGCACCCGAGGATGAAAAGAATGTAAAACGGGCCCAAAACGGAGTAAATGGGCCATATCACGAAATCCACATGGCCTGGGCCCAAGATCACACGGCTGTGCCTCACTGAGCAACTAGAACACGGCCTACCCTCGATTCACACGGCCGTGCCTCATTAAAGAAATCCAAACACTGCTTGAAGACCGTTCACACGGGCGTCTGCCACGCCCGTGTCCTGTCTTGGCAAAGAGCAATTTCAATCGGAAAGGATACTTAGGGCCAAAGAAACGCATTCCAAGAGCCTATATAAACCCCCTAACTGTTACTTGAAACGGGGCGGTGAGCTAGGCCAAGGAGCCAAGCCGAAAAGGTCAGATTTGTGGGAATCACTCGAAGATAGCCAGTTGATCCATCTCTAGAAGCCAGAATTCTACTCAAGACGGCGGATTTCTCTTTCAATTCCTTCAGGGGGTTTTAGGGATTTCTTATGTTTTTTTTTTATCTTTCCTTCTGAGATGTTTTCTTTATTTGATATGAACTAAACCCTTCAGATACCTGAAGGGGATGAAACCTAAGACGGATCTTGTTATTGTTTTCTAAATTATATGAAAAATACTTGATTTGTTCTTAATTATGTGTGCTTAATTCTTGAATTAATATTTCCGAGATATTGATTCAAGTTGGATGTGCTTAGGTGGAGGAGCAAAAGTCCCTGCTGAAGAGTAGATCTAGCATAATTAAGCGGAGTTGATCACGCGCCTAGAGATAGGGTGACGAGATTTTGCCGGATTAGGGTGAAACCTAATATGGGAGTCCATAGATCGAGTTAATGCAATTCTAGGGGTTTTAATTAGAAAGAGATTTCAATTAATCAACCTAGGGTTAGACGTTATTCACCTCGAGAGAGGGTTTAATATAACTTAGGGAGTCTTACGGATCAAGTCAAGTGAATAAATCGTCTGGTTCAGTGTTAGATAACAATTGAAGTCTAGGTGGATTCTTCCTGAGGGTATCATCGTGATCAACTGAGTTTTCCCAACAGTATTTCCCCTAATTCGTTCTTTTTGTCTTGAGTCTTTAGCTTAGCAGTTAGTTAATTTTAGGTTAGATAACTTCACTTTATTTTAGGCTAGATAATAAAAAGAAAGTTAGTATTAGTACTTTTAGTTCCTTTGGGTTCGACAATCTGGTCTTGCCTAAGCTATACTACTGTTTGATAGGTGAACTTGCCTCAATCGTTGTCAGAGTTAGTTTCCAGGTTCGATCATTCTCATTCATATAAATTTAAAACTCTGAAATCCAGCGATCACATCTCCTTGGTAGATCCTTATATCTCTCCCATGCATCGTAGAGTGTTTCTAAATCCATCTGCACAAAAGAAGAAATATCATTCCTCAACTTAGCCGTTTTAACCGGCGAAAAATATTTAAGTAAAAATTTTTCGGTCATTTGGTCCCATGTAGTGATTGATCCTCGTGGTAACGAGTTCAACCACTGTTTAGCTTTGTTTCTTAATGAGAAGGGAAACAACCGAAGCCGAATAACATCATTAGAAATGCCATTAATTTTGAAAGTATCGCATAATTCCAGTAATTTTGCCAAGTGATTGTTTGGATCCTCATCCTGCAAACCATCAAACTGAATAAACTGCTGAATCATCTGAATTGTGTTAGGTTTCAGTTCAAAATTATTTGCAGCAATAGTAGGTCTAACAATACTTGATTCAGTTCCTGTTAAAGTAGGTTTAGCATAATCATACATAGTACGAGGAGCAGGATTTTGATTCACCGGATTTGCTGCAACCACAGGAGGTAGTGGATTATTGTCAGTCATCTCTTCGGTAGTATTGAGTTCGTCTTCTTGCTCTTCTTCTATGTATTGTAGGTTCGCCTTATTTCTCTTCGGTTTCTGTGAGCGGTATGTTCTATCTCACTGTCAAAAATCAAGGGTCCTGACGGGTTTCTTCTAGTCATAACCTAAAATTACCTGCCAGAAGCAAATAAAAGAAAAAATTAGCAAGGTTAAAATAAAATAAAAAATAAATTGCAAATAAATAAAATGGCTAAAGTAATAAAAATTTAGTGTTCCTAATATCTTAGTCCCCGGCAACGGCGCTAAAAACTTGATAGGTTTGAAACTAACTAATATTTCGACAAAGGCAAGTGCACCTATCGAACAGTAGTATAGTTATAGTGAATCCGGAATATTGTATCCTCAAGGACTAAAATTACTAGTAATAACTATCTTTTTATTATCTAGCCTAATTATTAAGGGGATTTCTTTTTAATCTAAAATTAACTAACTAATTTAACTAATTAAATGACTATGAACGTGACAGAGAGTGAACTGGGAAAATACTTTCGGACAACTTATATGAGATAGGCAATACCTAAGGAAGAATCCACCTAGACTTCACTTATTACTTTTGATTCATATGATTTATTCACTTGACTTAATATGTAGAAATCCCTGATTTATGTTAATATCTCTTTCAAGACTAAAAATAACTGACTCTAGGTTGATTAATTGAAATCTCTTTCTAATTCAAACCCCTATTGTCGCATTAACTCGATCTATGGATTCTCTTATTAGATTTGACTCTAATCCGGCAGATTTTCGTCGCCCTATTTCTACGGTTGCAATCAATTTCGCTTAATTGTGTTGATCTACTCTTAAACAGGGACTTTTGCTCCACTGAATAAGCACATTCGACTAGGATCAATAACCTGAATTATCAAAACAAGAATAAGAACTCACAATTAAGAATAAGAACAAGTATTTATCTTATAAATAAAATAATAATAAGATTCATCTAGTTTTCATCCCCTCAGGTATTTAAGGGATTTAATTCATACTAAAAGAGGGAAACATTTTAAAATAGGTAAAACACCAAAACATAAAAAAACCCCAAAACTTCTAAAGAACTTGATGGGAGATCTTCAGTCTTGATGGAGATCCTTCTCCTAAGCTGCTCCCAATGGCTGCCTTCAAGTATTTTCTACCTTTTACTCGGCGTCTATTCGACGTCCTGTTGACCTCCTCTTTTAGGTTGCCCCCTAGGGTGTTTATATAGGCTTTGAGATGCCTTACTTGGCCCACAAGTATCCTATTCCGAATAGAATTTATCCTGGTTTCGGCATGGACACACCCGTGGTGGACTCTTTCGGCCGTGGTCGATTCTGCTCGTCACACACGGCCGTGTGATCTACCCATGGTCGATAGTCCAGACCGTGTGATTTTTGATTGATCACTGAAATCAGAGCTTTAAAATTTATAAAACGAATGATCAAACCTGGAAACTATCTCTGACAACTATTAAAGGCAAGTGTACCTATCGAACAGTAGTATAGCTTAGGCAAGACCGGATTGTCGAACCCAAAGGAACTAAAAGTACTAATACTAACTTTCTTTTTGTTATTTAGCCTAAAAATAAAGTGAAGTTGCTTTAATCTAAATTAACGACTACTAAGCTAAAGACGCAAAGACAAAAAGAACGAATTGGAAAATATCTTGAAGGAAAACTCAGTTGATTATGGCGATGCCCTCAGGAAGAATCCACCTAGACTTCTCTTGTTACCTATCACTAAACCATATGGTTTCTTTACTTAGCTTAATCCGTGAGACTCCCTAACGTATATTAAACCCTCTCTCGAGGCGAATAACGTCTAACCCTAGGTTAATTAGTGGAACTCTCGTTCGCTTATAATAACCCCCTAGAATAGCAGTAAATCGATCTATGGACTCCCATATTAGGTTTCACCCTAATCCGGCAAAATCTCGTAACCCTATCTCTAGGTGTTCGATCAACTCCGCTTAATTATGCTAGATCTACTCTTAGGCAGGGTCTATTCCTCCTCCACCTAAGCATATCAGATTTGGATTAAGCAACATAATTAGAAACAAACTAAGTAATTATCATATAATTCAGAAATCAAATAACAAGATTCATCTAGGTTTCATCCCATTCAGGTATCTGAAAGGTTTAGTTCATGACAAAGAAAGAAAACATCTCAAGAGAAAAGATAAAACAAAACATAAGAAATCCCTAAAACTCCCTGAAGGAATTGAAGGAGAAATCCGCCGTCTTGAGTATAACTTCGGCTTCTTGGGATGGATCAACTGGCTATCTTCGAGTGATTCCCTCAACTCTGACCTTCTCGGCTTGGCTCTTTGGCCTAGCTTTGACGCCTCCTCAACGGTGGTACTTAGGGGGTTTTTATAGGCTATTGGAATGTAATTCTTTCTCTCCAAGTATCCTTTCCCGAATGAAATTGCTCTTTCCAGCGACAGGGACACGGCCATGGCACACACCCGTGTGGCTCGACTTCAAGCCACGTTTAGATTTCTAACTTGTAGCACGGCCATGTAAATCGAGGTTGAGGTCGTGTTCTAGATGCTCGTTAAGGCACGACCGTGTGGATTTCGTGATATGGCCCATTTACTCCGTTTTGGGCCAGTTTTACGTTCTTTTCATCCTCGGGTGCTTTCCTGGGTATAAGACATGAAAAGAAATGATTAAGAGCACTTTTTTACATAAATTGAGGGATAAATCATCCAAAAGTAAGCTAAATGTGGGATTAAAATATGTTATAATTACGGTTTATCAAATACTCCCACACTTAAGCTTTTGCTTGTCCTCAAGTAAAATTCTCAACATACAATTAAAACGAACTTTCCATAATTCACAATTCCTATCAACAATGCCTCATCATAATTCATAGATAATTCATACATGGATAATTCAATTTCAAAGAGTCCTAAAGATTTAAACAAAGATAAGTCATTCATTTGTAATTGAAAACGTAGGTGTTTCCCCTTATCTAAAATATTACCTTTGATTCGAAATTGACAAGAGTTGACATCCTCACTATAGATTCACTCAAATCACTCAAAGTGTTTAATATTCATAAAAAGAAGCACTCATATGTCGAACCTGAAAAGTTAATCCCATAGGCTTGCCTGAAAATCAAATCTCCACCACTGTAAAATGAGATGATAAACAGATCAAAAGGTCTTTGTTAGGGTTGTAACGGGGCTAGGGTTAAGGTGTGGATAAAGGCTGAAATTAGGAGGTTAGAATCGATATTGACTTGACAAATTACCTAACTAGAAACACAAACTAATAATAAACTTGTACTACTAATAATATTCTGATATGAGCTTCTTCTTCAATAATTGGAATTTGACGTATAAGCTCACCTAATCACAAAACTAATAGTGAATATACTTCGTCGTTTTTTTTTTAAACAAGTCAAATAATAAAGGATAAATTCAACTACTGAAATAATATATTTAGGTAACTAATCAAATCAAATCTCAATATAAGGGTAGTCAAAAGGAATGGTGATAAAAAATACAAAGGGGTTTTGGGTTCATATTAGCTGGTAAGTCAATAAAAAGGGTTGTTAGGATCAACGGGGTTCACTAGGGGTTAGTTGTTAAGGTAGGCTATTTAGTGAAGTGGGTGGATTAAATCCTAGGTGCCTTTATCATCTCTGTATATCAAATCATAAATGTGGTCTCAACATGTATAAATGAGGCAAGTTCTAGAATAACAGTTCAAGGTTGACACACTCATAATCAAAAGGTGAGCACAAAAAAGAATATATGCTCTATAAGGCTCAAAATCTCATAAAAATTATGGGTGTTTTGACATCAATCTCATAAATTTCAAATTTCAAAGCAATATTCAAATTTTGATTAACAACTTAGCAAAAATTTTTATTCTGAAAATTAGACTTATCATGCTTAATTCTTAAGTATCTTTAAAATTTAATCATCAATTCACAATTAACTATGATTTACTCAAAAACATGTTAATAAAAATTATAAATCATCAGAAATTTCATCCTAATTAGTAATATAACAAATTTTCTTAAAAACAAGACTAAATTCAAGGATTTGAGAATAATGAAAAAAGTTTGGTCGGATTTGAGAATAATGCAGAAAGTTAGGCCCTTCTTTAGATAAATATTCACCCCCCACACTTAAGATGTACATTGCCCTCAATGTACAAAGATAGTTATAATATTTATGGGATAAATCAAAAGAGAAGGGGAAAGAATTCTCCCTGAATTTTGGATGGTGTTCTCGAAGAGGTCGGTCTTGATGACGAACTTGTGCTAGATGAAGAAATTGGGGAGCTCGTGGAAGGTTAGCCAAGGTTTATTTAGACACTTTTAAAATAACCTAAATATATAATTAAAAACAAGAAAGAAAAAGGAAAGGAGACTAAGAAGGAAAATAAAAATAAAAGGAAAGGTGGATGGACCGGATAGTCCTTATTGATGGATGGCTCGCGACGTGGGTGTGACTTCTAGGGCTACGGAGGTGCTGGCGGTGACGGAAGTGGCGTGATTCCCTAGCAGCCTGGCGAACCTAACACTAAGAAACTAAAATAAGTTAAACTAAACTAAGCATAAGATTGTCAAAGAGAAGGAAATTGAAGCAAAAGAGAAAAGAAAAATAAAAACTAATTGGTCTCAAAGACCCTTGGCTTGGTGTTGAGCCGAAGCTACCGGCATGAACTCATGTGTAAGGTTTCCTTTGAGGAGACTGTGGTTGGCCTTCTTCCGTTTCTTCGGCATGGTTTCTTGTGTGGCTCAAGGGGTTGAGAAACTTGTTAGATAGAAAAATCTGAGAGGAAGAGGAAGAGGAGAGGTGGAGAGTGAAGGAAAATAATGGGGAGAGGGTGGGGTGGTCTTTAAATAAAGGCCCTAAATCTAGTACGTACCCACGCCCGTGTACTAAGGGCGTGTCGAATTACACGGCCGCCTCGCACGGCCGTGTGTCCCGTCGTGTTGATTCGCCATGTTCGTGGTGCAGCCAACCACGCCCGTGTTTCAGAAGTCAGTATGTAGGCACGGTTGGGAGGCACGGGCGTGTTGCGCCCGTGCTTGGCAAGTCAGTAGCTTCACATGGTCGTGGGGCACGGCCGTGCCACTTTTACAGAGCCCGTGGGAGAGTGGTTGGATCTGTGACGTTGGAAAGTGGTTGGGACTGGGTTGCACGGCCTCTGCTATGTCAGTACAGAGATTCCGGTGGTCCACACGGTCACGGACATGGTCGTGTGTAAGACCGTGTGGTCTGAAATTCTGCACCTTTGGTTAGTTTTAAAGAAAAGAAAGATGGAAAGAAAAGGAACTGAAAATAAATTTGAATGGAAATAGTGTTAGTGCTCGGGTTGCCTCCCGAGAAGCGCTCGTTTATAGTCCTAGGCTAGACTTTCCTTGAAATTGAAAGAAATCAGGGAGGTTTAAAGGTTTGAATATCTTCCCTCATGCTTACGGTTTTATTTTCTTGACAAAGTTTAAGTCGAGAAGCGTTTACCTTTAAATTGCTGAATGTGGGATTGCTTACCTCGACTGTTCCGTGGGGGAAGATATCATGTACCTCAAGAGGAATTTCTCCCTTTGCCTTCAGGTCTGTTGTGGTGATATGCGGGTCTGCTTTGTCTGATAGTACCTGGTCTCCTATTTTGATGTGATTTGATGTTCCTACGAGTTCTTCTGGTGGTTCCCCCGGTTTTACTTCGTGTGGTTCCGGTTCTTCCTTGACGTGTGTCTTCTGCTGTTCTAATTTGTCGACCCTAAGGCTTTGTTCTTCGTGTAATTCTTCTTTGTTGATTTGGGGTCTATGAGTCGGCTCAGGCTTGTGTCCTTGTGATGTTTCCTGCGATGAAAGTTGAACAATTTGATTATCATTTGAAGTGACTTTCTTACCTTCATCGATTGTTTTCCTGGCCGAGTCAAGAGCTTGAAGACTGATTGATTCATCACCTACACAAAGTATAAGTTCTCCTGTGGCAACATCAATTTTAGTCTTGGCAGTTGCTAGAAAAGGTCTTCCTAAAATTAGGGGGATTGAATTATCCTCATCCATGTCTAAGACAACAAAGTCTACTGGGATAACAAATTTATCAATTTTTACAAAAACATCTTCAATAATGCCCCTAGGAATTCTGACAGTTTTATCAGCTAATTGAATGTTCATCCTAGTTTGCTTGGGCTTCCCTAGACCTAATCGTTTAAACAATGTATAAGGCATGACATTTATACTTGCCCCTAAATCAGCTAAAGCATTATCAAAAGGCAAACTACCAATTAAACATGGAATTGTAAAACTCCCTGGATCTTTTAGTTTCTGTGGTAGTCTATTTTGTAACATTACTGAGCATGTTGCGTTCAACTCCACTTGGTGCTCTTCGTCTATTTTGCGTTTGTTTGTCAAGAGCTGTTTTAAAAATTTCCTCGAGTCTGGCATCTGAAAAAAAGCTTCGAGATTAGGTAAGTTAATATGTAATTTCTTTAAAAGTTTAAGAAACTTACCAAACTATTCCTCTGAATCGTCTCTTTTTATTGCTTCGGGATAAGGTATGCGAGGTTGCTACTCTTTGATTACCGGTTTTGGCTTTTCTTGTGTTACCTCTGTTTTACCTTCGTCTACCTTATTTTCTGGTATTGTATTGGGTTTATCTAACCCTTTACTGTCCTGAGCTGTGATGGCTTGAATTTGCTCCTTAGGGTTAATCTTCGTATTACTAGGTAGACGCCCTTGCGGTCGTTCTGACATCAGCTTTGCAAGTTGTTCGACTGCATTAGTGACTTCCTTGACTGACTTAGTAATTTCCACGATTCGGCTCTCGTTGCCTTTGATTGTTCTCTCAGTTTCTTGGAAACGTTTTTCCGTGTCTGCCGAGAATTTTGTTAGCATCTCTTCGAGGGTTGGTTTCTTCTCTTTTGGATAGGGCTGATTTTGGAAGTTTTGAGGAGGTTGTTGTCTTTGATTTCCTTGGTTTCCTTGACCTCCCCATGAAAAATTTGGGTGGTTCCTCCAACCTGGATTGTAAGTGTTACTATAAGGATTATTATTAGATCTGAAATTGTTACCTATATAGTTCATATGTTCGCTTCCTGCTTCTGGTTGGTAGGGTGGGTACTCAGGATTCGCCATGGTTCCACTTGCGTCGCACTGCATGACTGGATGTGCCTGCGAAG
The DNA here is from genome assembly GCA_005393395.2 of Gossypium australe. Classification (NCBI taxonomy): domain Eukaryota; kingdom Viridiplantae; phylum Streptophyta; class Magnoliopsida; order Malvales; family Malvaceae; genus Gossypium; species Gossypium australe. Next base: position 126,306,423 of record CM016614.1, on the reverse strand, counting down.
AACACAAACTATCAATCTTTTTATTCATCATCTCTACCTGTGTTGATAGCATGGTTATCGCCTCGAGATTGTAAACTCCAGCTGATTTTGTCGGTTTTGTCCTTGTAACCTGCCACTCAGTGACATCTCCTCAATGAACTCGTAGGCTGCTTCAGGAGTCTTGTTATTCAGAGTTCTACCGGCGGCTGAATCAATTAGTTGCGTCGTGGAAGGGTTTACACCATTGTAGAAAGTTTGGACTTGTAACCACAAGGGTAGACCATGGTGTGGACACCTTCTCAAGAGATCTTTGTATCTCTCCCATGCGTCGTATAATGTCTCTAAATCCATCTGCACAAAAGAAGAGATAGCATTCCATAATTTAGCCGTTTTGGCCGGTGGGAAATATTTCAATAAAAACTTTTCGGTCATTTGTTCCCATGTAGTGATTGGCCCTCGTGGTAACGAGTTTAACCACTGTTTGGCTTTATTCCTTAATGAAAAAGGGAATAGCCGAAGACATATGGCATCATCAGAAACACCAATTATGTTGAAGGTATCACAGAACTCTAAAAAGTTAGCTATATGAGTGTTTGGATCTTCGTCCTGCAAACCATCAAATTGAACAAACTGTTGAATCATTTGTATTATGTTAAGCTTTAATTCAAAATTGTTAGCAGCTATAGCAGGCCTAACAATACTAGATTTTGCTCCTGCTAAATACGGTTTAGCATAATCAAACATTGTACGTTGAGCATTGCGTTCCCCCACATCATGTGGTTGTGGGTTATTCTCGTCCATCCCTTCAGTAGGATTGGGTCTGCCTTCTTGCTCTTCCTCTGTGTAATTTACGGCTCGCCTGATTTCTCTGCGAGTCTTACGAACGGTAGCTTCGATTTCACTATCGTATACCAAAGGTCCTCTCGGGTTCCTTCTAGTCATAAACTAGAGGTACCTGCTAGGAGGAGAAAGAAGGAAAGAAAAATTAGCAAAAATTAAAATTTGACCTAAAAAGAAAACAAATTGCGAAAAATAACAATTAATGGCTAAAGTAATAAAAATAGAGCGTTCTTAATATTTTAGCTCCCCGGCAACGGCGCCAAAAACTTGATCGCTGAAATTAGAGCTTTAAAATTTATAAAACGAATGATCAAACCTGGAAACGAACTCTGACAACGATTAAAGGCAAGTGTACCTATTGAATAGTAGTATAGCTTCGGCAAGACCGGATTATCAAACCCAAAGGAACTAAAAGTACTAATACTAACTTTCTTTTTATTATTTAGCCTAAAAATAAAGTGAAGTTACTTTAATCTAAATTAACGACTACTAAGCTAAAGACGCAAAGACAAAAAGAACGAATTGGAAAATATCTTGAAGGAAAACTCAATTGATTATGACAATACCCTCAGGAAGAATCCACCTAGACTTCTCTTGTTACCTATCACTAAACCATATAATTTTTTTACTTAGCTTGATCTGTGAGACACCCTAACGTATATTAAACCCTCTCTCAAGGCAAATAACATCTAACCCTAGGTTAATTAGTGGAACTCTCGTTCGCTTATAATAACCCCCTAGAATAGCAGTAAATCGATCTATGGACTCCCATATTACGTTTCACCCTAATCCGGCAAAATCTCGTAACCCTATCTCTAGGCGTTCGACCAACTCCGCTTAATTTTGCTAGATCTACTCTTAGGCAGGGTCTATTCCTCCTCCACCTAAGCATATCAGATTTGGATTAATCAACATAATTAAGAACAAACTAAGTAATTATCATATAATTCAGAAATTAAATAACAAGATTCATCTAGGTTTCATCCCCTTCAGGTATCTGAAGGGTTTAGTTCATGATAAATAAAGAAAAAATCTCAAGAGAAAAGATAAAACAAAACATAAGAAATCCCTAAAACTCCCTGATGGAATTGAAGGAGAAATCCGCCGTCTTGAGTATAACTTCGGCTTCTTGGGATGGATCAACTGGCTATCTTCGAGTGATTCATTCAACTCTGACCTTCTTGGGTTGACTCTTTGGCCTAGCTTTAACGCCTCCTCAATGGTGGTACTTAGGGGATATTTATAGGCTCTTGGAATGCGATTCTTTCTCTCCAAGTATCCTTTCCCAAATGAAATTGCTCTTTCCAGCAACAGGGACACGGCCATGGCACACGCCCGTGTGGCTCAACTTCAAGCCGTGTTCGGATTTCTAACTTGTAGCATGGCCGTGTAAATCGGGGTTGAGGCCGTATTCTAGATGCTCGTCAAGGCACGGCCGTGTGGACTTTGGGCCAGGCCTTGTGGATTTCGTGATATGGCCCATTTACTCTGTTTTGGGCCCGTTTTACGTTCTTTTCATCCTCGGGTGCTTTACTGGGTATAAGACATGAAAAGAAAGGATTAAGAGCACCTTTTTACATAAATTGAGGGATAAATCATCCAAAAGTAAGCTAAATGTGGGATTAAAATATGTTATAATTACGGTTTATCACTGATGTAGGCCCATTTTATCCCTTTTTGGCCGGTTTCTCGCTCTTGTCGACTCCCTAAGCTCTCTTGAGTACAAAACATGAAATTAAGAGATTAGGAGCATCGGGTTCATCAAGTTCAATGGAAAATCATCCAAAATTAAGTTAAGCATAGGGTTAAAATATGTGTAAATTATGGTTTATCAAACCCGTATACTGTTTATATTTTACTCGGTTGTTCTTCATATCGGTGCTATGGGGTGGCACCATCAATAAAATATTTATTTTTTATAACCTTATAATGACCTAATGATGGCCTCATAATTCTAGTGATAAAGTTGGGTGGTGTCGCCCCTTCTCAAACACCACTTGGGATTACTATACAAGTCATACCATTTTGATAAATAATTTGGTGGGCATACCATTTAAGATATTTTTTTTGTGTTATTGGGGTAAAAAAGCCCTGTTTACAGCATAATATTGCTAAATTTGTCTAAGCTCATCCATATTTATAAATAATTACCAAGTGTAACAGCCTGATTTTGGGGCTAGTCGGAATAGTGTTCTCGGGATCACTATTCCAAGATTTGAGAAATTATTTTCATGATTTATTATGAGTTAGAACATGATAGCATATGAGCATGAAAATTTTGGTACTTTAATTTTACCAATTTCATGCTTAATCGCGAAAAAGGACTAAATCGTATAAAGTGCGAAAGTTCCATTCTATATGCTAAAAGTACCAAATGGCCATGGATTGTAAATTGAGGATCTTTAAAAGGCAATTTAGCCTTTGGAAGAGGCTTGGCCGGCCATAGGAGAGCATAGGAGACAAGATTTGTCAATTTTAGTCAAAGTTAGTAGTAGTAGGTGGACTAATTTGGCTTGTATTAATAAAATAAGAAGAGAAAAGTTATCATCTTTTCTCCTATCATCTTCCACCAAAATTTGCAGCAAATAAGGGGTAGAAACCTTCAAAAACTTCAGCAAGCTCTCATCCATTCAAGTAAGTGTTCTAATGAACTTTTCTTGAGAATAATTGTACTTTTGAGACCCCTAAAGCTTAAGCTTTCAAATGAGGGGACTATTGTGCAATGTTGTGAAAGGTTTAGAGTTTTATCATGAGAGCTACTTTAGTTATTTGATGCATTTTTAAGGAAGAACTTGAGTTTTAGTTGTTAGATGAACAACTTTTGAAAAGGGTGTTAGCATGAGAACACCAAATAGGACCTTAATGAAAAGGTTATAAATTTGTTAGTAAGTATGTGAAATATTGATTTTTGATGATAGCTTTAAGAGCATTAAATTTTCGCCTAGGCTTGTTGTGGATAAAAATGTGATTAGAATTAGTTTCCGAGCCTAGGGGCAAAATGGTCATTTTGCCAAAATCTAGGGGTAAAATGACAAATTTTGCCTAAGTAGGATTATTGAGATACTTATGTTAATGTAATGATTAAAATGAGTTAATTTGCTATTATAGAGCAAGAAGAGACGAGAATTCACCTCAATCGAGGAAAGGATAAAGTCGTGGACTAAATCGAAGAACTAGCTCATTTTGAAAACGAGGTAAGTTGTATGTGATTTTAATGCAATATTATATTAGCATAATTGAGAATGCTTGATGTCTTATTGATGCATGATATTTCAATAAATTGAAAAGCTTATGTGAACGTGATATTGAAGTCCTAATGGACCATAATGTATACGAAAAATGCTATCATCTATTATGAGGGTCAGTGTAAGACCATGTTTGAAACATGGCATCGACTGTATTATGAGGGTCAGTGTAAGACCATGTTTGGAACATGGCATCAGCCGTATTATGAGGGTCAATGTAAGACCATGTTTGGAACATGGCATCGGCCGTATTATGAGGGTCAGTGTAAGACCATGTTTGGAACATGGCATTGGCCGTATTATGAGGGTTAGTGTAAGACCATGTTTGGAACATGGCATCGGCCGTATTATGAGGGTCAGTGTAAGACCATGTTTGGAACATGGCATCGGCCGTATTAAGAGGGTCAGTGTAAGACCATGTTTGGGACATGGCATCAGCCACATTATGAGTGCCAGAATAAGACCATGTTTGGAACATGGCATCGGCGTTGATACGAGTGCCAGTGTAAGACCATGTTTGGAACATGGCATCAGCATTGATACAAGAGCTGGCGTAAGACCATTTCCAGGGTATGGCATCAGCATATAGAGGTAACTCACTATAAGACCATGTCCGGGACATGGCATCGGTACCTAGTGGAGACTTCATGTAAGACCACCTAGAGAATGTGATATTGGCTCTATATGTGTTACAGTAAATGTTAGATATGGGCAATTGTAAGTAAGCATTGTCAAGAATGTCTTGACTTGTGCATAATTATCTAATGCTATGAATGAATTATTCTTTTATGAGTATTATGATTGCTATTTATTTCCATGCAACTTACTAAGCTTAATGCTTACCCTTTTCATTGCCCCTCTTTCTTATAGTATTGCCAAGGTAACTCGAAGATCGTAGACGCAGGGGTTCGGGAATCACACTATCAACAACACTTTGGTATAACAATTTTAGACTTGTTTTGAATATGGCATGTATAGGACTTGGGTATTTTGTCAAGTTGTAATTGTTAGTTAAAGTGTTGGCTATAATTCATTTTGTAAATGATTTCTTGAGTTAGGCAAATATTTGGTAAACTCTTTATTTTCAATAAAGATGAAATTAATGAAGTGTACACCTCTTTTATTATTCTTTTGTATTTGGCTAAGTGATTGGCCAAAATTGTCTATGTATGTATGTTTATTGAAGTCAATGAAGCATGTGGTGTTCTCTATGATATGCATTGGATTGAGTTTGAATTGATCTTGATTTCAGGGTGGCAAATGGCTTGGTAAATAGCCTTTAAGTGCCTACACGGTTAGACGCACGGGCATGTGTCTAGGCCGTGTGTACCCTGCACCTTAATGTTTTAAGTCTGGATAGACCACGGTCATATCCCACGGCCGTTTGTATGAGCCGTGTATGTCACACGGTTAGAGCATGGGCGTGTGCCTCAGACCGTGTGATCAAGTCAGTATATTAAGGAAAAACACACGGTCTAAGCCCACGGGCGTGTTAAGGTCGTGTGAATATAGTCAGTAGCTCCCCACGGTTTGTAGACACGGATGTGTCAAGGCCGTGTGAATATAGTCAGTAGCTCCCCACGGTTTGTAGACACGGGTGTGTCAAGGCCGTGTGAATATAGTCAGTAGCTCCCACGGTTTGTAGACACGGGTGTGTCAAGGCCGTGTGAATATAGTTAGTAACTCCCCACGGTTTGTAGACATGGGCGTGTCTAAGAGTACACAGGAGTGTTCCAAGTCACATGGGCTTGTGAGCCCTGCTTCAATGAAGAGTTTTCGATTAAGTTCCGAGAGTTATTGGATAAATGCTTAAGGCCTCGTAGTCCCATGACATGTATGATTAGACTAAGAAAGAAAAGTTTTTAAGTTGGAACGAAATTTTACAGCCCGTAAGTGTGTGTCTAAGTGAGTTCAAGCTTGGTAATGTCTCATATCCAGTCTTAGCATCGGACTCGGGTATGGGATGTTACACCAAGTCCATTATAGGTTCACCCATATTATTTTTTAAAGGTTAAATTCTACTATTAATCCCTATACTGTATGAAAGTTGTAGATTTAGTTCTTATATTTTAATTTGTTCATTTTTAGTCCATACTTTTCAAATTTTAAAATTTCAATTCTCATCAAACGATAACTGTTAAATTAATTATGTTATACTATTTCGAAAATCTAATGCGTTAAACATATTATCATATGTTTAATTGCATGTCATATTGTTATTGCTCACTAAAAATCTAGAAATGGATTAACGATAATCATTTGTATAAAAACTAAAATTTCAAATTTTGAAAAGTATAAGGATGTAAAATGATCTAATTGGAGAATATGGACAAAATTCATAATTGCATGCGTAGTACATGACTAGTAATTGAATTAACAAACTAGACTTAACTATTACTATTTTGATCAGAACTAAATTTCAACATTCGAAAAGTATGGGGACTAAATTTGATTAATTCAAAAGTGCATAGATATAAACGACAAAATTAAAGTATAGGGACTAAATTCATAAATTTTAAAAAGTATAGTGACTAATAGCAAAGTTTAACCTTTTAATTTTTTTAAAATATTATGATAATATTATTTTTAATTTAATATTTAATAATATTATATATATATTGAAAGTTTAACAATCTAAACTACGAGCAAACTAATCTAAACTGAAATCCACACATGACAAGAGCTTGTGGTGGGACTTCCGAGACTTTTCTCATTTTAAATTAGTATTTTTCAATGATTACATTATTGGAGTTGACTTGAGCCAAGATAAACTCGAACTTTAAATATTTAAACGTAAACTCGACTCATATTTTAATCATGTTTAAATTTTTTGTTTGAACTTATTTTTATCTAAACCCTTCAAACTATTTTTCGGATTTTTAAAGTTTTAGGTTTAAACTATCGGACTGATGAATAAAATTCAATTTTTTTATACAATAATTGCTACTCATGATTTCGGAACTCGATAAAAACCGCTGGGTGTTGTAAATACATTAAATGGATGTCTATAACTTTTAACCATTTATGAAAGTAATGAGTTAAAACCCCCCATTCATTATTAAAGATGCTTAATGTACGTGTTAATGAAGCAGTTAAATAAGCTTCATTCATTTATGTTGCATTGAATGTTAATGACTTATATATAGCTCTTTTATAAATGAAAAGAGAAGACGAGAAAATTCTCTATTTACTTTAAGTGTTCTTTCATTTAATTATTTTTATAACACGTTATTAGCACGAGCTTCTACGAGTTCATAGTGAAGTTCACGTCATTTCGACTTTATATAATTTGCCCGTATAACTCCCATTAAACTATATATGGTATACATATTTTCATAATTCTTTTATTTTATTTTCTAGATGAAATATTTGCTTTGGGTAACATTTGCACATTTATTTTTACAACTCAAATCTAATAATGATAATTATATATACATGTTTTTTTTTATTAAAAGAAATTTCAGTTAATGTAATTTGTGTTAAGTTATTATTATGACTATTCCTCTCTATGCCAATTTGACATACATATTATTATTTAGCAAATTTGGTATATATAATTGAATTATTTTACGATTGAGAATGCTTATTATTTTACTAATATTTTTCTTATTTTGATTCAAGGGATTATAATGTCAAATCTTGCCAAACTTGAATTTGCGGCCTTAGACATCTCAGGCAAGAATTATTTGTCATGGGTGTTAGATGCTGAAATTCACCTAGATGCTAAAAGTCTAGGAAATACTATATTAGTAGATAAAGAAGCATCTAATCAAGACAAGGCAAAAGCAATGATTTTCATCTGTCATAATTTACATGAAGAATTAAAAGTGGAATATCTCACTGTGAAGGACCTTCTTGAGTTGTGGAAAATTTTGAATGAACGATTTGACCATCAGAAAACGGTGATACTCCCTAAAGCTCATTATGATTGGATGCACTTACGGTTGCAATATTTTAAGACTCTAAGTGAATACAATTCAAAACTTTTCAAAATTAGTTCTCAACTAAAGTTATGTGGAGAAAACATAATTGATAAGGACTTGTTAGAGGAAACATTTTCAACCTTTCATGCTACTAATGTGCTCCCGCAGCAGTAATACCATGAAAAAGGTTTTAAAAGGTATTCTGAATTGATTTCATGCCTTTTGGTGGCTGAACAAAATAATGAGCTGTTGATGAAAAAACATGGAATTCATCCCACTAGTTCTGCACCATTCCCTAAAGTGAATGTAGCAGTATACAGTAATGATGAAAATAGAAAATATAGAGGCCGCGATCGTGGTCGTGGACATAGTGGGGGACGTGGTCGAAGACGTACTAGTAATCGTTATTATGGTATTCATAACAATGGTACTTCTAACTACCATAAAAAGAATAACAATGAAAGACAAGAAAGAAGTGGTCAAAATAATCCTTCAAAGATTGTTGATAATATATGCTACTGACGTGGTATGAAGGGGCATTGGTCACGTACTTGTTGTACATCTGAGCATTTAGTGAAACTTTATCAAGCATCCATTAAAAAGAAGGGAAAGCACATGGAGACAAATTTTATATCCCAAAATGATGAAATGGAGGCAAAATATGAAGATATTCACCATAATACTAAAACTGACCATGCCTACGAGGGCAATAAATTTAATGACATTAATAATATAACTCACTTAGATGTGACGGATTTCTTTTAGAATCATTAGAAAAATTGATGTTATTTTGACATTTTTATGTTGTTTTAAGTATGTTTTATTTTCTTGCATAAAGAATAATTTATATATTTAATGTTTTTATGAAGAATATGAATATTCAACAAAATTTTGATGGTCTCAAAATCAATAGAGATATGTGTCTTACAGATAGTGTTACAACACATACGATACTCAAAGATAAAAAAATATTGTTCTCATTTGACAATGAGTAATGCCCATGTTAATACAATATTGGGTAGTTCAAAACTTATTGAAGGCTTTGGAAGAGCTATTATATTATTACCTAAAGGTACAAAATTTGTATGATGATTTATATTCCACTAAGTCTCAAGAAAGTTTATTGAGTTTTAAAGATATTCGTGTTAATGGATATCATATTGACCACTGGATTTCAGAGTTTTAAATTTATATAAATGAGAATGATCGAACTTGGAAACTAACTCTGACAACGATTGAGGCAAGTGCACCTATCGAACAGTAGTATAGCTTAGGCAAGACCGAATTGTCAGACCCAAAGGAACTAAAAGTACTAATACTAACTTTCTTTTTATTATCTAGCCTAAAATAAGTGAAGTTTGTTATCTAATCTAAATTTAACTAACTACTAAGCTAAAGACTCAAGACAAAAAGAACGAATTGGGGAAATATTGTTGGGAAAACTCAGTTGATCACGACGATACCCTTAGGAAGAATCCACTTAGACTTCACTTGTTATCTAACACTGAACCAGACAATTTAATCACTTGACTTGATCTGTAAGATTCCCTAAGTTATATTAAACCCTCTCTCGAGGCAAATAACGTCTAACCTTAGGTTGATTAATTGAAATCTCTTTCTAATTAAAACCCCTAGAATCGCATTAACTCGATCTATGGACTCCCATATTAGGTTTCACCCTAATCTGGCAAAATCTCGTCACCCTATCTATAGGCGCGCGATCAACTCCTCTTAATTATGCTAGATCTACTCTTAAGCAGGGACTTTTGCTCCTCCACTTAAGCACATTCAACTTGAATCAATATCCCAGAAATATTAACACAAGAATTAAGCCCACATAATTAAGAACAAATCAAGTATTTATCATATAGTTCAGAAAAAAATAACAAGATCCGTCTTAGGTTTCATCCCCTTCAGGTATCTAAAGGGTTTAGTTCATAACAATAAAAGAAAACATCTCAGAAGAAAAGATAAAACAAAGCATAAGAAATCCCTAAAACCCCCTGAAGGAATTGAAGGAGAGATCCGCCATCTTGAGTAGAATTCTGGCTTCTAGAGATGGATCAACTGGCTATCTTCGAGTGATTCCCACAAATCTGACATTTTCGGCTTGGCTCCTTGGCCTAGCTCACCGCCCCGATAGAGGGCTTCTGCCGAACTTCCCTTTCAAGTTGCTCCCTTGGGTGTTTATATAGACTTTGAGATGTCTTACTTAGCCCCTAAGTATCCTAATTCAAGTAGAATTCCTACTAGGGTGTTTGAATAGGCTTCAAAATGTGTTTCTTTGCCTCCAAGTATCCTTTTCCGAGTGAAATTATGTTTTCTGACGATAGGGACACGGCCATGGCACATGCCCGTGTGAATCGTAACCAGTCTGTGTTCGAACCTGTTGAATGGGGCACGGTCGTGTGGATCATAATTAGGCCGTGTTCTAGTAGATCAGTGAGGCACGGCCATGTGGACTTTGGCCCAGGCCGTGTGGATTTCGTGATATGGCCCATTTGCTCCGTTTTGGGCCCGTTTTACGTTCTTTTCAACTTCGGGTGCTTTCCTGAGTATAAGACATGAAAAGAAAAGATTAAAAGCACCTTTTTAAATGAATCAAGGAATAGATCATCCGGAAATATGCTAAATGTGGGATTAAAATATGTTACTTTTACGGTTTATCACATACCCCCACACTTAAGCTTTTGCTTGTCCTCAAGCAAAATTCTCAACTCACAATTAAAACGAACTTTCCATGATTCATAATTCCTATCAACAATGTCTAATAATAATTCATAGATAATTTATACATGGATAATCTAACTCGAAGAGTCCTAAAGATTCAAACAATATAAGTCATACGTTTGTATCACGAAAACGTAGGTGTTTCACCTTACCTGAACAATTACCTTTAATTCAAAACCTACAAGGATTGACATCCTCACAAAAGATTCACTCAAATCACTCGAAGTGTTTAAGGTTTAGGAAAAGAGCACTCAAAAGTCGAACCTGAAAAGTTAATCCCATAGGTTTGCCTGAAAATCAAATCTCTGCCACTGTAAAATGAGATGATAAACAGATCAAAAGGTCTTTAACAAGGTTGTAACGGGGCTAAGGTTAAAGGTGTGGATAAAGGCTGAATTAGAAGGTTAGAATCGAGACTGATTTGATAATTTACCTAACTAGAAAAATGAACTAATCAATTGAAAACTTGTAACACTAATAATAATACTCTAATACGAGCTTCTTTTTTCAACAATTGGAATTTACATGTATAAGCTCATTTAATGAATATACTTTGTTTTTTTAAGAACAAATAACAAATAATAATAACTAACTTTAACAACTGAAATATAGAACATAGTTAGGTAACTGCTCAAAATAAAATCTCGACAAAAAGGGTAGTTAAGAAGAATGGTGATAAAAAATACAAAGGGTTTTGGGTTAATATTAGTTCGTGAGTCAATTAAAATGGTTGTTAGGATTAACGGGGTTCACTAGGGGTTAATTGTGGAGGTCAGTTTTTTTTAATGGAGTGAGTGGGTTAAAACCTAGGTGCCTTCATCATCTCGGTATATCAAATCATAGGTGTGGTCTCAACATGTATAATCGAGGCAAGTTCTAGAATAACAGTTCAATGTTGACACACTCATAATCAAAAAGTGAGCATGAAAAAGAATATATGCTCTATAAGGCTCAAAATCTCACAAAAAATAATGGGTGTTTTTGACATCAACCTCGTAAATTCTAAATTTCAAGGTAACATTCAGATTCAGGTAGACAACCTAGCAAAAATTTTAATTGTGAAAAATAGACTTATTATGCTTGATTCTCTAATATTCTTCTAATTTAATCATCAATGCACAATTAACTATGACTTACTCAAAAACATGTCAATAAAGATCATAATTCATCAGAAATTTCATCCTAATTAGTAATATGAGAAAATTACTTCAGAACAGAATATAATTCAGGGATTTGAGAATAATGAAAAAAGTTTGGCCGAATTTGAGAATAATGCAAAAAGTTAGGCCCTTTCTTGAAATAAATATTCACCCCCCACACTTAAGATGTACATTGCCCTCAATGTACGAAGATGTATATAAAACTTAATAAGGAGAGAGTGGTGAAACTTCCTGAATTTGGATGGTTTCCTTGAGGTGGAAGTTCCGAGGGGTGGTAGCTTCTTCCAAACTCTGCGCTAGATGAAGAAATTGGGAACCTCGTGAAGAATTAGCTAGGGATCATTGAAACATATTTAAAATAAACTAATTATATATTTAAAAACAAGAAAGAAAAAGAGAGGGAGACTAAAAAAGAAAATAAAAATAAAAGAAAAGACTAATGGATCGGGAAGTCCTTATTGATGGATGGTTCGCGAGGTTGGTGTGACCTCTAGGGCTGCGGAGGTGCTAGCAGTAGCAGAAGTGGCGTGGCTGTGGTCGTGGTCGTGGTGATTCCCTAGCAGCCTTTTGAACCTTACACTAAGAAACTAAAATAAATTACACCAAATTAAGCATAAGATTGTCAAAGGGAAGGAAATTGAAGCAAAAGAGAAAAGAAAAATAGAAACTAAATGGTCTTAAAGACCCTTGGTTTGTTGTTTGGATGAAGCGGCAGGCATGAACTTATGAATGTCAGTCTCCCTAAGGAGACTACGCTTGCTTTCTTCCGCTTATTTGTCATGGCTTTGGTGTGGCTCAAGGGTTTAGAGACTTGTTATGGAGAGGAGAATTTGAGAAAAGGGAATAAGAAAAGAAGTGGAAAGTGGATGAGAAGAATGGGGAGGGGGTTGGTGTTTAAATAGAGGCTCAATTCTGGTACTTTCCCACACCCGTGGATCGAGGGCGTGTCGTTTCACACGGTCGCCTCGCACGGCCGTGTGTCTAGGCATGTTGATTCTCTATGCCCGTTTTTCAGCCAGCCACGCCCGATTCTGATAAGTCAGTGTCGTCCACGGCCGTCTCGCACGAACGTGGCGCCTTGTCGGTGCCCGTGGTGGGGTGGTTGGGTCCGTGATTTAGGAAATTAGTTGGGAATTGATTCGTACCGCCTCTGCTATGTTAGTATTGAGATTCTGTACTTCCACACGGTCATGGCCACGACCGTGTGCAAGACCGTATGGTCTGGAAATCTGCACTTTTGGTTAGTTTACAACTAGGTAGAAAGAAAAGAAGAAAAAAAATAAATTGAAACAAAATGTGAAAATAAATTGTGTTAGTGCTCAGGTTGCCTCCCGAGAAGCACTCGTTTATAGTCTTAAGCTAGACTTTCCTCGTATTTGAAAAGTTAGGGAGGTTTAAAGGTTTGAATATCTTCCATCATGCCTACAGTTCTATTTTCTTGATAAAGTTTGAGTCGAGAAACATGTACCTTAAAAGTGCCGAATATGGGATTGCTTACCTCAACTGTTCCGTATGGGAAGATATTGTGTACCTCAAGGAGGATTTCTTCATTTGTTTTCAGGTCTAACATGGTGATTCGAGGATCTGATTTATCTAACAGTACCTGGTCTCCTATTTTGAAGTGGTTTGATGTTCCTATGAGCTCTTCTGGGGGCTCCTTCGGCTTTACTTCGCACGGTTCATGTTCTTCTTTAAAGAATGCCATCCACTTTTCTAGTTTATCGACCCTAAGGCTTCGTTCCTTGTGTAATTCGTCTTTGATGGCATGAGGTCCATGATTTGGCTCAGGTTTGTAATCTTGTGCCGTTTCCTGTGATGAAGCTGGAACAATCTGGTTATCAACTGAATTTACTTTCTCACCTTCATCAATTGTTGTCTTGGCCGAGTCAAGAGCTTGTAGGCTGATCGATTTGTCACCTACTTGAAGTATTAATTCTCCTGTGCTAACATCAATTTTAGTCCTAGCAGTTGCTAAAAAGGGTCTTCCTAAAATTAAGGGAATCGAATTATCCTCATCCATGTCTAAAACAACAAAATCTACTCGGAAAACGAATTTATCAATTTTTACAAGAACATCTTCAATAATACCCCTAGGAATTCTAACAGTTTTATCAGCTAATTGAATGCTCATCCTCGTTTGTTTGGGTTTCCGTAGACCTAGTTGTTTAAACATTTTATAAGGCATGACATTTATACTTGCCCCTAAATCAGCTAATGCATTATCAACAGTTAGTCTACCAATTAAACATGGAATTGTAAAACTCCCCTGGCTTCTGCGGTAGTTTATTCTGTAACATTGCTGAGCATACTGCGTTTAATTCCACGTGTGGCTCTTCGTCTAATTTGCGCTTGTTCGTCAAGAGCTGTTTTAAAAATTTCCTCGAATCTAGCATCTAAAAAAGAGCTTCAAGAAGAGGTAAGTTGATATGTAATTTCTTTAAAAGTTTAAGAAACTTACCGAACTGTTCCTCTGTATCATCTCTCTTATTCGCTTCGGGATAAGGTATGCGAGGTTGGTACTCTTTAATTACCTGTTTTGGCTTTTCCTGTGTTACCTTTACTTTACCTTCTTTTAATTTGTTTCCTTGTATTGAATTAGGTTCATCTAACCCTATACTATCATGAGCTGTGATGGCTTGGATTTGCTCCTTTGGGTTAATCTCAGTGTTGCTTGGTAGACGGGCTTGCGGTCGTTCGGACATTAACTTTGCAAGTTGTCCAACTGACTTAGTAAGTTCCCCAACTTGGCTCTTGATCTCTTCAATTAACGTTCGTTGGTTTGTTTCAGTGTTTTGGAAACGGTTTTCTGTTGCTGCCATGAATTTTGTCAACATCTCTTCAAGGTTCAGCTTCTTTTCCTGTAGATAAGGTTGATTTTAGAAATTCTGAGGAGGTTGTTGTCTTTGATTTCCTGATTTTCTTGACCTCCTTGACCTCCCCATGTAAAATTTGGGTGGTTCCTCCAACCTGGATTATAAGTATTACCATAAGGGTTATTATTATATCTGAAATTATTACCTATATAATTCATTTGTTTGCTCTCTGTGCCCAGTTGGTAGGGTGGGTACTCAGGATTCGCCACAGTTCCACTTGCGTCGCACTGCATTACTGGATGTGCCTGCAAAAAACACAAACTATCAAGCTTTTTATTCATCATCTCTACCTGTGTTGATAGCATGGTTACTGCATCGAGATTAAAAACTCCGGCCGATTTCGTTGGTTTGGTCCTTGTAACCTTCCACTGATAGTTATTCAGTGACATCTCTTCAATAAACTCATAGGCTGCTTCAGGAGTTCTGTTGTTCAGGGTTCCACCGGCGGCTGAATCAATAAGTTGCCTTGTTGAAGGGTTTACACCGTTATAGAAAGTTTGTACTTGAAGCCATAAGGGTAAACCATGGTGCGGACACCTTCTCAAGAGATCCTTGTATCTCTCCCACGCATCGTATAATGTCTCTAAATCCATCTACACAAACGAAGAGATATCATTCCGTAATTTGGCCGTTTTGGCCGGTGGGAAATATTTCAATAAAAAATTTTCAGTCATTTGTTCCCACGTAGTGATTGACCCTTGTGGTAACAAGTTTAACCACTGTTTGGCTTTATTCCTTAATGAAAAAGGAAATAACCGAAGACGTATGGCATCATCAGTAACGCCATTTATTTTGAAGGTATCATAGAACTCTAAAAAATTAGCTATATGAGTGTTTGGGTCTTCGTCCTGCAAACCATCAAATTGAACAAATTGTTGAATCATTTGTATAGTGTTAGGCTTTAATTCAAAATTATTAGCAGCTATAACAGGCCTAACAATACTCAATTCTGCTCCTGTTAAATGAGGTTTAGCATAATCGTACATAGTACGCGGAGCATTGTGTTCTGCCACATCTTGTGGTGGTGGATTGTTCTCGTCCATCCCTTCAGTAGGATTGGATCTGTCTTCTCGCTCTTTTTCTGTGTAATTTAGGGCTCGCCTAATTTCTCTACGATTCCTGCGAGCGGTAGCTTCAATATCACTGTCGTATACTAGTGGTCTTTTCGGGTTCCTTCTAGTCATAAACTAGAGGTACCTACTGAGAAAATAAAGAAAGAAAATTTAGCAAAGTCAAAATTTAACCTAAAAATAAAAGTAAATTGCGGAAAATAAAAATAATGGCTAAAGTAATAAAAATAGAGCTTTCTTAATATTTTAGTTCCCCAACAACGGCGCCAAAAACTTGATCGCTGGATTTCAGAGTTTTAAATTTATATAAATGAGAATGATCGAACCTGGAAACTAACTCTGACAATGATTGAGGTAAGTGCACCTATCGAACAGTAGTATAGCTTAGGCAAGACCAGATTGTCAAACCCAAAGGAACTAAGAGTACTAATACTAACTTTCTTTTTATTATCTAGCCTAAAATAAGTGAAGTTTGTTATCTAATCTAAACTTAACTAACTACTAAGCTAAAGACTCAAGACAAAAAGAACGAATTGGGGAAATACTGTTGGGAAAACTCAGTTGATCACGGCGATACCCTTAGGAAGAATCCACCTAGACTTCACTTGTTATCTAATACTGAACCAGACGATTTATTCACTTGACTTGATCCATAAGATTCCCTAAGTTATATTAAACCCTCTCTCGAGGCGAAAACGTCTAACCCTAGGTTGATTAATTGAAATCTCTTTCTAATTAAAACCCCTAGAATCGCATTAACTCGATCTATGGACTCCCATATTAGGTTTCACCCTAATCCAGTAAAATCTCGTCACCCTATCTCTAGGCGCGCGATCAACTCCTCTTAATTATGCTAGATCTACTCTTAAGCAGGGACTTTTGCTCCTCCACCTAAGCGCATTCAACTTGAATCAATATCCCGGAAATATTAACACAAGAATTAAGTACACATAATTAAGAACAAATCAAGTATTTATCATATAGTTCAGAAAACAATAACAAGATCCGTCTTAGGTTTCATCCCCTTCAGGTATCTGAAGGGTTTAGTTCATAACAATAAAGAAAACATCTCAGAAGAAAAGATAAAACAAAACATAAGAAATCCCTAAAACCCTCTGAAGGAATTGAAGGAGAGATCCGCCTTCTTGAGTAGAATTCTGGCTTCTAGAGATGGATCAACTGGCTATCTTCGAGTGATTCCCACAAATCTGACCTTTTCAGCTTGGCTCCTTGGCCTAGCTCACTGCTCCGACAGAGGGCTTCTGCCGAACTCCCCTTTCAAGTTGCTCCCTTAGGTGTTTATATAGACTTTGAGATGACTTACTTGGCCCCTAAGTATCCTAATTCAAGTAGAATTCCTACTAGGGTGTTT
The DNA here is from genome assembly GCA_005393395.2 of Gossypium australe. Taxonomy (NCBI): domain Eukaryota; kingdom Viridiplantae; phylum Streptophyta; class Magnoliopsida; order Malvales; family Malvaceae; genus Gossypium; species Gossypium australe. The sequence goes on along the minus strand of CM016614.1, from coordinate 126,289,231 downwards.
GAATAGGCTTCGAAATGTGTTTCTTTGCCTCCAAGTATCCTTTTCCGAGTGAAATTCTGTTTTCTGACGACAGGGACACGGCCATGGCACATGCCCGTGTGAATCGTAACCAGGCCGTGTTTGAACCTGTTGAATGGGGCACGGGCGTGTGGATCATGATTAAGCCGTGTTCTAGTAGATCAGTGAGGCACGGCCGTGTGGACTTTGGCCCAGGCCGTGTGGATTTCGTGATATGGCCTATTTGCTTCGTTTTGGGCCCGTTTTACGTTCTTTTCATCTTCGGGTGCTTTCTTGAGTATAAGACATGAAAAGAAAGGATTAAAAGCACCTTTTTAAATGAATCAAGGAATAGATCATCCGGAAATATGCTAAATGTGGGATTAAAATATGTTACTTTTACGGTTTATCACATATTGAGATTATGAGTGAAAAAAATATTGAATATCTATATATTACAAATGTTGAATGTGGAAAGAAATATGTTTTGGAAAGGCTACCTGCTTTTTCATCAGGTTTATATTATACACGTATTAGTGCAGTTGAGTCACATGTTACTACAAACCAAAAGTTTGTAGAACCACATACTTTTACCATTTGACATGACCGATTAGGCCATCCCGGATCTATTATGATGCGTAGAATCATCAAGAATTCAATTGGACACCCATTAAAGAACCAAAAGATTTTTGAATTCAAGGATTTATCTTGTTTCGCTTGTTCTCAAGGAAAATTGATTATTAGACCATCACCAGTTAAAGTTGGGATTAAATCTCCCGCATTTCTAGACATATTCAAGGTGATATATGTGGGCCCATTCATCCACCATGTGGACCATTCAGATATTTTATGGTATTAATAGATGCATCTAGTAGGTGGTCACATGTGTGTTCAAATGATTCAAAATCTTTATTAGTTGGTTATGCTGATGCTGTATATTTATCGGATCCAAATAAAGGTTGATCTTAAACGAGATATTTATTTACATGTGGAGGTACTGCCATATCATGGCGTTCGACAAAGCAGACATTAGCTGCTGCCTTTTCAAATCATGTTGAAATAATTGCAATACATGAGGCAAGCCAAAGAGTGTGTTTGACTAAGGTTATTCACCCAACATTTCCAGAAGATATGTAATTTTCCTTTACAGGAAAATATAATGTGATGTTGTCATTAGGGGGAGTCAAAAACACATTGTACTCTTTTCCTTTAACCAAAGTTTTGTCCCACTGGGTTTTTCTGGTAAAGGTTTTTAACGAGGCAACTTGTAATAGGAGATTGTGTACTCTTTTTTTTTCATTAGGTTTTTATCCCACAGGGATTTTCCTAATAAGGGTGCGTTTGTTTGCTGGAAAATATTTTCTGAAAATTGTTTTCCCAATTTTCTAGTGTTTGTTTGATGGAAAATATTCTCCAATGGAAAATGTTTTCCAAAACACGCGTAAAATCCCTTACATTTTGGGAAATTGTCTTACTGTTTCATTTTCCGTAAGACATTTTCCTAAAGCTCTCTCAGGCAGATTCCCTTTTATCATTCCTTCCTTCATTCATTCCTCCTTCCTTCATTCTTTCTCAGCTAAATTTATTTCTCTCTTTCCCCTTCGACTGAGAGCGTCAGAGATTCTACCGCAAATGCAAGACTGGTAATCTTCCTTTCTAGTTGAATTTTATTTTTCATTTTTTATTTCCAATTCTGATGCTTCACATAATCTTGTTTTTCCTTCAACCTAAAACCCCTTTCATTTTTATTTCAATATTTTCCCTATTTTATACTTGTATAATTTGTTCAAATGATCTGTGCTTAGGTATTTTATTCATTTGTACAGTGAGTGCTGGTTCTAGCATTTTGTGATTTAGGAAAAGTTAACCATCTTGTTGCCTTTAGGTATTAAACTATACTATCTTTTGGTTGGGGTTAATAGTCGGCATCTTACTGCTTTTATATTTGTTATTTGCAGTATGTTTCCCTGTTGTTTATTGGAATCTTGATCACAATATCAGTGCAGGGTTTCTTAACAAATCTAATGAAGGTAATCTTGTTCGTTTTTGGTGGTTGTCATGGTAGTTCTGTTTTTTATATGGTTCAGCAGTTTTAGTTACCATATGCTATGTCTACATTTTATTCAAAATCCAAAAGTCTCTGTTTTGCCTATCCATAATCAATGAATTTTCGTTAACAATGTAAAAACCTTTAAAATATCCAGGTCATTTTATTGTTTCTATGTTGCTACTTTGGCAGCTTTTATGACTGTCATCATCATTGATCATTGATCATTGACTTATTGCTATTGTTGTTCTTACTATTAATTGACCTCTTCTTATGGAGAATATTGTTTTTTTTTCTTTATATATATTCATTTTGTTGTATGCATGAGCAACAAGCTTGAGGCATCATGTCCACCTTATGTGCCCTATCTTCATTATTGAATGAAATCATATTTGTTTTAGAAGTAGTTTGTGGTTCCTAGTATCTAGTAGTTTGCAGCTTTACTTACAATGTTTTATTGCATGCAATTCTTTTTTGCAGTTTCCAGAGTTGGTAGTGGATCTTCAAGCAATGTTGTCCTTTTCCTTTCTGAAATTATGGGAATGTACTTCCTCTCTTCAATTCTTTTGATAAGAAAAAATTTGAGGACTGAGTACAGGTATGGCTTGATCGATGACTTTGTATATCTATTCTGTTTCTTATTAAGGAAGAAAAATATTCCCTTAAGTTTGTAATAATTTTGTGGATGTTAAATATCTCTTTTCAGTTTAAAACCTATAGCTTATGAGTTGTGTATCCCTTGGCAAGTTGATTATAACAGATGTTTTGGGTGGAGATATTCAGTTTGACTTTTACCACCAGTGGTTTGATGCAATTTTTGTAGTGAGTGCTTTCCTTTCTCTGATTTTGCTTTCTGTACATTATACGTCTTGCCAAGCTGACAAACACCCTATTGATTGATGTATTCTCATGTAAGTAAACAATCAGCAGATCACTTCACTACGTCATTGTAACATTTAATCCCTTCTAGTGACTGCAACGATATAGAATTTCATTTGTGCCAAAGCAATGTGAGGAAAAGATAAAAGGGTACTTTATTGTTGTTCTTACCCCTTGCATTCCAGGAAGATGAACCGTTGCCACTATCTTGTAGGTTGCAACCATTGCATGATTTTAAATTATTCTTGCTTGTCATTTTTCTATTTGTTATTCTTACCCTTTGCATTCCAGGAATATGAACCATTGCCACTAACTTGCAGGTTGCAAATTACGTATGTAAAACATACTTTGGAAACCCCTTGAGACTAGATTTGTCTTCTACATCACCAATTATATGATTCAAGATGAAGAAACTTCAAGCTATAATTTTGTTTATGATGTAAGAGAGATGATTATTTGTGTATGTCAGTTGATAATTCATTTGTCGAGTCATATGTAAACCCCAATTCTTTAACTCGACTATATTGTTTTCAATAGAAGCTCTCCTTTACAATTTAAATGTGGTGTAATATTAGTTATGCATTTGGACAATGTTGTTATTATGTGGTGAACTACTAATTATGTATTTGGATAATATTATTAATTTCTAGCATTAATTATGGTTTGGAAGCTAATTTATAATTATTCAATCCTTTGTTTTTTTTATTTTTTTATAACACAATTACAAATAATTTATTTAACTTTGGATGTTTTCAATTTATGACGGGTAATATTCTAGCTTAATTGTAACATCCTGAATTTTAGGGCTTATGCATTTTGTGTAGTGTGTGCTTAAAATATTAATCTAAGGATTTGAGGTGCAAATGGGGCTCAGGTTTGGGCTGAGGCTTTGAATAAATATTTTATTTAGACACTCTAGGGGCTTAAATTAAAGTATTAGTAGTTTAAGTGACATACTGGGCTTGTGGCCCAGCAACTAGGGGCACAGTAAGGGGAAGCTAAAAGTGGCGTCACTTGTGCATGAGGAAGGCCCAAATTTTGGCAGCCTGAAGCCCAAGTTTTAGGGCTAAATGTCGGCACTTAAAGGGAGCAATAAGGGGGACGGCACAAGGCTATTTTGTAGGGATTTTTAATGTTTATTTTATGTTTAATTATAAGGATAATAGGCAGATAATGAAGAGAGGAATTAGGGCTATTTTTGAGGAGATAATAGATCAAGATAAGGGAAAGGGACGAGGTTAATCTCTTGATTGCAGAGTTGGCCGAAAATCAATCTCTGCTAAGGGGAGGAATCGGTTTTCTATATAAAGGGGGGATGCCAAAATTAGCTGAAAAAGCTCTCATCTTTTCTCTTTTCTCTGTCGAAATTTCTACTCCATTCTTTCTCTCTTCTCCTTTCTTTTTCTGACAGAAACCAAAACTTCTGAAGACTCAATTGCTGAAACCCTGCTATTCTTTTTCCATTTTTCCTTTGGTCGAATCTCTCTACCCATTCCTTGCTTTTATTTTTCCAATCCTTTGTTCTTCCAAAAGCCGAAATCCCTATGATCTCACCTCCTGAAGTTGCCGAATCTTCTTTAATGGAGTCTACTTGTGCCGAAATTTGAAGGAAACAATAGGTAAGTGTTGATTTCGGGATTTCCATGTTCTTTCGGCTTTTCAAAGTCCTTAGCCGAATGGCTATTAGAAACTAATCTCTTATTTCACTCTTATTTTCGGCATTCTGGGATCTGAAGAGGAGTCAATCGTGTAGATCTCTAAGTCATAAGTTCAGTAATACTCGAATCAAGGTACTTCCGGGATTTCAAGGTAAGAAAGTCTATTGATTTTAGTATGTAAAAACGGAAAGAACACTAACCATGGCCGATTATAGGAGAAAGCCTATTTTTCATATCTTTCCGGTTTTTTGAGCAAGTTGTAGATCAGTTAAGCAAGAGTATCGACACTAATCAGGTGTGTAACACTTCCACACCATTAGATTGATTGCTAGTATATATATATATATATATATATATATATGTAATAAATCTGTTATACCATGTTAAATGCCGAAATCCCGGCATATCGTTTGGAAACCCGAAAAAGGGTAAAGGCTAAATATCAGGTTAGTGATTTCTGCCACTCAACAGTGATTGATTCTGTTAAATGATATGTGATATATGTCGATTGTTTTATATATACTTGGGGTTGGGTGATTGATGAAAGGGGAAGTGATCTGTTCTGGTGGCTTATGCCATTTCAGCCTGGTGACTCTGTCACAACTCTGTTTCTGGTGGCTATTGCCATTTCAGCCTGGTGACTCTGTCACAACTCTGACGATGAGCAGCATGACTGCCATTAATGGTGTGTAGCGGTGTGGGTTGATTGTAAAAATCCCCAATGGTGTGACTGGCAGGTAAGGGGGTGTGTAGCGGATGGAAACTTAGGATTTGGGTTGGGCTTTGCATGTTATCTTTTATATTAAGTTTTATATTTTGATCTGTGGGGCTAAGGCCCAAATTTAATGGTGCATGAGGGTTGCACACTGAGTCTCGCGACTCACCCTATTATTTTAACCATTTCAGGTGACACTTAGTACATTGGACCGGGCTGGAGGAGAGAGCAAGGTGGCCATGCGACAGAGCGTTGAGAATTCGGCATAAAGACTTAGTTTAATATTTTATTTTCTTTTAATTAATGGGTTTAAATTTCCTTGTAATAAGGCCATGGGCCACTAGATTACCATTTATATTTTGGGATTTTGTTGGGCTTTTATCTTAAATTTTATGTTTTCAATTAAGTTAAGACTTGTATGAAATTTCAGTTTTCATTTAAAATCTACCAAGATAATTTATGACTTAATATTTTATTCTTTAATGAATTCTTAAGCTTTCGGAATAAAGGTGTAAACCTAGTAATTGTTTTCCAAAATGCGACATGTTTTGTAAAATCTTTTTAGTGACATACCAGATCCGGTTGTAGTGTTTGGGCCGGGTTTGGGGTGTTACATTAATAATTGAGTATTATTATATATTTAATTTGATTTATTTATTTATAAATAAATCATTGCAATATATGTAAAAACAATTTAAAATATAAATTTATTAATATATATAAATTTATTAATATATGTAAAAACAGTTTTTTCGGAAAATATTTTTAGGAAATCTGCCAAACAATATAAAATATTTTACACAGGTTCATCCAAACATCAGAAAAATAAATAATTTCTAGAAAAGTAAATCATTTTTCAGAAATCATTTTTCGAAAAATATTTTACTGGGAAACAAACGGAGCCTAAATGTTTTAATGAGACACATTTTTATTTAAAAGACATCTAAGGAGAGGTGCTGTAAATACATTAAATGGATGTCTATAACATTTAAACATTTATGAAAGTAATAGGTTAAAACCCCCGTTCATTATTAAAGATGTTTAATGTACTTATTAATGAAGCAGTTAAATAAGCTTCACTCATTTATGTTGCATTGAATTTTAGTGGCTTATATATAACTAGAAAATTTTCTATTTACTTTTTAAGTGTTGTTTTATTTAATTATTTTATAACACTAGGTTTTAAAGTCCATTTTTGAAACAATATAGAAGCCACGTGCTTCGCACGCCAGCACCCAATCCATTAAACCCTGTGTTTTCTGCTTATGTCCCTAAACTAAAAGATTGCCCGAACCCCCATTTCATTCACTTTCATCAAAAAGCCTTCAGAACACAATGTCTGTGCTTCTCAAATCCTTCCTTATCCTCTCCTTTCGCGCCAGACCTCTCGCTGTTTTCCCTTCCATTCTAATTCCAAAATCGCTTCCAATAAACCGTCGAACCCGAACCCTTTCCTCTGTTTCTGCTTCCACTTTTCAATCTCCTCCTCCTTCCGTTTCCCCTGAAACTCCCACCCCCATACCCCCTCTCTCTGACTCTCTCCGTTGGGTCTCTCGTACCGCTTATTGTGGTGATTTGTCTAATCAAGATGTGGGTTCTCGGGTCCGTCTTTGCGGCTGGGTCGCTCTCCACCGGGTCCATGGTGGCCTTACCTTTTTTAATCTCAGAGACCACACCGGCATTGTCCAGGTATTTACTTAATTTCAACTTTTTTCTATAAATGAAATTGTGAATATTTTTGACTGACTGTTTTACTGTTTTCGAATTATAGATTACATCGCTTCCAGGTGAGTTTCCTGATGCCCATGAAGCTATTAAAGACTTGAGGCTTGAGTATGTAGTTGCTGTTGACGGTTTTGTCCGGTCTCGGCCCAGTGAGTCTGTTAATAAGAAAATGAAAACCGGCTCCATAGAGGTATATTACTGTGTTTGAGCTTATGCTTTCAATGAAAACCGGCTCAATAGAGGTGTATTAATATATTTGAGCTTATTATGCTTTTATTCTTTATTACTATGTATTTAATTAGATGTCAATTATGTCTGCCAGATCGCCGCAGAGCATGTTCAGATATTGAATGCTGTAAGATCAAAATTACCGTTGTTGGTTACTAGTGCGGATGATGCAAATGATTTTGTCAAGGAGGAAATCCGTTTGAGGTAGTCAGCTTGGAATTTAATTCAATTAGTCCAAGAAAAGCTATGCACCTTATTAGCTGATAAAACTGATACTGTCTTTTATCATAAGAAGGGATAAATAATGAGCTACATTGTTCCTGATGACTTGCCTCTTAGTTTTACAATATGTTTTTAGATTTTTGCTTTTAAAAATCTTTAATTTTCACAAGCCATTCAATTAATTGTTAATGTTTTCCTTATGATATATTTGAGACTCTGAATTGATGTTTATTGTTGGGATACCTGTCTCATAGATATCGATACCTTGATTTACGCCGACAGCAAATGAATTTCAACATCATGCTGCGTCATAGAGTGGTGAAACTCATTCGACGATATCTAGAGGATGTACATAATTTTGTTGAGGTGTAACCCTATTACGTTTGTTAGTACAGTAATTTATTTTAGTGTTATTTCTTTAGTTACTTTCTACTGATTCATGTTCAGTCTCTGTTTTGGTTCTGACCTGTTCATGGTTACAAGGTAGATTGAAACCCCAATGCTCTCTAGATCTACTCCAGAAGGTGCTCGGGATTATTTGGTTCCCTCGAGAATCCAGGTATTAATGATCAAGCTGCTATTAAATGCCTTAGGACAGCATGAAGAACTTGTATGGTGTCAGAGATCTTTGCATCCTAACTGGTTGTTATTCAGTCGATAAGTGTTAAATTTTCTAGTGTTCGTCAATTACCTATATCATGGGGACAATGGAACAGGTCTGATTCACTCTTATGTATATTTTGAAGCCAGGAACATTTTATGCTTTGCCTCAAAGTCCACAACTCTTCAAGCAAATGTTAATGGTTTCTGGTTTTGATAAATACTATCAAATAGCAAGGTAAATTTTTTACTTTTCATTGCGTGGTAGTGATTGAATTTGTCTCCTATCTTAATAAGCTTTTTGCATTTCTCTTTTGTGAAGAACTGATTTACTCATGCTCATTTCACCCCGTTTCTCGACCCCCGTGTTGAGAGTTAGGATGATCCTGTTCTATTCACGGGACTCGGTTTGATTTATATTTCCTATGTTTGTTATGAGAGAGAAAACGAAAAAGAGAAAAAAGAAGAGGGGATTAGAATATCCTTTTTCCTGCTAGGAATTAGGGGTAATCCAAAAACTAGGTATTGTGAGAATTCATTGGGCTATAACCAGGATATAACTTTTTCCAGATGTTTTAGAGATGAAGATCTGAGAGCAGATAGACAGCCTGAGTTCACACAGCTTGATATGGAAATGGCTTTCATTCCGTTGGAGGACATGCTTAGCCTTAATGAAGATTTAATTAGAAAGGTTTGTGAATTGTGGCCTATATGCTATAAGATAATTTGAGTCCTAGCTCCACAATATCTTTCAGCAGTAAGTATTCATAAATATTTTCTGGTATGTTTCAATAGAAGGGGTTCAAATGTTAAGTTACACTTTTCACTTACCTAAACTTGGGGAGTTTAACCAAATACTGGCCAGTTCATCTTCAGCTCAGGCTTGATATAAGCTTCACGGCTCAGCTTGTGGGCCTTCTAAGTGGCTTGGCTTGAATCTACACTGCCTCATAGCCCATTAGTTAGTCTAGCTAGGTTTGGTAATTGACGCTTTAGGTAGACACCCAAGGCATTCATCAATGGGCTTTTTGGCACTCTTGCCTTTTTAGTTAAAGGACTGAAGCTCTCGCCATATCAGACATTTGAAATAGTTAATGCATATACAAGAATTTTAGATCTTTTTGGTATCTTCACATTATGGGAGGGTTAGGAAAGCTTATTTAATGCAGGTCTTTCTAGAGATTAAAGGCGTGCAACTACCTAATCCTTTCCCAAGACTCACATATGCTGAGGCAATGGATCGATATGGTTCTGATCGTCCTGATATCAGATTTGATCTTGAGTTGAAAAATGTAAGTTTTTGCACATATTGTCTAGTTTTTGCTGGTTTACTTCATTATCTGGTGTTTTCTAACTTCCCCCCTGTTGGAGCTGCAGGTATCTAATGTCTTCTTAGACTCTCCCTTCAGGCTCTTTGCAGATACATTAAAAAATGGGGGGATTATCAAAACAATATGTGTGCCTTCAGGTGCTAAAAGATTTTCAAACACAGCTCTTAAGAAAGGTGATGTTTATAATGAGGCAATCAAGTCTGGAGCAAAGGGTTTACCTTTCCTTAAGGTCTTGGATGATGGTAATTAATAATATTCCATACCTAGTTCAGATCCCCCCCTCCTTCCTTTGAAAAGTTGATTTGCTACTTGTAAATCTCGGCATCACGGTTTTATTATTCTTTTAGGGGAGATCGAAGGAATTCCAGCACTAGTATCCAGTTTGGGTCCAACCAACAGAGAAGATTTCTTGAGAAAATGCTCTGCAGGACCAGGTGATCTGATCTTGTTTGCAGTGGGCCATCAGACATCAGTTAATAGAACCTTAGATCGACTTAGGGTATTCTTAGCCCATGAACTGGGCTTGGTTGACCATGTGAGTTCCTGATCAGTCTTCTATCTGAAATATACATGGTTGTTGCTTCTCTTATTATTTTCTCTAAAATTAAGCATTTGCTTCAATTCTGAAATGCAGTCTAGGCATTCAATTTTGTGGGTGACTGATTTCCCAATGTTTGAGTGGAATGATTCAGAACAGAGGCTTGAGGTCTGTATCATTCTCTTATGTTTTTGGTGATTTTATTGAAATAATTGATATATATCATATGCATGAAAAGTTTTTCATTTGATACACTGCTAATGGAGTTTTAGACTCCACAATTAAGGTCAAAAGGGTGGCGCATGTCCTTAGGGTTGGACATGAGGCACCTTGTGAACTTTGCTTGTGGAGTTGAAAAAACTCCACCGCTGGTTTGCCAAAAATGAACCCTATATATTCTTAAGAAAGAATTGGCATTTTTATGATATGCCCCTTTGTATATCCTTTTTATATCTTATAATTTATTCCTATGTTAGCTTGCTATTATGTCAGTGTGATTGTCATTTTTGAGGAATTAACAGAGTAGCTGCATTTTAAGATTTAGTTTTTGATAGTATTATAAGTTCTCTCTGTTTTATCAAAATACAAGTCGATACTTCAAAATGTAGGTTCTATAATTTCTTTTTGTTTTTACATCCACAACATAATTTGGTGAAAGCTTTAGCTTGCTAATATAATTTATATGGAAGTTTTAGATTGTTAAATTAATATTTATATATATATATGGAAGTTTCAGTTTTGTTGAATCAATATTTTCCATTTGCAACTGCCTGTTGATGAAAATTTACTCATATTGTAGCCCTTGCACCATCCATTTACTGCACCAAACCCTGAAGACATGGGAGATCTTTCTTCTGCACGTGCCTTAGCTTATGACATGGTTTATAATGGAGTTGAGGTATTTATATTATGTGCTTTTTAGAAACTTTAAAGGGTAAAGATTTGGTTGACTATCCCTTATAGATGGTGTAACTGAATGAATTATTATTGCCTCTTGCATTTTCAGATTGGTGGAGGAAGTTTAAGAATTTATAAACGTGAGATCCAACAGAAAGTATTGGAAACTATCGGCATCTCTCTTGAACAGGTGAGAAAACCTTAAGCTATTCAACAATTTGTAAACCAACGGTTATTGTTAGCATCATGTAACTGGGCAAGTCTTGTGTCTGTTACACAAATTTGTTCTGTTTTCTAACTAGTGTTGATGTGATGGCCTGGTCCTATACAATCTGGCCTAAAAGAATGTAAAAAACCAGAATGCTTTTAGATCATAGAAAAGCTAAGATCAATATGTCTGAGGTCTCAGTTTTACTGTCCAAATAAAAAGAAATGTGAGTTTTATGTTATTTACAGGCTGAAGATAAGTTTGGGTATCTTCTGGAAGCTTTAGACATGGGTGCTCCTCCACATGGTATGACATGCCTAGGCCACGAAAAAACTGTCATTTTTCCACCTGGAATAAAGAAGTTATTTTTATCTATTTTAACTATTCACAGGGGGAATCGCATATGGTTTGGATAGATTGGTTATGTTGTTAGCGGATGCAAATTCAATCAGAGATGTCATTGCTTTCCCAAAGACGAGTACTGCTCAGTGTGCTCTCACTCGAGCACCATCAAAAGTGGATATCCAACAGTTGAAAGATCTGTCACTGCAGCAAGCCCAGTAGTTTCTTCTTGATTTGCCTGTCTCCATGCGAACCCAACTAGGCTGGCCATTAATTAGCGTTTTCTTAATCACCATGGTTTATGCCCCTTAAAGTTAGAAAACATACAGCAATCGTCCCCCGTCCCCCTTCCCCCTTCTTCCCCTGTTCTATATTTTAACTGTGCTTTACAGATGGCTGAGTTTAGGAATGATTTGATTCTTTTTACCTAAATAAACTATTGGACTGTTTCTGGTATGCTAGCAAGTTCGGTTATTGTTTTCAATGTGGCATCAGATCCCAAAACTCATTTTACTATGAAAAATTGGTACCCAAATTATGTAAATTTTAACATTTTGGCATCTAAAGATTTTTTGGTCAAAGTAGGCACCTAATGTTTTCTGTTGTCACTTGAGTTATTAAGGGGGTTAAAAAAAGTTGAATAATTTTTAATTAAACAAAAAATTCGATGTTAACATTAACTAAAAATCATTGATGTGTTACACATTCTTTTTTCCATTAATTTCGATAAAAGCCTGTAATGTCTCAGAGCAGAGAAAATGGGTTTTCTTTTTTGCCATTTTTGTTCCATCTTATTTTGAGTTCTTAATATTGAAAATGGGGATTTGCTTTAATGAAAAAGAAGATGAAGGTTTATCTTAATATTGAAATTGTGAGTTTGGGAGAAATTTGAAGTAGAGTTTATTTTAAATTTAGTTGAAAGTTTTTTGTACAATTTCTTTTCAAAACAGAAAAGTTGTAACTATTATGAAAACAATTTTTACAGAATATTAATTATGATCTCTCGGAAGATGTATTTATACGTCAATAAAGGTATTTAACATACAGAATTTACCTTTAGAAAGGATGTTGTAATCTCAAGATAATAATATAATATTTTGCATATGTTAAGATCAATAACTAAAATTTACTAATTGCAAGGATGAGTGCAAGCAATCAAATTAGTTTGTTTTGGGCGATATAGTCACAGTTGAAGTGATAAAGCTATCCAATGCTAACACTAAAAATCTCTAAAAATCCAATCTTCTCCCCTAAATTTGTAACTATAAATAGTAAAAGCTCTTGTCCATTTATCCAACTTGTACACATTTAAACCAAAAGTGAAATTAATGGAAAAATGAATGTGTAACACATCAATGAGTACTATGTAGCATTTCAACTTTTAGTGTTTCCACTGTTAATTCCATATAAATAAAAACTATTATGGGTTTCCAATACACCCTAAACTAGTATATAATCTAATTAGGTTTAACCACTGTTTGAGGTCTCAACTTTTTTTTTTGGATAAAGTTAGTCATTGAACTTGACAATCATTTCCACATTTGGGCCTTAATTTTTTTTTCTATTTGATTTAGTGTTGATATTTCCCTAAAAGCCTAAAGTTTAGGCACCAATATAAGAAAACTTGTCAAGTTAGGGACTAACTAGGTTAAAAAATGATTAGGCCCCAATATGGGAATAAATATAAAGTTTAGGGACTAACAAGGACAAAAGAAGTCTAGTCACCAATTTGGGAGCTGTTGCCAAGTTTAGGCCCCAAGGAGCGATTTAACCCAGCTTAAATCAAACAAAATACAATATAGATTTCATGTAACATAGTGAAATTTGACAACTCAAACTGTTAAAAAACTAATTCTTAGTTACTTATAAAAACTTAATGTTTTCTCCTATTAATTACCTTGCATACTCTCTCTCTCTCTCTCTCTCTCTCTCTCTCTCTCTCCTCTCTCTCTCTCTCTCTCTCTCTCTTGTTGTTTATTAGTTTTCGAGATGGCTAAATGTAACGCCCCACACTTGACACGATTGCCGGATCTAGATGTGAGGTGCCACATTCGTTGCTGAAGCAACTACGATTTCATTTACATATAAACAATCGTACAAGCCATTAGATTCCAAAATTAACTAAATACATTATTCAATCAAATATGGGTTATAAACAAGCTTATGGAAGCTCTTTTGAAACACCGGTGATAAACGAGAGGCTGGAACGTAAAATTTTCAAAATACAGATGTATTTGTTAAAAATGTTCAATAATCAAGTGGATATTTTACTAAGTCATAATACGTTACTTATAGGTGTACTATGAGACGTTAAGTTAATCGATTTGGGTAATGTTTATGTTTTACTAGAAACCTCTAAATGTCACCGGAGCGTTATTTGATAACGGTCCGAGCTCAATATCGATTAATCCTATTGGGTCACACCTAATGCAATGTGAATATCATTTTGTGTGTGAAATTAGTTAAGACTAATTATTGTGTACAATTAGTCTGGCTGGACTAGATAATATGTATGTATCTAATTAAAAGAGTTTAATTAGACTAAGTGTATGGTGTATTAAAAGGGATGTATATAAATGTTATGTAATACCCCTTAGTAATGCTCATTAGTGGGGTTTATGAGGCTTAATCATAGCTGAAATTTCAGTCAAATATACATAAGATATGGGCAGAATTTTCAGTTATTTAAGTGTTATTATTGGGGTTATTATGGGAGATTTGTAACTCCCTCAATAATGGGTCTTTATACCCACTAATGCTCTAGCATTGATTGCTTAGTATAACTGAAAAGTTAAAAAGAGAATATGGGAGCAAGTGTTTTGATGGGTGCTCATATATTTCATTCACGCAAGTATTACACATATACTTAGATAAAAAAACACAAAGAGTTGTGCACACAATATAGTTTTAGGAATCATTCCTACAACTACGAGCTAGTACTCGGGACGTTCGTGAATCGTTGCAGGGTGGACTTTCAATAGAGGGACTTCGCTTGCGGTCCTCCGTCTTAAAGTGTACCTTTGGGAATTGGATTCACGTGACAAAGGTATAATTTCTAACTATTTCTTGTTATATTCATTACATGTCAAATAATGGATCTTGGGCATGGGTTTTAGTTTTCCGCATGATTAATAGTTAATCATACTAATTCCTAACAGTATTTTCGCGACCCTGAAGGAGGCATGTCACGACACTGATGGTAGAACCATGACGTCTTGACTTCAACCTCGTGACCTTTGAGTCAGGTGGTTAACGTTGCCTATTGGGCAAGTAAACATTGACTTACTAGATGTTTATACATGTCATCAAACACATATAGTCATGCTCAAAATGTAAACCTTTTCCATCATATATATATACCAAATGTCATTGAACTTAAAATCTAACCCAAAACCTTAGGTGCATGCCACATACTATTAACATAACAAAATTGTACAAACTTGCTGAGTCGAGAGGGTTGAATCTATATACTGCTGATCACTTTGCAACTTTAAGATCTACGACACCTACATAAGGGAGTAAACAAACCGTACGCTTAGCAATAGAGCTTAATGGTGATAACATGATTTAAATTAATAATACAAATAGAAATAAGATGTAAAATACAATCCAAATGTGATCTAGATATCAACTAAATCAAAATTGCAATTCTTGTCTCATGTATCAATCCTCATACATATTTCATTTATCATATCATATATGAACATATAATATCTTCTATCATCAAATCACATTTACATATGTATCATATTGTCACAAAGTTCATTTTATTTTTTCATTTCCATTTTGAATACATCGATTTGTTTATTTCCATATCGACCCTCAAGGCTCGTTTAAATCAGTTCACATGATCTTTTGTAACACCCCAAACCCGGCCCATACGTTTCGACCAGATCTGGTATGCTACGGGTTGAACGTTAAAATCTTTTGCTAAGTTGGTTTTAGTAAATCATAAGTTATTAGGCAATATTTGAGTAAATAAGTGACATTTGAAAAGAAACCTTGTATTATTATTATTTGGTATAAATAAACCCCTGACATAAATTCATAAGTTGCAAATATTAAAAAAACTACTTAGGCGAATATAAACTATGGGGCCTTATTACCTAAATATTCCTAAAACAAAACTTAAAGGAAAACCGAAAATAATCTATAGAAATAAAAACTTGATGGCCCCTCGAGTCCGTCTCGGCTCCCATGTCCACGATCTACTGCTCATCTAAAAAGTTAGGGAAAAATAATAGGGTGAGTCACCAAGACTCAGTGTGTAAATCCCGAAAACACATAAAAGGCTTGGGCCCACAAACACATTATGAGCCCTGGCCCATACACAATGGCAACAATCATAATCACATGACAGATAATAAATGATGCAAAGCCCAACCCATCCTAGAATTCCATCCTCTACATACCAACCCGTACCAACCATCACACCTTGGGGATTTCTACAATCAACCCACCAACCGCTACACACCATATCGACAGTCATACTGCCTACTCCTTATAAATCAGGAATTTTAACGTGGTTTTCTACCACCGATCACCAAGTGACCTAACACTTCATTACGTGGGTTTTCTACCACCGATCACCCAGTGACCTAACATTTCATTAGGTGGGTTTTCTACCACCGATCACCATGTGACCAATCATGCTCTTCCCCTTTCCATATCAAACCCATCCCATGCATACATTCATGCAAAATTAAGCAATATACTACCTAGAGATTTCAGTCTTTCACATACATCGATACACATAGAGAAGTTTCTATGGCACATACCTGGCATCCTTTGCCTACCCTTTCTGGGTAATCCGTCTGTTCATACAGCTTATTTTTTGGCAACATACAGATTATTAGTGTGTTTAGAGATCTACACACCTGATTACTGTTAGAACGAGACTTTCTAAGTCAACGCTATCCATAGCCAACACAGCTGCTATCTGCCCTATGTGTTGTTCAGAGGCTTGAAATCCCGAAAAGTGATATGAGATTCAGGAACTAGTGTTTCCGGCTTTTAGATCTAAGAGATCTTACTAGAGAAGATTCGGCTACTCCCAGAGGATTCCGGCTTTTTGCGAAAATAAGGAAGAGAAGATGATTCGAAGAAATCTATAGAGATTCAGCTTTTAGAAGAAAGAAGAGAAAAGAATAATGGAGTTTTCGGCTTTTAGAAGAAAGAAGAGAAAAGAATAATGGAGTTTTCGGCTTTTAGAAGAAAGAATAGAAAAGAACAATGGAGTTTCGGCTTTTGAATCAAAGTGAAGATGAGGGAATAGGGTTAGGAATTTCGACTTCTACTCAGAGGAGAAGAGAAAGAAAAGATGGAAACCCTAAATGCCGAAAAATAAAGAAGAGAACCCTCCCTATTTATAGAAATTTCGGCACTTACCTATGAAAAACCGAAAGTGCCCTTCCTGATAACTAAAACTTAAGCAAATAAAAAGGGAAAATTCGGCACCCCTTTGCCATAAAGAAATCGATTTCTTCCCTCCTCTAGGTGATGGAATTTCGGCCAACACCTAGCCTTGCAGATAG
Organism: Gossypium australe; assembly: GCA_005393395.2. NCBI lineage: Eukaryota > Viridiplantae > Streptophyta > Magnoliopsida > Malvales > Malvaceae > Gossypium > Gossypium australe. The sequence goes on along the minus strand of CM016614.1, from coordinate 126,272,310 downwards.
CTCCTATCTTTTCTCTTTTTATCTTCCATATTATCAACTATAATATCTACATTTTCCCATTCACATAAATCCTCCTATTTTTGAGCCTTGTTGCCATCCACTCCACCTAACCCAAATGCCAAAAATTAGCTAACTTAAATTAAAATAATTGGGCTCCATGAAACTTAAATTTGGGCCCCTTACTTCCTTGTGTGGCGTCACCTCCTAATATTGGGCCACAAGCCCACTTTAGTATTTTAAACACAGATACTACCTTTAGAACGAGATTTTCTAAGTCAACACTATCCGTAGCCAACACAGCTGTTATCTGCCCTATGTGTTGTTCAGAGGCTTGAAATCCTGAAAAGTGATATGAGATTCAGGAACTAGTGTTTCCAGCTTTTAGATCTAAGAGATCTTACTAGAGAAGATTCGACTATTCCTAGAGGATTCCAGCTTTTTGCGAAAATCAGGAAGAGAAGATGGTTCGAAGAAATCTATAGATGTAACACCCCAAACCCGGCCCATACGTTTTGACCAGATCTGGTATGCTACAGGTTGGACGTTAAAATCTTTTGGTAAGTTGGTTTTAGAAAATCATAAGTTATTAGGCAATATTTGAATAAATAAGTGACATTTGAAGAGAAACCTTGTATTATTATTATTTGGTATAAATAAACCCCTGACATAAATTCATAAGTTGCAAATATTAAAAAAACACTACTTAGGCGAATATAAACTATGGGGCCTTATTACCTAAATATTCCCAAAATAAAACTTAAAGGAAAACCCAAAAATAATTTGTAGAAAAAAAGCTTGATGGCCCCTCGAGTCCGTCTCGGCTCCCATGTCCACGATCTACTGCTCATCTGAAAAGTTAGGGAAAAATAATAGGGTGAGTCACCAAGACTCAGTGTGTAAATCCCAAAAACACATAAAAGGCTTGGGCCCACAAATACATTATGAGCCCTGGCCCATACACAATGGCAACAATCATAATCACATGACAGATAATAAATGATGCAAAGCCCAACCCATCCTAGAATTCCATCCTCTACACACCAACCCGTACCAACCATCACACCTTGGGGATTTCTACAATCAACCCACCAACCGCTACACACCATATCGACAGTCATACTGCCTATTCCTTATCAATCAGGAATTTTAACGTGGGTTTTCTACCACCGATCACCAAGTGACCTAACATTTCATTAGGTGGGTTTTCTACCACCGATCACCATGTGATCTAACATTTCATTAGGTGGGTTTTCTACCACCGATCACCATGTGATCTAGCATTTCATTAGGTGGGTTTTCTACCATCGATCACCATGTGATCTAACATTTCATTAGGTGGGTTTTCTACCACCGATCACCATGTGATCTAACATGCTCTTCTCCTTTTCATAACAAACCCATCCCATGCATACATTCATGCAAAATCAAACAATCTACTACCTAAGAGATTACAGTCTTTCGCATACATCGATACTCATAGAGAAGTTCTATGATTACGTACCTGGCATTCCTTGCCTAACCCTTTTTGGGTTTCATTCAACTGTCTACACAGCCACTTTCCGGCTTTTTAGCCCATAACATAAACATACATATATTCATACAGATTATTAGTGTGTTAGGGATCCACACACGACTGTTCATACAGCCTTATTTTCTGACTTTTCAGCCCCTAACAGGTATAATACAAAATAAAACTTATGTGATAAGGATCTACACACCCGATTACCATTATAACGAGACCCTCTAAGTCGACGCTATCCGTAGCCAACACCACCGCTATCTGCCTTGAAATCCCGAAAAGAGATATGAGATTCAGGGACTAGTGTTTTCGACTTTTAGATCTAAGAGATCTACTTACTAGAGAAGATTCGGCTACTCCCGGAGGATTCCGGCTTTTTTGCGAAAATCAGGAAGAGAAGATGATTCGAAGAAATCTATAGAGATTCGGCTTTTAGAAGAAAGAAGAGAATAATGGAGTTTTCGGCTTTTAGAAGAAAGAAAAGAATAATGGAGTTTTTGGCTTTTAGAAGAAAAAAGAGAATAATGGAGTTTTCGGCTTTTAGAAGAAAGAAGAGAATAATGGAGTTTTCGGCTTTTAGAAGAAAGAAGAGAATAATGGAGTTTTCGACTTTTAGGAGAAAGAAGAGAAAAGAATAATGGAGTTTTCAGCTTTTAGAAGAAAGAAGAGAAAAGAATAATGGGGTTTTCGACTTTTAGAAGAAAGAAGAGAAAAGAATAATGGAGTTTTCGGCTTTTAGAAGAAAGAAGAGAAAGAAAAGGTGGAAACCCTAAATGCCACAAAATAAAGAAGAGAACCCTCCCTATTTATAGAAATTTCGGCACTTACCTATGAAAAACCGAAAGTGCCCTTCCTGATAACTAAAAATTAATCAAATAAAAAGGGAAAATTCGGCACCCCTTTGCCATGAAGAAACTGATTTCTTCACTCCTCTAGGTGATGGAATTTCGGCCAACTCCTAGCCTTGTAGATAGCTCCTATCTTTTCTCCTTTTATCTTCCATATTATCAACTATAATATCTACATTATCTTATTCATATAAATCCTCCTATTTTTGAGCCTTGTTGCCATCCACTCCACCTAACCCAAATGCCAAAAATTAGCTAACTTAAACTAAAAGAATTGGGTTCCATGAAACTTAAATTTAGGCCCCTTATTCCCTTGTGTGGAGTCACCTCCTAAGATTGGGCCACAAACCCACTTTGGTATTTTAAACATAGATACTACCTTTTAAACCCTATAATGCCCAAACAGATAATTTTAATCAAGGCCTCTACCTAAGCCTGAGCCCAATTTGGACCCCTAACACTTAAATTAACACATTAAACATATCCACCCATTAAACGCATAGGCCCAAAAATTTAGGATGTTACAATAGATATTCGGCTTTTAGAAGAAAGAAAAGAAAAGAATAATGGAGTTTTCGGCTTTTAGAAGAAAGAAGAGAAAAGAATAATGGAGTTTTCGGCTTTTAGAAGAAAGAAGAGAAAATAATAATGGAGTTTCGGCTTTTGAATCAAAGTGAAGATGAGGGAATAGGATTAGGAATTTCGGCTTCTACTCAGAGGAGAAGAGAAAGAAAAGATGGAAACCCTAAATGCCAAAAAATAAAGAAGAGAACCCTCCCTATTTATAGAAATTTCGACACTTACCTATGAAAAACCGAAAGTGTCGTTCCTGATAACTAAAAATTAAGCAAATAAAAAGGGAAAATTCGGCACCCCTTTGCCATAAAGAAACCGATTTCTTCCCTCCTCTAGGTGATGGAATTTCGGCCAACACCTAGCCTTGCAGATAGCTCCTATCTTTTCTCTTTTTATCTTCCATATTATCAACTATAATATCTACATTATCCCATTCACATAAATCCTCCTATTTTAGAGCCTTGTTGCCATCCACTCCACCTAACCCTAATGCCAAAAATTAGCTAACTTAAATTAAAATAATTGGGCTCCATGAAACTTAAATTTGGGCCCCTTACTTCCTTGTGTGGCGTCACCTCCTAATATTGGGCCACAAGCCCACTTTGGTATTTTAAACACAGATACTACCTTTTAAACCCTATAATGCCCAAACAGATAATTTTAATCAAGGCCTCTACCTAAGCCTGAGCCCAATTTGGACCCCTAACACTTAGATTAACACATTAAACATATCCACCCATTAAATGCATAGGCCCAAAAATTCAGGATGTTACAGTTCTACCCCCTTAAAGAAATTCCGTCCTCGAAATTTCCAACTAACTATTAATCGTACTACCCAAGTCTCACCACTATGCTTTCGCTGCGCACTCTAATAATATATAAACATTGCACGCATACGGTTTCTATACCCAAAAATATAGCATCCACACAAAACATACCCGAATTAATGGTGATTGAACAATCCCGAGCCTTATGCTCATCAGATCCACATCTTAAACATGTTCCTGACTTCCTCCAACATTCACCCGGATGACGATTTCTGCAATATTCGCAAACCCGGAAGTTTGGACGTACCTTAACATGCTTCACAGAACGAGACTGCAATCCTAGAAAACTACGATCTCTTTTTTTTTCTTACAGTCCACGCACCCAAATCGAAGTGTTTCACCGATTTCTTTAACCTCCTTCAGTACCTCCCTAACTAGCTGAGTCAGCACATCAGTCCTAATACTTCCACGGCCTCGGCCGCGGCCTCTTCTTCCTCTTCTAGCGCTCATCGTTGATTCTCTAAATTAGAAATTTTATGAACTATTAATTTCTTTCACTGATTAACCACGAACAATCTTATAGAAAGTAGTTTTAAGAGTGGTTCTTTCGAATTCGAACCTATCTACAGTTTCAGTCTCAAGTTTATCTCCTAATTCTAGAAACCACGTACATTCATCGCATAAGGGTTTTTTTTTTTTCATCATTTCTCTACCCGGGGGTATTTCCGTAGTTTTGTCCAACAGGGTATTTTCCAAAATAAAGTATCTCAGTGATTTTCTTTGAATTAGAAATACTTTGGGTACATTTTTTTTTCTTTTTATAAAGCAAGGGTCTTTTGGAAAATAGGTTTTTTTTTTTCGAAGTAGAGATATTTTCATGTTGTTGTTGTTTTGTTCCCTTTTTTTTTTATAAATAGGGATACCTTGGAAGGTTTTTTTTTTCTTTTGCAAATCGGGTTCTTTTGTAAATCTATTTTTGAGTAAATTTTCAGAACTTAAGTATTTTATAAAATCACGGTTGTTTAGAAATTTTCACAAACCAAGGATATTTTGAAAATTTTGTCAACCGAAGTGTTTCGGTAATTTTCACAAATTTTGGTAGTTTTACAATTATGGGGTATTCTGGAAATTTTCACAAATCAAGTGTATTTTGAAAATTTTACAAAACTTAGGGGGTATTTTAGTTGTGAAATAGGGTGGTTGGTCCCTTTCGGGTTTTAATTATAGATTTTGGCCCGTCACCAAATCCTCGTGGCTAAGGTTAACAGTCACTAAGCACCAGGTAGGATTCCAGAAAAGAGGAGGTGAGTCACTAGGACTGCTTAAGTACCAAGCTCTTCCTGAATCCAATCCTAGACAGGCGTATGCCTGTTGCCACACCCTAACCCAACAATTTGTTCACGGGTTTGTTTGGTTAGATTAAGTCTTATGAATTTAAGGAGTTGTTTAAACTAACCCTAAAGTCCATCAATGCCTAACATACTATTCTACATCCATCAAGCCTATCAAACCCAACATATACAACACATCAAGAGTTAGAATACTTACCTGCGTGGATCGGGTGCCGATAGACTCGAAGGCCATATCTTCTTCCGGAAATTTTTTTTTTCCAAATTCTCATCAACTTTACAAAACATTACTACGCCCATTTCACAGCCCAAGTTTTGAACTGGGCTCTGATACCAAATTGTAACACCCCAAACCCGACCCATACGTTTCGACCAGATCTGGTATGCTACGGGTTGAACGTTAAAATCTTTTGCTAAGTTGGTTTTAGAAAATCATAAGTTATTAGGCAATCTTTGAATATATAAGTGACATTTGAAAAGAAACCTTTTATTATTATATTATTTGGTATAAATAAACCCCTGACATAAATTCGTAAGTTGCAAATATTAAAAAAAACTACTTAGGCAAATATAAACTATGGGGCCTTATTACCTAAATATTCCCAAAATAAAACTTAAAGGAAAACCCAAAAATAATTTGTAAAAATAAAGCTTGATGGCCCCTCGAGTCCGTCTCGGCCCCCATGTCCACGATCTACTGCTCATCTGAAAAGTTAGGGAAAAATAATAGGGTGTGTCACCAATATTCAGTATGTAAATCCCAAAAACACATAAAAGGCTTGGGCCCACAAACACATTATGAGCCCTGGCCCTTACACAATGGCAACAATCATAATCACATGACAGATAATAAATGATGCAAAGCCCAACCCATCCTAGAATTCCATCCTCTACACACCAACCCGTACCAACCATCACACCTTGGGGATTTCTACAATCAACCCACCAACCGCTACACACCATATCGACAGTCATACTGCCTATTCCTTATCAATTAGGAATTTTAACATGGGTTTTCTACCACCGATCACCAAGTGACCTAACATTTCATTAGGTGGGTTTTCTACCACCGATCACCATGTGATCTAACATTTCATTAGGTGGGTTTTCTACCACCGATCACCATGTGATCTAGCATTTCATTAGGTGGGTTTTCTACCACCGATCACCATGTGATCTAACATTTCATTAGGCCAATAAAAGACTCAAAATGCACTTTTTATTGAATGTAAACTAAACTATAAAAACTTGAATAAAACATAATAAAAGTGCTAGTATTCAAGCTCCTCAAGTGCGAAAACTAGTTTAATTTGCTACACCGTAGTATGACAGATCAGTGATAGAGGCCTGAAACCCCATCATAATACATATGAGGGAAAACACATGCTATCAGCCCCTCTCCTTCTCTTAGTTGAACTAGGAAGTTGTTTTTCTATTTGAAATAAACCTCTACAAATCAACAAGGGTTCTACCTTCTCTCCCTATAAATAGATGGCACCGATAGAGCTATTGACATAACTTTGAGAGATTGTTACTCTATCGAAAAATAGAGAGAATTTATTCTCAACTATTAAACATATTTTTTCAAAATAACAATTCTACCAGTTGCTATTAAAGAAGAGAGAATTTTTGTTTTCACCCACACTTGAAGTAGTTTGTGGTACGAGAATAGCAAAGAATATCGTTTGGTTGAAAGTCAGAAACAACGAACATTCGCTAAGACGAAAACACATGTATGAATTTGGCTAGGATTTATTTCTATAAATATTACAAACCGGGTTGGTTTTCAAAATTTTTTCTGCTGTACAAGAAAACCATTTTCAAACTGAATTATTTTCAACAATTTGTATCAGAGCTAGTTTGTGCTATCTTTATGGTGTAATCTGAGACCAAATCTCTATCTTCATCTTGTATGGTTAATATTTGATAAGATGTGGTATTCTTGTAATTATTCACATGTTTAGGGGAACGTATGTGAATGAATGCATTATTATATATTTGTTATATAATTATTATTTTTTTACAAGGTTGTAGTTCTTAGGAAATAGACCATGGACTATCATCTCTACGTAGGATTATTTTTTTTATATAGAATTCTTGTGAGCCGAAAACGAAAATAGGACATAAAGGTAATTTTTCCAAAAAAGAGCCCATGACGAGGAGAAGATGGAGTGATGGTGGTTGAAGACACAAGGAATGCTTGGTGGTTGAAGACACAAGGAATGCCTTGTAGTGCAAAATTATGTAAATTTTTTTTATTTTTCATTTATTTTCTAGAAATAGAACTATGGAAACATTGGCTGACAATTTTATTTTATTACCCATCTCATTATATATATGTTTAGTAATTGGCAATAATGTAATTATGATATATATGTGTGAGATGATCCACAGTTGATCAATTAAAGATAAAAAGTGTGGTAATGAGAAGGTGAATGTCTAGGATTGGATCTGGCAAGGAAAAACTTGGTTTTTAAGCGATCGAATACGACTCACCGCCCTTTTCTGGGACCTTACCTGGTGCACGGTTTACATTCACTTCTTCAGTTTTTCCCTTAAAAGATAAACTGTGGAGAATCAAAATTGTTGATAAATGTGAATATTATAAAATTTCCATAGCATGTCATGCATAAATGAGATAAGCATGCCATATAGTTTAGGGAAGAATGCCACATGTACTTGTCATGTATATATTGATCATTCATGATTGAGATCCAGAATTAAAAACCTTGCATGTTTTTAAAATATTGAGTTTGCTGAAGGTCTCTGAACAAGACTTACAACCTCCATCAATGGTCTCTTGTGATAGCATGAAATGGATATGCCTTAAGGTAGATGTTTCCATATGGATTCCACTAAGGAGACTTCCTAAAAGTAAGCAAAATTTGTTATGATCATATGATAGTTAGACTGACCCCGATACATTAAGTAATTTTGTCTTCAAAGATGACAACTAGTCACAACATGCTACTTGGTGAGATTGTCCCAAGATGACTTATTTGAGGTGCATGATGTGATAGGTGTTGAGTTGATGGTTATACACTCAAGATAATCTAATTAAGTAACTCCCAAGGAGCCATGCTTAAGTTAAAATGATGGGCTAACCTTGCATTAAACTATTGATGATAAAAGCTTGTTTAGTGGAGGATTCAATAGACCACTAAGTCATTGATTTTGGAGCCATTAATCATGTTTGTATTTCTCTACAAGGGTTTCAGGAGACGAAAGATCTTAGAGATAAGAACTTATCGATGCAGAATGGGAACGAGACAAGTGTGACAGCTGAAGCAGTGGGAGATATACATCTTTATTATGATAATTTTAGGAAGATTATTTTAAGTTATGTACCAAGTTTCAAAAAAACTTAATTTCTATTGCATATTTATATAAAGGCGGATTGACAGTAACTTTTAATAATGGAATTGCAATATTTAAAAATCACAATATTATCTGTAATGGATAGATGTCAAATAATCTCCATTTTATCAAACCAAAGATGTACACACTGCTTGAGATTGAAATATCAAATAAAAGACTTAAAATTTCTCACTCTAATGAGGCGTACCTTTGGCATTTGAGACTTGGTCATATTAACCGAGAAAGAATATCTAGAATTGTGAAAGACGAAACCTTAAGCTCACTTAAAGAAGTTGATTTCCACAATGTGAATCTTGCTTTGAAGGTAAGATGACTAAGCGATCTTTTAATGCAAAAGGAACGAGGGCCGAAAAACCCCTACAACTTGTACACACTGACATATGCTACCCCGTGAATGTCAATGTAAAAGGTGGTTACGAGTATTATGTAACATTTATTGATGGCTATTCTAGATATGAGTATGTATACCTGATGTACTACAAGAGTGAAACCTTTGATAAATTCAAAGAGTTTCTTGCTAAAGTGGAGAAACAACTAGGTTTACCTGTAAAGACACTTCGGTCAGATCGAGGTGGGGAATATTTATTTGATGAGTTCATATGGTACCTCATTGAGATTCAGATTCTATCCTAGCTAACTATGTTAGGAAGTCCACAACAAAATGGTGTGGCAGAGAGAAGGAATCGAACATTGTTTGACATGGTACATTCAATGTTAAGTTATTCGAAGTTGCCAATCTCTTTTTGGGATATGTGATACAAACGATTTGCTATATTTTGAATGATGTGCCGACTAAGGCAGCATTAAAAACTCCATATGAATTGTGGCTTGGAAGGAAGCCAAGTCTAAAGCATTTAAGGATTTAGGGGTGCTCAACCCATGTATTGGACAAAGATGCGAGGAAGTTTGACTCACGGACAGAATTGTGCATATTTGTAGGATATCAAAAGGGAACAATGGGTGGTTTATTTTATAACCTGAAAGAGCAAACTGTTATAGTGTCTACTTATGCTACTTTCTTTAAAGAAAGGCACATGAATGAATTTAAACCTTAGAGTAAAGAGGTACTTGAGGAAATTTTGAGAAATATACAAAACCCTACTAAAATAGTTCCAGAACCAACTTCTAATAGTAGACTTGGAAACGATTAGTAGCATAGGGTGCTTCATCGCAGTGGGAAGGTCTCTCGTAGGCTTAAGTTCTTCCAATCTGGCCAAAGTGTTTTTAGCACTTAGTTTGCCGAATAGGATGATGATGACTCACTCACATATGACAAAGCGATGCAAAGTGCTAATTCCAAGCAAAGGGAAATAGCTATGAAATCTTAAATGGACTTTTATGTATTCCAACTCAATATGGGAACTTGTAGACTTACCGGAAGGTATAAATCCCATAGGGTGTAAGTGGATTTACAAGAGGAAAAGAAATGATGATGGAAAAGTGGAAACTTATAAGGCCAAACTTGTAGCAAAAGGTTATACTAAAAAAGAAGGCATCGATTACGAACAAACCTTCTCTCTAGTTGCCATGCTCAAATCAATCTGCATATTGTTATCCATTGCAACGACTCTTGATGATGAGATATGGCAAATGGATGTCAAGACAACATTTTTAAACGACTATCTTGATAAGAGCATATGATGCAACCCACCGGATATATAGCTAAAGGAAACGAGCATAAAGTTTGCAAACTTCTTAGATCCATATATGGACTTAAAAAAACATCCCACTTATAGAAGTAATGATTTGATCAAGTGATCAAGACTTTTGGATTTGAGCAAAATGTACATGAACCTTGTGTTTATAAACGTTTAGGGGATGGAAATGTGGTCTTTCTCAATCTATATGTCGATGATAATCTACTTCTTGGGAATGGTGTAGGGACATTGTCATCTATTAAACTGTGGTTAACCCAATAGTTTAGCATGAATGACTTGACATATGCTAATTTTGTTCTAGGCATTCGAATATTAAGGGATTAAAAGGACAAAGTGATAGCATTGTATTAGGCTTCATACATAGATAAGATATTGGAGCGTTATGTAATGGTCGATTTGAAGGAGGGAAATCAACCCTCCGTATCGGGATTTCATCTCTATTTAGAGGACTATCCTAAGACAATGGAAGAAAGAGAGAACATGAGAAATGTTCCTTATGCTTTGGCAATAGGAAGTCTCATGTATCCAATCTTCCCCTTTAAATTTGTAACTATAAAAAATAAATGTTTGGGTTCAATTATATGACTCGTACATATTTGTTTGAAATATGAAACTATTGGAAAAAAGAATGTATAACGTATTAATGAGTACTAAGAAACATTACATTTTCTTAGTTTTTGCACTGTTAATTCCAAATAAATAAAAACCACAAAAGTTGACGCTAAACTTGGCAACTGTTCTCACATTTAGGCCTTAACTTCTTTTTCCTAGTTAGTCCTGATATTTCCCTAAAAAGTCTAAAATTTAGGACCCGACGTAGGAATAATTTTAGGCTCCAAATAGCGATTTAACATATTTTAATTCAAATAAAATACGATACATAATTAACCTGCATAGTGAATTGGAATAACTAAAACTGTTAAAAAGTGAAATCTTAGTTACTTAGAATGTCTTAATATTTTCTTCTTTTATTAACTTTGCCTATTGCAAAAATACATCTTATTTTCAATCACCATTTCTAAACCCTAAACCTTAATACCTCTCTCTCTATTTTTGTTTTTTGGTTTTACATACGGTGAAAAAATGTTTAGGTTGCCAAAAGATTAAGATTGTGAAAAAAAAAAGACAACAGTAATCTCACACTAATGTTTTCAGAACATTGGTATGTTCCTTTCAAAAAGTCAAGTGAACTGTCCTATCTTTGTGTAGTTGATATAGCCATTATAGTCTTCTCGCTTGCCAATAATGTAATATGTTTTAGCCACCCTCATGTTGAATACATTAAAAAAAATTACCTTAGTGACAATACACACGGTATTTTTGCCACTTGAAAGCTCTTGTATTTATAACTTTATAATAAATAGGAGAAAAAGGGGGAAAATAAAAATGAGTAAGAGAAAAATGGAGCTTTCAAAATTTTGAAATAGGTGTTCGCTACCAACAATTCTTTCCCTTTAAAAATCTGTTAAAGATTCTATACAAAAGATTAATTATGACGTCACGAAAAACACATTTGTGCATCAATAATAGTTATTTTACATATAAGTTGTATCTTTAGATAGGATATTGTAAAACCCCACACCAGACGTAGACGTTATGATCGAATATGAGGAATTACGTTAACTTATTTCAAAACCCCAAAAATTGAAATCGAATTTGCATAGAAAAAGATGTTAACCTCGATAATTAATCTTCCAATTTATAAGGAAAAATCTCGTTAAAACCATTCATTTTTTATGGGAAAAATTATTTGAACGTCTCATTTTACAATGGAATTTTCTAAGTTAAGTTATTTTGAAAACTGTGACTTGATTTATTAAAAAAATAATTTTGCAGTTAGAAATATTATAATTACAAAACCCGATACAGAAATTTAAAAACAAAAAATAGAGTCAAAAAATAAAACACAGTCCAAAAGTTTTAAACAGTCTAAACTTAACAAAAAGTCTTTAGTTTAACCGTTTTAAACCAGAAACCGATTCCGTGTTCACATGCGTTGTCCAATCCTAGGTTTGCTGATTACCCGGGAAGTAAAAAAAAAAAAACCAAAAAGATGAGCTTACGATCTCAGTATATAACTCAACCCAACAAACAAATCAATTACATGCAAAATACAGAAGTGTATATAGTTGCAGTTCAAATACATAATCAGAAGCACTTTTATATATAGAAACAAATGCAATTTCAGATACATATTTAGATTCAGAAACAAATATAGATTCTACGCCATCTGTTACACACCATCTCCGTCCATCCCTACACACCAAATAGGGTAATGAGTACCCATCCAACCCCACACACCTAGAAGTGAGTGTATGTCACTTTTCAAAATAACGCAGTGAAGCTGCCAGATCAGATACGTGTGGTCAAGCCACCAGAACATATATATGTCTTTTAAACCACCATATAAGGTAGATCAATAAACTACCAACACTTCCTTCATCACATCACTTTCCCACCCCAATGCTCATGCAAATATAGACATATAATTGATAAACCGTAATTATAACATATTTTAAACCCACATTTAGCTCACTTTTCGATGATTTGTTCCTTGATTTATATAAAAAGGTGCTTGTAATCCTTTCTTTTCATGTCTTATACCCAGGAAAGCACCCGAGGATGAAAAGAACATAAAACGGGCCCAAAAAGGAGTAAATGGGCCTTAGCACGAAAATGACACAGTCTGGCCCAAGGTCCACACGGCCGTGCCTCGACGATCACCTAGAGCACAGCCTCAACCCCACCTCACACGGCCGTGCCTCAAGTTAGAAATCCGAACACGGTCTGAAGTCGATCCACACGGGCGTGTGCCATGGCCGTGCTTCTGTCGCTGGAAAGAGCAATTTCAATCGAAAAAGGATACTTAGGGAGAAAGAATCGCATTTCGAGAGCCTATATATATCTCCTAAGTGCCACCTTTGAAGAAGCGTCAAAGCTAGGCCAAGGAGCCAAGCCGAGAAGGTCAGAGTTAGGGAATAACGCGAAGATAGCCAGTTGATCCATCCCAAGAAGCCAGAATTATACTCAAAACGGTGGAATTCTCCTTTAACTCATTCAGGGGGTTTAGGATTTTCTTATGTTTTGTTTTACCTTTTCTCTTGAGATGTTCTTTTTATTCATTATGAACTAAACCCCTCAGATACCTGAAGGGGATGAAACCTAGATGAATCTTGTTATTTGATTTCTGAATTATATGATAATTACTTAGTTTGTTCTTAATTATGTTGCTTAATCCAAATTTGATGTGCTTAGGTGGAGGAGGAATAGACCCTACCTAAGAGTAGATCTAACATAATTAAGCGGAGTTGATCGAATGCCTAGAGATAGGGTTACGAGATTTTGTCGAATTAGGGTGCAACCTAATATGGGGGTCCATTGATCGATTTATTGCTATTCTAGGGGGTTATTATAAGCGAACGAGAGTTCCACTAATTAACCTAGGGTTAGACATTATTTGCCTCGAGAGAAGGTTTAATCTAGGTTAGGGAGTCCAACGGATCAAGCTAAGTAAAGAACTCGTATAATTCAGAGTTAGGTAACAAGTGAAGTCTAGGTGGATTCTTCCTGAGGGTATCGTCGTGATCAATTGAGTTTTTTTCTTCAAGTTATTTTCCAATTCGTTCTTTTTGTCTTTGTGTCCTTAGCTTAGTCGTTGTCAATTTAGTTTAAAAGCAATTTCACTCCATTTTTAAAGCTAAATAATAAAAAGAAAGTTAGTATTAGTACTTTTAGTTCCTTTGGGTTCGATAAATCTGGTCTTGCCTAAGCTATACTACTGTTTGATAGGTACACTTGCCTTTAATCGTTGTCAGAGTTAGTTTCCAGGTTCGATCATTCTTTTATAAAATTTTAAAGCTCTGATTTCAGCGATCAAGTTTTTGGCGCCGTTGCTGGGGAACTAAAATATTAAGAAAACTCTATTTTTATTACTTTAGCCCTAATTTTTATTTTTCGCAATTTATTTTTGTTTTTGTTTTTATTCCTATTTTTTTACTTTTTACGGAATCTTCTTTTTCTTTTCTAGTAGGTACCTCTAGTTTATGACTAGAAGGAACCCAAGAGGACCTTTGGTATTTGACAGTGAAATCGAAGCCACCGCTCGCAGGAATCGTCGAGAAACCAGGCGAGCCTTAGATTACACAGAAATAGAGAAAGAAGGCAGATCCAATCCTACTGAAGGGATGGACGAGGATAACCTACCACTACGCGATGTGGGGGAAAATAATGCTCCACGTACAATGTTTGATTATGCGAAACCGCTAACAGGAGAAGAATCGAGTATTGTTAGGCCTGCTATAGCTGCTAACAATTTTGAATTAAAGCCTAACACAATACAAATAATTCAACAGTTTGTTTAATTTGATGGTTTGCAGGACGAAGATCCAAACACGCATATAGCTAACTTTTTAGAGTTCTGTGATACTTTCAAAATAAATGGCGTTTCTAATGACGCCATACGTCTTTGGTTATTTCTTTTTTCATTGAGAAATAAAGCTAAACAGTGGTTAAACTCGTTACAACGAGGGTCAATCACTACATGGGATCAAATGACCGAAAAATTTTTAATGAAATATTTCCCACCGGTCAAAACGGCCAAATTACAGAATGATATCTCTTCTTTTGTGCAGATGGATTTAGAGACATTATACGACGCATGGGAGAGATTCAAGGATCTCTTGAGGAGGTGCCCACACCATGGCTTACCCTACAAGTTCAAACCTTTTATAACGGTGTAAATCCCTCAACGAGGCAACTAATTGATTTAGCCGCCGGTGGAACACTGAACAAAAAAACTCCAGAAGCAGCATACGAGTTCATCGAAGAGATGTCGCTAAATAATTACCAGTGGCAAGCCTCAAGAACCAAACCAACAAAATCGGCGGGAGTGTTCAATGTCGATGCGGTAACCATGCTATCAACGCAGCTAGAGATGATGAATAAAAAGCTTGATAGTTTGTGTTCCTCCCAGGCACATCCAGTCATGCAGTGCGACGCAAGTGGAACCGTGGCGAATCCTGAGTACCCACCCTACCAACCAGAAGCAGAGAGCGACCAGATGAACTATATAGGTAATAATTTCCGATCCAATAATAATCCTTATAGTAACACTTACAATCCAAGTTAGAGGAACCACCCAAATTTTTCGTGGGGAGGTCAAGGAAATCAAAGAAATCGAAGGCAACAACCCCCTCAAAATTTCCAAAATCAGCCTTATCCACAAGAGAAGAAACCGACCCTCGAGGAGATGATGGCAAAATTTTCAGCAGACACAGAGAAACGTATCCAAGAAACTGAGAGAACAATCAAGAGTAATGAGAGCCGAATCGGGGAAATTACTAAGTCAGTCAAAGAAGTCACTAATGCAGTCGAACAACTCGCAAAGCTGATGTCAGAACGACAACAAGGATGTCTACCGAGTAACACTGAGATTAACCCTAATGAGCAAGTTCAAGCCATCACAGCTCAGGATAATAAGGGGGTGGATAAACCCGATCCAAGGCCAGAAAATAAGGTAGACGAAGGTAAAATAGAGGTAACACAAGAAAAGTCAAAACCGGTAATCAAAGAATACAAACCTCGCATACCTTACCCCGAAGCCAAAAAAAGAGATGATTCAGAGGAACAGTTCGGTAAGTTTCTTAATCTTTTAAAGAAATTACATATTAACTTACCTCTCCTTGAAGCTCTTTTCCAGATGCCAAACTCGAGGAAATTTTAAGACAGCTTTTGACCAATAAACGCAAAATAGATGAAGAGCATCGTGGAACTGAACGCAACATGCTCGGCAATGTTACAAAATAAACTACCACAGAAACTAAAAGATCCAGGGAGTTTTACAATTCCATGTTTAATTGGTAGTTTAAATATTGAAAATGCATTAGCTGATTTAGGGGCAAGCATAAATGTCATGCCTTATTCACTGTTTAAACAACTAGGTTTAGGGAAGCCTAAACAAACTAGGATGAGTATTCAATTGGCTGATAAAACTGTTAGAATTCCTAGGGGCATTATTGAAGATGTTCTCGTAAAAATCGATAAATTTGTTTTCCCAGTCGACTTTGTTGTTTTAGACATGGATGAGGATAATTCAATCCCCTTAATTTTAGGAAGGCCTTTTCTAGCAACTGCCAAGACAAAAATTGATGTTGCCACAGGTGAACTCATACTTCGTGTAGGTGATGAATCAATCAATCTTCAAGCCCTTGACTCGGCCAGGACAACAGTCGATGAAGGTAAGAAAGTTACTTCAATAGATAATTAAATTATTTAACCTTCATCACAGGAAACATCACAAGACCTAAAACCTGAGCCAACTCATAGACCCCAAGTCGACAAAGAAGAATCACACAAGGAACAAAGCCTTAAGGTCGACAATTTAGAGGAGCAGAAGACATAGGTCAAAGAAGAGCCGGAACCACACGAAGTAAAACCAGAGGAACCACCAGAGGAACTCGTAGGGACATCCAACCACTTCAAAATAGGAGACCAGGTATTGTTAGACAAAGTCGATCCTCACATCGCTACAACAGACATGAGGGCAAAGGGAGAAATTCTTCTTAAGGTACACGATATCTTCCCGCACGAAATAGTCGAGGTAAACAATCCAATATTTGGTAATTTCAAGGTAACCGCTCATCGACTTCAACTTTGTTAAGGAAAAAGAAATTTAAGCATGAGGAAAGATATTCAAACCTTCAAACCTCCCTAAATTTTTTTTTTCTTTACGAGGAAAGTCTAGCTTAAGACTATAAACGAGCGCTTCTCGGGAGGCAACCCGAGCACTAACAATATTTTCTTTCAATTTTATTTTCAGTTTCCTTTCTTTCTTTTCTTTTTAACTAACCAAAAGTGCAGATTCCCAGGCCACACGACCTGACACACGGTCCGTGGTCGTGTGGACCACCGGAACTGCCACACTGACAAGACAGAGGTCGTGCAATTCAGTCCAACCACCCTCTCACATCACGGATCCAACCACCCCCTACGGGCACCGACAGAATGGGACGGTCGTGCCCCTCAATCGTGTGAAGCTACTGACTTCCACACCATGGGCAGAAAATGCTTGTGCCTGAAAATCATGCGAGGCTACTGACTTATCAAGCATAGGCAAGACATGCCCGTGTAATTCGACCGTGCCAACATACAACTTCACAAACACGGGTATGGAATAACAACACACCCCAACACACGGTCGTGCGAGGCGGTCGTGTAAATCGACACACCCTAGGACCACGACCGTGGAGACATGGCAGATTTAAACCCCTATTTAAACACCACCCCTCTCTCTCCCCATTCCTCTCCTTCACTCACCACCATTTCTTCCCCTATTTTCTCCCTCTCAAAACATTTCTATCCCCAGACTAAACCTCTAGATCCTTGGAGCCACACAAAATCATGTCAAAGAAGCGGAAGAAGCTAAGCGTATTCTCCCCAAAGGAGAATAGTCAACATGAGTTCATGCCGGCAGCTTCGACTAATCACCAAGCCAGGGATCTTTGAGACCAATTTATTTTCTCTTTTTGTCTCTCTTCTCCTTTATTTTCCTTATCTAAACTTCTCTTCTGCTGCATTTGTTTAAATTTCTTTTGGTTTCTTAGTGTCAAGTTCACCAGGCTGCTAGGGAATCACGCCAACCACCACGATAACCTCTTCACTTCCGCCACCGCCACCACATCCTCAATCTTAGCATTGATTCCCACCTTGCGAACCATCCTTCAATAAGGACTTCACAGTCCATTAGTATTTTCTTTTTATTTAAGTTTTCTTCTAAGTCTCTTTCCCTTTAGCTTGCTTTTCTTTAATTTTATATTTAATTTAGTTTAATTATGTCTTAATGACCCATGGCTAATCCTTCACGAGTTCCCCAATTTCTTCATCTAGCGCAGAGCTTGGGAACCAACACCACCACCATACCGATGCCTTCGCCGTATTCACCACATCCTCCACCGAACCCGCCCAAGAATTCAGGGAGTACCTCTCACCCTCACTTTTAAAAAAAATAAAAAAATTTATTTATCTTTATACATTGAGGGAAATGTACATCTTAAGTGTGGGGGTAAAAATGCCTAACTTTTTGCATTATTCTCAAATCCCTGAGGGTCAAAGTGGAATAATAGTGCCAAACTTTTTCATTATTCTCAAATCCCTGATTTAGTCTTGTTTTTATGCAAAGTTGTCATATTACTAATTAGGATGAAATTTCTGATGATTTGTGATTTTTATTGACATGTTTTAGAATAAGACATAGTTAATTGTGCATTGATAATTGAATTTGAAAAATACTAAAGAATTAAGCTTGATAAGTCCCTTTTTCACGAATTAAAATTTTGTTAGGTTGTTGACCTAAATTTGAATACTACTTTGAAATTTGAATTTCACGAGGATGATGTCAAAACACCCATAATTTTTGTGAGATTTTGAGCCTTACAAAGCATACATTCTTTTTCATGCTCATTCTTTGATTATGAGTGTGTCTACCATGAATTGTTATTCTAGAACTTGCCTTGTTTATGCATGTTGAGACCACACTTTTGATTTGATATTACAGAAATGATAAAGGCACCTAGGTTTTAACCCACTTACACCACTAAATAGCCTACCCTTAACAATTAACCCCTAGTAAACCCCTTTGATCCTAACAAACCCTTTTTATTGACTCACTTACTAATATTAACCCTAAGCCTATTTGTATTCACCCTTTCTTTTGACTACCCCTTAATCGAGAATTGATTTGATCAAGTTACCTAAGTATATTATTCTGGTAGTTAAATAGATCTTGATTTACTTATTTTGTTCTTAAAAAAAATATTTCAAATTTTCAGTATTAGAAGTGAGCTTATACAGTTAAAGTTTATTTACCGAAAGAAAAGCTCGTGTTATTAGGATTATTATTCTCAGTTAATGTAATTATTATTCCAGTTTTCATTAAGGTAGGTACTTGTCAAATTCGATCTCGATTTTAACCTTCTAATTTCGGCCTGTGACCATACCTTTAACCCTAGCCCCGTTACAACCCTAACAAAGACCTTTTGATCTGTTTATTATCTCATATTACAGTGGTGAAGATTTGATTTTCAGGCAAGCCTATGGGATTAACATTTCAAGTTCGATTTATGAGTGATCTTTTCCTAAACCTTAAACACTTTAGAGTGATTTGAGTGAATCCTTAGTGAGGACATCAATCATTTTCGGTTTTGAATTGAAAAGGTAGTTACTTAAATGAGGGGAGACACCTACGTTTTCGAAGTACAAACTCATGACTTATCTCGTTTAAATCTTTAGGACTCTTTGAATTGAATTATCCATGTATGAATTATCTATGAATTATGATGAGGCATTGTTGATAGGAATTGTGAATTATGGAAAGTTCGTTTTAATTGTAAGTTGAGAATTTTGCTTGAAGACAAGCAAAAGCTTAAGTGTGGGGGTATTTAATAAACCGTAATTATAACATATTTTAAACCCACATTTAGCTCACTTTTCGACGATTTATTCCTTGATTTATATAAAAAGGTGCTTGTAATCCTTTCTTTTCATGTCTTATACCTAGGAAAGCACCCGAGGATGAAAAGAACACAAAACGGGCCCAAAACGGAGTAAATGGGCCTTAGCACGAAAATGACACGGTCTGGCCCAAAGTCCACACGACCGTGCCTCGACGATCACCTAGAGCACGGCCTCAACCCCACCTCACACGGCCGTACCTCAAGTTAGAAATCAGAACACGGTCTGAAGTCGATCCACACGGGCGTGTGCCATGGCCGTGCCTTTGTCGCTGGAAAGAGCAATTTCAGTCGGAAAAAGATACTTAGGGAGAAAGAATCGCATTTCGAGAGCCTATATATATATCCCCTAAGTGCCACCTTTGAAGAGGCGTCAGAGCTAGTCCAAGGAGCCAAGCTGAGAAGGTCAGAGTTAGGGAATAACGTGAAGATAGCCAGTTGATCCATCCCAAGAAGCCGAAATTATACTCAAAGCGGCAGAATTCTCCTTTAACTCCTTCAGGGGGTTTAGGATTTTCTTATGTTTTGTTTGACCTTTTCTCTTGAGATGTTCTTTTTATTCATTATGAACTAAACTCCTCAGATACCTGAAGGGGATGAAACCTAGATGAATCTTGTTATTTGATTTCTAAATTATATGATAATTACTTAGTTTGTTCTTAATTATGTTGCTTAATCCAAATTTGATGTGCTTAGGTGGAGGAGGAATAGACCCTGCCTAAGAGTAGATCTAACATAATTAAGCGAAGTTGATCGAACGCCTAGAGATAGGGTTACGAGATTTTGCCGGATTAGGGTGAAACCTAATATGGGGGTCCATTGATCGATTTACTGCTATTCTAGGGGGTTATTATAAGCGAACGAGAGTTCCACTAATTAACCTACGGTTAGACATTATTCGCCTCGAGAGAGTGTTTAATATAGGTTAGGGAGTCCTACGGATCAAGCTAAGTAAAGAAATCGTATAATTCAGTGTTAGGTAACAAGTGAAGTCTAGGTGGATTCTTCCTGAGGGTATCGTCGTGATCCATTGAGTTTTTTTTCTTCAAGTTATTTTCCAATTCGTTCTTTTTGTCTTTGTGTCCTTAGCTTAGTCGTCATCAATTTAGTTTAAAAGCAATTTCACTCCGTTTTTAAGGCTAAATAATAAAAAGAAATTTAGTATTAGTACTTTTAGTTCCTTTGGGTTCGATAAATCCGGTCTTGCCTAAGTTATACTATTGTTCGATAGGTACACTAGCCTTTAATCATTGTCAGAGTTAGTTTCCAGGTTCGATCATTCTTTTACAAATTTTTAAAGCTCTGATTTCAGCGATCAATAATAAATGCACATATGTTGTGCATGCCTTTCTCATCAAACACGCTATCAGAATTACATGATTTCAGATCATTTACGAATGTCGTATATTAGACATGCTAGTAATTAAAACACATACAACAACCATATCACACAGAATTAGTATATCAAATTTCATGTTTCAGAGTCATTTTTATTCAGAATGGACCCTACACTGTGGCTAAAATCATAAATAATTACGACCCTAGGTAAAAAGTTTCAGAAATTTGGTCCACACAGCCCAACTGACCCAACTTGTGTGGTCCACATGGCCTAACACATGCCCGTTTGGCCCAAATAGCCTAACTGGCCCAGCCTGTGTGGCCCATACGGTCTGTCACACGGCTGTGTGGTGTCGATAGTCCATTTTTCGATATTGCATCATCCCCCTTTTTTTTTTGGTTTTTCCTTACACAATTGATCGTTTTTTTATGCGAATCCAACAATGTGAATTCCAGTACCTAAAATCGACACTTAGCCGGTGTGAGCAGTGTGATTCCGAGAAGTGATCTAAGCAAGACTTTTGTATTATTTCATATGTGTTCTATATTTTTTACATTTTGGGGAAAAAGGCAATGTGGTAGACTTATTTATAGCCATATTAACTTCTAGACATTATGCTGGTTTTTGGTTTGATTTATCAAAATTACATGTTATTATTATGCTCGAGTTCATGGACATGAGGATGGATTGACGTTACCTGCTCGAACACAATTTTGCGATATTGAACTGTTAATTAGGTCGTTGAATGATTATTTGTCGAAGTAATTGATGTATGGTGTTTGGAAACTAAATTGGTATGGATTAATTGCATATGTATGTTGCATTTTTAAGGTCTGGAGCAAAGGTATCAATAATCGGGTTGTTAAATTGATACCTTTGTGTTTTGAAACGTGCAAGAAGTCAGAATAGAGATTTGGTATTAATACCTTTGCTCGAGTATCGATATTCGGGGTAAATTTATCGATACTTCATGATAGGTACCGATAATTTTCGAGACTTTGATTTTTAATCGAGAAACAGAATGCAAATTTGGTATCATTTTACCAGGTGGTATCGATAACACTTAAAGAAAATATCAATACCTTAATGTCAGTATCGATACCTACGGACATGGTTTGAGAATTTTATTGAATGGACCTTATGCATGTTTTAATATGTTTATAAGACTATTTAATGTAAGTTTAGCACATGATAATGATAACTAGCTAGTATAAGTGACTTAAGACCGATGCGAATAGAAAATTGATGAATTTTTTGTTGGAATGAGCTTTTACTTGTTGGTTATGACATGACACGGTGGTGTGGCATCCTAATATTCGGACTTGGTGACCAGGCTGGGTATAGGGTGGTACATAACCTAACATAGCGAATTTGGATAACTCAAATTGTTAAAAAGCTAATTCTTTTTTTCTTTAATCACAATCCAATTAACAAAACAAAACCATACCAGGCCCAACCATACCACAATACAAGCTAATTCTTAGTCACCCATAAAGTCTAATATTTTCTCATATTAATATTCTTGCCTGCTCCAAGACACCTCTCTCTCTCTCTCTCTCTCTCTCTCTCTCTCTCTCTCTTGTTGTTTGTTAGTTTTAGACGTGGTGAGGAAAATATTAGGATGCCAATAGATTAAAATGGTGAGAATAAAAGATGATTGTCATAACGTTGCCTACATAAGATTATGGGGGCCTAGTAAGCAAAGCCAGACACGGAGGGCCTAAATTAACGTTGAGTCGCCACTAACCAATTAGGGCTATGTTAGTTAGCCACCTATCATCTAAAAAGTCTAGAATTAATACTACGATCTCATCACCAAATTTCGAGTTCAAGAGTACGGTTACGTGTGGGGAAGGTTATAACACCCTCACAACGCCTATTCGAGGATAGTTCTACGGGGTCTTGGGAGCTAGGTTTTTTTTATTAATTTAAGCATATTAATGTCTTAACCTAGGCTAAAACCCTATGAAAATCTTAAATAAAAAAACTCTAAAGAAAATGCCTTTGGTTTACTTCTAACTCGATTAAGATGTGTTCGCCAAACTAATCTAATTTGAAACTTAAATTAGAGATTTTTATTTTTAACGGGTATCCCTAAAGGATACCTAAATAATTCTAGTAAAATACCTTCAATTCCTAAAATTAATTCTATCTTAGAATTCTAAAAGAACCTAGAAATTACCAATGAATTAAGAGAAATATAAAATCCATCTACAACTTATTCGATCTTTTATTATGATTATATTTTAAAAGGTTTAATTAATAACGCTGAACCTATCAAGATCTTACGAAAGTATCCTATGTCGGGTTTATGATTTATCTTACTATAAAATTTTTGATCTAAGGTTTAAATTCGTCAAAATCCTAAAATAATATATCTTAATTAACATTTATTAGCTTTTTAAAAAAGTTTCTAAAATTAAATACTTAGGAAAACCTACTCATGATTTACAATTCACCTACAAAAATCTTTAGTTTTAATATTGAACAAAGATCTAAAGAATATTTACACATTAATTTAAGATTCTAAAGAGTAATCCTATACGATATTTAAAATTAGTTAAAAACCCTAAAAAAATCCTACATATTATTTATAGTTTTTCTAGGGTAAATGGTAGATAAGATCTTAAAGATTAACCTAAATTCAAATGTAAAAAATCTTATGGTTTCATTAAAATGTAACACCTACTAACTAACTTCATGTCAACATTTATAGGATGGAAAAATGATCTAAAGTTTCACCTTTTAAAACGAATAGTAATAAAATAGGAAAATTAATTAAATTGACTAAAGTTAATGAAAAGTTAAAACTCTTTCAAAAAAAGGCAATAATAAAAAGAAAAGTTAAATAAATGAAATAAATAAAACCTTGACATGATGATAATAATAATAACAATAGTACACCTTATTCATAATACAATAAAAGAATCAAAGTAACATAAATAAATAATATTAAAATGTATGTAAGGGGAATGTCTAAAAAGACATAAATATAAATAGACATGAAAATAAATAAAGACGAAATAAGAATAAATAAAATTTATACAAGTGTGAATAAATATAAAACATTAAAATAAAGTGCACAATTGACATTAAATGTAACACCCCAATTTTCTTAATTCCGACTTTTGTAATTTGTTACACAAATATCTGTTTGCTTTAGTGGTTAAGTGTTCTGGGAGTGTCTAAGAAATCTTGGGTTCAAGCCTTGGCTTGAACAAAATTTTATGTTTCTAAATGAATAAAGCCTTACTCTTATCCAGTAGGCTTAAGTTTTAGTGTTAGTAAGTTTATGTCAGAATGGACCTACTAGTCTGGTGGTTAAGAGGAGTGTTGGGATGGAAAAGGGCTTGTGTTCGAGTTGCTGCACGAGCATTATTTTTTCTATTAAGGCTGTGTAGGAGTTTGAAGTGTAGTGAAATGCTAAGAATCAGAGGTGTAGTAGGAAGTGAGGGAGAAAAACGTGGGACTTGGGTGGTTATCGGGATATTCCGTCTTCTCCATCTCAATCTTCTTTCTTTTGCAATTTTTTTCGAAATTCTTCCTTTTCTGTGCCGATTTCTTCATCTTCTCTCCACTGGTTGCTGCCGAATTCTTTTGTTGCCCTCACCTCTTCGCTTTTGATTCCATTTCCTTTTCTACCTCTTCCACTCTACGTTAGCGCGTGGTCGGTAAGTTATGCTTTTGATTAAGTTTATTTGTTCCTCTCAAATGGTTACTAAAGAGGAGTGTTTTCGTGTTTAGGAGTGATGTAAGTGGCTGTGGTTTCCAACTGTGCCGACTAAGTACGTGTTTGTCGGTGTCTACTCAAAGGTAAGGGTTTCCGTTGAGATTTAGGTTTTATATGTTCATAATAACTCGTTTTAAGTGACTCATCTTGGACTCGGGATTATCAATTTTAGGTTCTGGAGTGCTCGGGAATCGTTTTAGCTTCAATCGAAACTAGGTGTGTACCCAAATCGTAAGAAAATGTGTTTTCGACAAAAGCCGAAAACCTTTCTGTCGATGCCAAATGGCCGTATGGTAGGTCGTGTGGTAGGCCGTGTATAAGGCTTGAGCCACAACACGGCCGTGTGATCAATGAGCCAGGCCGTGCGCGAGTGACACGACCATGTGATGGTAGGACAAGGCCGTGTGCGAGATATGAGCTTAACCAATTGGGCCGTGTGAGCCACACAGGCGTGTGGATTCTGGGCTAGGCCGTGTTATCCACACGGCCAGGGCCAATTCGGGCCGAGTGGGCCACACGGGCAGGCCACATGGGCATGTGAGCCCATTTTTCTGAAATGATCTATAAGGTTGCACGGGTAGCCTAAGTCGACTGTTGACCTACTGTAGGGTCGGTAAGCATTACCTAGACCCTTAATTACGTGATCCGATTATGTGATATATGAATTAAGCGTGTTACACTTAGCATGTATGCCGATTTGAATGTGTGATCTGTTAATTGCATGATAGCATGCCATCGAATGTATGCTGTGTAACATCCTGAAATTGGGCCTAGTAAGATTGAGCCCAATGGGCCTTAGGCGTAGTAGAGTTTAAAATTTTAGAGAACGGTATTAATGCAAGTTAGACTTATTAGGTAAGTGATTTTGGAAGGTTAGAGGGCTTCTAGGAAGTCTCGGGATCAAATTTAGGCTTTAGGGAAATTTTGGTTTTAGGTGAAACCCTGGAAGTTGGCAGGTAGGCCTTAAGAATAAAAAGTGGAGGAAAATGACACAAGTGGAGTGTGTGGTGTAGTGGTAAAGTGACGCCACTTAGGGAGCAAAGGGGGTGACGCCACAAGGAAGGAGGGAGGTCCAAGGTTCAAGTCTTGGCTCTTGCATTTTGGTTTATTTTTACTTGGATCTTAGAATTTGGGCCATAGTTTATATTTAGTTGCGCATGGTTTAAGACACAAGAGGAGCTTGTGGCCAAGTGGTTAGCAGCGTGGATTATGATACAATAGAGCCTGGGTTCGAATCTCATGAGAAGTAAGAGAGTATTTATTTTGCGGATTGGACGGCAAGAGTTTCAGTTGAATTTAAACTCTACTGGCGAAGGGATCCCACATCGGAAAGACACAAAGAATGAAGGTGAAGAGCTAGATATAAAGAGCATCCTAGGAGGAGAGTAAACACATCTTGGAGGGCGTTTGGGCACAAGAGTGGTCGGAGCGCGGATTAACACTAGAGTCCTATCAAGTGTGTAACTCTCTCTACTCTAGTTGTAGAGCGGCAAATGCCGAAGTGCCAGTCACGGCAATAGTAGCCACACGAGCGTGTGAGTGCACGTGTGGGGCTTCGATGCGATAGTTGAGGCCATCGGTAGTATTCTTGTGGGTTGGGCTGCTTGGGCCCGTGGGCCCAAATGAGTAAATTGTATGATTTTTTAGTATATGTTGAACTAGACTAGGTGGAACTTATATACGTGGCTAGATTTGTGCTAGGTGGGCCACACGAGTGTGTGGGCCCGAATGGGCTGAAATCGGGTTTTAGGCCCAATAGTTTGGTAAGGACCGGAAATGGTAGCTGAGTCGCTCGGGGCGACATTAGGCCTTCGGAAAGGCCATTGCAGGTACGAATTTACGAAAATACCCTTGGTGGGTAAATTACGAAAATACCCTTGGTGGGTAAATTACGAAAATACCCTTGGTAGGTAAAGTTACTGTTATACTCTTAGAGGTTGGTTAGCTTGATTATGTTGTATATTATTATTCTGATTATGATGGTAATTCGTTTCATACATTGTCTGATATGTTCATAATGATTACATTGTCATTTCATCATAATATATTGTATGTGCATGGGGATCGGGTTATGTTTAATGAAGGAAAGGGTGTACATTTATGTACATGGATTGATGTCAGCCTTGAGCTACATCGTGGATTGATGTTGGCTTCGTGCCTCATCATGGATTGATGTTGGCTATGTGCCTCGTCGTGACTTGATGCCGGCTATGTGCCCATCGTGGATTGATGTTAGCTTCGTGCTTCATCGTAGATTGATGATGACCTTGAGTCACATCGTGGATATCGAGATTTGGTCACATAGTGATCGGTGGCTAGGTCACGTTATATTTGGTCACATGGTGATCGGTGGCTATGCCACGTTATATTGACTTTAAGCAGCATGACTGCCAAAGAGGTGTGTAGCGGTTAGAGGGTCGATTTAGTAATCCCCTAGTGTGTGCGGCAGGATACGGGGGTGTGTAGTGGATGGACACTAGGTTGGGTTGGGGTTCATTTTGCATAATCATGTGTGGTATGTGGATTTATGTGGATTTGGGGCCAAGCCCATTTGTGGAATCATGTGGATTAATTGCATTGCACTCATTCTTGATATGCCATGACCTTGGGCTAATATATTACTGTGGGCTTAGGCCCAGTTATCGTGGTAAGGGGAATTACACACTGAGTCTCGATGACTCACCCTCTCTTTTTAAATGTTTCAGGTAATCATTAGATCGCGGATTTGGGAGCCGAGGCAGACTTGTGGTGGCCCTGCAATGTTTTATCGTAAACTCGTTTCTTTTATCTAAACTTACTTTTAATTTTGGGATTTTGTTGTGTAATAAGGCCAATATAACTTTAGCTTGGGTATTTTATTTGGTTTAGCTTTTAATTTGATTACTACCTATTATTATTAAATGTTCAATATGGGATTTTCCTAAAGTGATAATAAACCGTTTCTTATTCAAAATTTCTTAAACTCGATTTTCACAACAAATACAATTTTATTCAAATTAGTAACAAGGAGCTAGTTGGTAAAATGGGAATTAAATGAATCGGCTTTTATAAACAAAACACAAAACGCGGAGTTTCAAAAAGAATACGAACTTTTTAACGAACGCACAGTTTTTTTTACATTCCTTTCATGTGACATGCCAGATTCAGTCGTAACGTCTAGGCCGGGTTTGGGGTGTTACAATTATGGTATCAGAGCCTGGTTCAAAAACTCGGTTGTGGGTTTGGGTTCAAAAATGTTTTCAAAGGATGGTTTGGAAAATGGTTTAGAAAAAATATATATCTGTTTTCTAGAAGTATGGCACCCGAGTCTCCGGCACCAAATCTGTAAGTTTCCTTTTTATTATATTCTATTATATGCTGAATGATTGTATTTATTCTGCGATGTGTGGATGTGATGCTGGAATATAGGAGTTGTATGTATGTGGGAAAAATATCTGTTTGCTCCGGTGTTAGATAGTTGGTTATGTGAAGGGGTTCCAAAATTTAGTTAGAAAGGGTATTAGTGTTATTAGAATCAGAGTGCGTAGCGTGGGCGTAGTGTTGTAAGTGAGGATGTACGACTGTTAGTTAGTTGGAAATTTCGAGGACGAAATTTCTTTAAGGAGGGTAGATTTGTAACATCCTGAAATTGGGCCTAGTAGGATTGAGCCCAATGGGCCTTAGGCGTAGTAGCGTTTAAAATTTTAGAGAACAGTATTAATGCAAGTTAGACTTATTAGGTAAGTGATTTTGGAAGGTTAGAGGGCTTCTAGGAAGTCTCGGGATCAAATTTAGGCTTTAGGGAAATTTTGGTTTTAGGTGAAAAAAACCCTGGAAGTTGGCAGGTAGGCCTTAAGAATAAAAAGTGGAGGAAAATGACACAAGTGGAGTGTATGGTGTAGTGGCAAAGTGACGCCACTTAGGGAGCAAGGGGGTGACGCCACAAGGAAGGAAGGAGGTCCAAGGTTCAAGTCTTGGCTATTGCATTTTGGTTTCTTTTTACTTGGATCTTAGAATTTGGGCCATAGTTTATATTTAGTTGCGCATGGTTTAAGACACAAGAGGAGCTTCTGGCCAAGTGGTTAGCAGCGTGGATTATGCTACAATGGAGCCTGGGTTCGAATCTCATGAGAAGCAAGAGAGTATTTATTTTGCGGATTGGACGGCAAGAGTTTCAGTTGAATTTAAACTCTACTGGCGAAGGGATCCCACATCGGAAAGACACAAAGAATAAAGGTGAAGAGCTAGCT
Source organism: Gossypium australe (assembly GCA_005393395.2). Lineage (NCBI taxonomy): Eukaryota > Viridiplantae > Streptophyta > Magnoliopsida > Malvales > Malvaceae > Gossypium > Gossypium australe. The sequence continues at coordinate 126,243,411 of CM016614.1, read as the reverse complement.
ATATAAAGAGCATCCTAGGAGGAGAGTAAACACATCTTGGAGGGCGTTTGGGCACAGGCGTGGTCGGAGCGCGGATTAACACCAGAGTCCTATCAGGTGTGTAACTCTCTCTACTCTAGTTGTAGAGCGGCAAATGCCGAAGTGCCGGTCACGGCAATAGTAGCCACACGAGCGTACGAACGCACGTGTGGGGCTTTGACGCGATAGTTGAGGCCATCAGTAGTATTCTTGTGGGTTGGGCTGTTTGGGCCACGATGGGCCGAAGTGGGCCCAATGGGCCCGTGGGCCCAAATGAGTAAATTGTATGATTGTTTAGTATATGTTGAACTAGACTAGGTGGAACTTATATACGTGGCTAGATTTGTGCTAGGTGGGCCACACGAGCGTGTGGGCCCGAATGGGCCGAAATCGAGTTTTAGGCCCAATAGTCTGGTAAGGACCGGAAATGGTAGCTGAGTCGCTTGGGGTGACATTAGGCTTTCGGAAAGGCCATTGCAGGTGCGAATTTACGAAAATACCCTTGGTGGGTAAATTACGAAAATACCCTTGGTGGGTAAATTACGAAAATACCCTTGGTAGGTAAAGTTACTGTTATACTCTTAGAGGTTGGTTAGCTTGATTATGTTGTATATTATTATTCTGATTATGATGGTAATTCGTTTCATACGTTGTCTGATATGTTCATAATGATTACATTGTCATTTCATCATAATATATTGTATGTGCATGGGGATCGGGTTATGATTAATGAAGGAAAGGGTGTACATTTATGTACGTGGATTGATGTCAGCCTTGAGCTACATCGTGGATTGATGTTGGCTTCGTGCCTCATCGTGGATTGATGTTGGCTATGTGCCTCGTCGTGACTTGATGTCGGCTATGTGCCCATCGTGGATTGATGTTAGCTTCGTGCTTCATCGTGGATTGATGATGACCTTGAGTCACAACGTGGATATCGAGATTTGGTCACATAGTGATCGGTGGCTAGGTCACGTTATATTTGGTCACTTAGTGATCGGTGGCTAGGCCACGTTATATTTGGTCACATGGTGATCGGTGGCTATGCCACGTTATATTGACTTTGAGCAGCATGACTGCCAAAGAGGTGTGTAGCGGTTGGAGGGTCGATTTAGTAATCCCCAGTGTGTGCGGCAGGATACGGGGGTGTGTAGCAGATGGACATTAGGTTGGGTTGGGGTTCATTTTGCATAATCATGTGTGGTATGTGGAATCATGTGGATTAATTGCATTGCACTCATTCTTGATATGCCATGACATTGAGCTAATATATTACTGTGGGCTTAGGCCCAGTTATCGTGGTAAGGGGAATTACACACTGAGTCTCGATGACTCACCCCCTCTTTTTAAATGTTTCAGGTAATCATTAGATCGCGGATTTGGGAGCCGAGGCAGACTTGTGGTGGCCCTGCAATGTTTTCTCGTAAACTCGTTTCTTTTATCTAAACTTACTTTTAATTTTGAGATTTTGTTGTGTAATAAGGCCAATATAACTTTAGCTTGGGTATTTTATTTGGTTTAGCTTTTAATTTGATTACTACCTATTATTATTAAATGTTCAATATGGGATTTTCCTAAAGTGATAATAAACCGTTTCTTATTCAAAATTTCTTAAACTCGATTTTCACAACAAATACAATTTTATTCAAATTAGTAACAAGGAGCTAGTTGGTAAAATGGGCATTAAATGAATCGGCTTTTATAAACAAATCACAAAACGTGGAGTTTCAAAAAGAATACGAACTTTTTAACGAACGCACAGTTTTTTTTTGACATTCCTTTCATGTGACATGCCAGATTCGGTCGTAACGTCTAGGCCGGGTTTGGGGTGTTACATGCTGCATTACATTAGGGTGGGTTGATGATTTTAGAGGAAGTATCTGAAAGGCTATTAAGCCTATATCTGGCAGCTCAGCTGCAATTATCTGATTATATGCCGCATTTCGGTACAACATAGTGTGTAGGGATGGGTGGGTTGATTTTATCCCCACATGTGTAGGGTTGGTCAGAGATGGTGTGTAAAGGCTGGTGGGTAGGATTCTGCTATTCTGTTCTGTTTGTATATTCTATATCTGAGTGGGCTAAGGTCCACACCGATTCTATAATGGGCTCAGACTCGAACTAAAAATATATGACTGTTCTCTGATATTGCTGTGTGCATGTTTTCTGTGGGGATTACACACTGAGTTTGCGAAAACTCATCCTTTTTCTGTTTAATCTGTTCAGGTAATCCCCAGCATTAGACGGATCGATGCGACGGAGGACTTGGCGGTAACCACGGTTCTGAACTCCCATGGTTTTTATTCCGTTTTACAATTATGGGTTTAATTTATATGTATCTCGCGGACTTCTTGGGACTTTTGCTTAAATGTGGTTTTTATTATTGTTTTTATGGATTCATAACTGCTAGATGTAGGAAGACCCGGTTTTCAAAAGCTAAAGTATTTTCTAAACCCGCGATACCTTGGACAGATTTACTTAATTAACTCTGTTAACATAAAATAAACGATTTCTAAAGCTTCCGCAACGAATTATGTTTTAAACAATTGACTAGACGAGTAAGCGAATTCCGGAATCAATAAGGGTAATAAAATGAACACGGTTTTATCATAATAAATTAGTTTTCAAAATTCCATTCTATGTGACATCGCCAGATTCAGCCGTAACATCTAGGCCAGGTTTGGGGTGTTACATTAAATATATAAGGTATAAATGCAAATGAAGGGGAAGATATGGAAACAAAATGACATAACTTGATTTTGGGACTAAAAGATAAAAAATGTGGAAGACAGAGGATTGATGTAGCAATTAAATTGCTTTTAATTTTGAAATTTCAGATTAAATCGAAAGTTTGAATAAACAAAAGGGTTACTGGTGTAAATAGGCCAAAGAGTGAGGGCGGCACTGCAAAAAATGGTTTCTTTTTTTCTAAATTTAAAAAGTAAGAGGGATGGGAATAAATTATCCATTTTGGCACCTATAAGTAGGAGAAATCTATTCATTCTTTCATTTTAACATCATTTAAAAAAAAAGACATAACAAAACTCTTCCTCCTTCTATTCGTCCTTCTATGTTGGCCATGGCTCCATCACTGGAGAGTCCAACAGCTTTCCGACTTCCGGTGGTGGAGCCGCCGCATACGGTGGCCGAATTTTTTTTTCAAAATCAAAGTTTTATTTTAAAAAAATCACTACTTTTCTTAAAAATCAAAGCTTTATTTCGAAATAGTTGAAAAAGATCAAAACTTTGTTTTAAAATTTTCCTTTAAAATGACTATTTTTTTATTTTTAAAAATCTAAACTCTCTTTTTTTTCCTTTTAAAAAATTACTACTTTTCTTAAAGATCAAAGCTTTTATTTCGAAATAGTTGAAAAAAAATCAAAACTTTGTTTTAAAATGACTAAAAACATATTTTTATTTTTTAAAAATGTAAACTTTCTCCTTTTAAAAAAAACCAAAACCTTTCCTAAGATAAAACCTTTTGTAACACCCCAAACCCGGCCCATAAGTTTCGACCAGATTTGGTATGCTACGGGTTGTACATTGAAAACTTTTGCTTTGTTGGTTTTTGGAAATCATAAGTTAATTAGACAATATTTGAATAAATAAGTGACATTTGAAAAGAAAACCTTGTATTATTATTATTCTGTATAATTAAACCATTGACATAATTTCAGGAGTTGCAAATAATAAAACTACTTAGATGAATATAAACTATGGGGCCTTATTACATAAATATTCCCAAAATAATAAATAAAAGAAAAATCGAAAAAAATAATTTATGGAAATAAAAACTTGATGGCCCCTCGAGTCCGTCTCGGCTCCCATGTCCACGATCTACTGCTCATCTGAAAGAGTAGAAAAAAAAATAATAGGGTGAGTCACCAAGACTCAGTGTGCAAATCTCAAAAACACATAAAAGGCTTGGGCCCACAAACACATTATGGGCCTTAGCCCATACACAATGGCAACAATCATAATTACATGATAAATAATAAATGATGAATGGCCCAACCCAAACATAGAAATCCATCCTCTACACACCAACCCGTACCAACCATCACACCTTGGGGATTTCTACAATCAACCCGCCAACCGCTACACACCATATCGACAGCTGTGCTGCCTGTCTTAAAGACCGATCACTGTGTGACCTATGTGGCAAAGCCACCGATCGCCATGCGACCTTAATAATATATCGTAGCATTTCGACAGCTGAGCTGCCTGTCATAAAGACTGATCACTATGTGACCTATATGGCAAAGCCACCGATCGCTATGCGACCTTCTTCCCCTTCATCATATCCATCCCATCCCATGCATACATACATGCAAAATCAAGCAATGTATTACCTATGATATTTCAGTTTATCGCATACATCGATACACATAAAGAAGTTTCTATGATTACGTACCTGGCATCCCTTGCTTACCCTTTTTGGGTAATCCGACTGTCTATACAGCCTTTTTCCGGCTTTTAGCCCATAACAGATATTTAATTCAGATTACTATTCAGCCTTTTTCCGGCTTTTAGCCAATAACATACATAATATAGTTTAATTAGTGTGTTAGAGATCTACACACCTGATTACCGTTAGAACGAGACTTTCTAAGCCAACGCTGTCCGTAGCCAACACCACCGCTATCTGCCTAAGGTGTTGTTCAGAAGCCTGTAACGAAACATTAGGTTAAGGCACAACTAACGAAAAGAAAACGGTTGATCATCTTAAGGAGAATTTAAATCCTTACCTTGGAATCCCGAAAAGTGATATGAGATTCAGGGACTAGTGTTTCTGGCTTTTAGATCTAAGAGATCTACTTCAATTCCCGAATGTCGCCCAATAAGAAAATACATAGAACCATTAAACTATTAACTTTTCGGCTTTGTCTTCCAAAACCCGAAAGAAAAAGTGAAGAGATAGGGAAATTGGCACTCACCTTAGCACAAAGAATTCGACTACCCCCTAGAGATTCTGGCTTTTTGAGAAGATCAGAAGATAAGATGATAGGAAGGAGTCTATATAGATTCGGCTTTTAATGAAGAAATGGGCAAGAAGAAGAAAAGAGAATTTCGGCAAACTAGGGGTAGGTTCAGCCTTAGCAAGGATCAAAAGAAATATAGAGAAGGGTTTATAGGGTTTCGGCTTTTAGGAGTAAGAAGAGAAAGATGGCTTAAGAATGTTTTCGGCTTTTTGAAAGAAAGTTAACAGAAATTGTAGAGGGAGAGACTGAGAATTTCGGCACAAAGAATGAAGAAAAGAGTAGGATTTAAATGCCGAAATTGATGAGCTACCCCCCTATTTATAGAAATTTCGGCACTTACCTATCAAATACCGAAAGTGCCCTTCCTGATAACTAAAAATTAAGCAAATAAAAAGGGAAAATTTGGCACCCCTTTGCCATAAAGAAACCGATTTCTTCACTCCTCTAGGTGATAGAATTTCGGCCAACACCTAGCCTTACAGATAGCTCCTATCTTTTCTCCTTTTATCTTCCATATTATCAACTATAATATCTACATTATCCTATTCCCATAAATCCTCCTATTTTTGAGCCTTGTTGCCGTCCACTCCACCTAACCCTAATGTCGAAAATTAGCTAACTTAAATTAAAAGATTTGGGCTCCATGAAACTTAAATTTGGGCCCCTTACTCCCTTGTGTGGCGTCACCTCCTTGCTCCCTAAGTGGCGCCACTGACCACTGGGCCACAAGCCCATTTTGATTTTTTAAACATAGATACTACCTTTTAAACCTTATAATGCCCAAACAGATAATTTTAACCAAGGCCTCTGCCTAAGCCTGAGCCCAATTTGGACCCCTAACACTTAAATTAACTCATTACACATGTTCATCCATTAAACGCATAGGCCCAAAAATTCAGGATGTTACAGTTCTACCCCCTTAAAGAAATTTCGTCCTCGAAATTTCCAACTAACTATTAATCGTACTACCCAAGTCTCACCACTATGCTTTCGCTGCGCACTCTAATTTAATAATAAATAAACATTGCACGCATACAGTTTCTATACCTAAAAATATAGCATCCACACAAAACATACCCGACTTAATGGTGATTGAACAATCCCGAGCCTTATGCTCCTCAGACCCGCATCTTAAACACGTTCCTGACTTCCTCCAACATTCACCCGGATGACGCCTTCTGAAATATTCGCAAACTTGAAAGTTTGGACGTACCTTAACACGCTTCACAGAACGAAACTGCAACCCTAGAAAACTACGATCTCTTTTTTTCTTACAGACCTTACCCGAAGTGTTTCACCGATTTCTTTAACCTCCTTCAGTACCTCCCTAACTAGCTGAGTCAGCACATCAGTCCTAACACTTCCACGGCCTCGGCCGCGGCCTCTTCTTCCTCTCCTAGCGCTCATCGTTGATTCTCGTAGTATCTGAATTAGAAATTTTATGAATTATTAATTTCTTTCACTGATTAACCACGAACAGTCTTATAAATAGTAGTTTGAGAGTAGTTCTTTCGAATTCGTACCTATCTACAGTTTCAGTCTCAGATTTATCTCCTAATTCTGGAAACCACATACATTCAACCATCACACATCAACAAACATATAACATCCATGAACTCACATTCATCACATAAGGGTATCTTATTTATTTCACTACCCAGGGATTTTTCCGTAGTTTTGCCCTACAGGGTATTTTCCAAAATATAGTATCTTGGCGATTTTCTTCGAATTAGAGGTACGTTGGTACATTTTTTTCTCTCTTTTTTTTATAAAAACAAGGGTATTTTGGAAAAAAAAAATTTTCCGAAAATAGAGATATTTTGATGTTGTTGTTGTTTTTTTTTTTGTAAAGCAGGAGTATTTTAGAAAATTTAATTTTGCAAACCGGGTTACTCTTGTAAATATAGGGGTTTTCGGGTAAATTTGCAAGACATGGGTATTTTATAAAATCACGGTTGTTTTGGAAGTTTTCTCAAATTTTATAATTTCGCGATTCTGGAGTATTCTAGAAATTTTCACAAATCAAGTGTATTTTTTTGAAAATTTTGACAAAACTTGGGTTTTTTTTTTAAAAAAAATTTGTGGAATAGGGTGGCTGGTCCCTTTCGGGTTTTAATTATAAATTTTGGCCCGTCAACAAATCCTCGTAGCTAAGGTGAACAGTCACTACGCACCAGGTAGGATTCTAGCGAAGAGGAGGTGAGTCACTAAGACTGCTTAAGTACCAAGCTCTCCTTGAATCCAATCCTAGACATGCGCATGCCTGTTGCCACACCCTAACCCTGCGACTCGTTCACGGGTTTGTTTAGTTGGATTAAATCTTATGGAATTGAAGAGTTGTTTAACTAAGCCTAAGGTCCATCAATACTATCATACTAGTCTACGTCCCTCAAACCTATTAAGCCCACATATATATCACAACAAGAGTTTAGAATACTTAACTGTGTGGATCGAGTGCTGGTAGACTCGAAGGTCATATCTTCAACAAAGACATTTTTTTTAAATTCACCTCACTTTCAAAACCTTACTAGGCCCATTTCATAGCCCGAGTTTTGAACTGGGCTCTGATACAAAATGTAACACCCCAAACCCGGTCCATAAGTTTCGACCAGATCTGGTATGCTACGGGTTGTACATTGAAAACTTTTTCTTTGTTGGTTTTTGGAAATCATAAGTTAATTAGACAATATTTGAATAAATAAGTGACATTTGAAAAGAAAACCTTGTATCATTATTATTCCGTATAATTAAACCATTGACATAATTTCAGGAGTCGAAAATAATAAAAACTACTTAGATGAATATAAACTATGGGGCCTTATTACATAAATATTCCCAAAATAATAAATAAAAGAAAAACCGAAAAAATAATTTATGGAAATAAAAACTTGATGGCCCCTCGAGTCCGTCTCGGCTTCCATGTCCACGATCTACTGCTCATCTGAAAGAGTAAAAAAAATAATAGGGTGAGTCACCAAGACTCAATGTGCAAATCCCGAAAACATATAAAAGGCTTGGGCCCACAAACACATTATGGGCCTTAGCCCATACACAATTGTAACAATCATAATTACATGATAAATAATAAATGATGAATGGCCCAACCCAAACCTAGAAATCCATCCTCTACACACCAACCCGTACCAACCATCACACCTTGGGGATTTCTACAATTAACCCGCCAACCGCTACACACCATATCGACAGCTGCGCTGCCTGTCTTAAAGACCGATCACTGTGTGACCTATGTGGCAAAGCCACCGATCGCCATGCGACCTTAATAATACATCGTAGCATTTCGATAGCTGAGCTATCTGTCATAAAGACCGATCACTATGTGACCTATGTGGCAAAACCACCGATCGCTATGCGACCTTCTTCCCCTTCATCATATCCATCCCATCCCATGCATACATACATGCAAAATAAAGCAATGTATTACCTAAGAGATCTAAGTTTATCGCATACATCGATACACATAGAGAAGTTTCTATGATTACGTACCTGACATCCCTTGCCTACCCTTTTTGGGTAATCCGACTGTCTATACAGCCTTTTTCCGGCTTTTAGCCCATAACATATATTTAGTTCAAATTACTATTCAGCCTTTTTCCGGCTTTTAGCCCATAACATACATAATTCAGTTTAATTAGTATGTTAGAGATCTACACACCTGATTACCGTTAGATCGAGACTTTCTAAGCCAACGCTATCCGTAGCCAACACCACCGCTATCTGCTTAAAGTGTTGTTCAGAAGCCGGTAACGAAACATTAGGTTAAGGCACAACTAACGAAAAGAAAACAGTTGATCATCTTAAGGAGAATTGAAATCCTTACCTTGGAATTCCGAAAAGTGATATGAGATTCAGGGACTAGTGTTTCTGGCTTTTAGATCTAAGAGATCTACTTCAATTCCCGAATGTCGCCCAACAAGAAAATACATAGAACCATTAAACCATTAGCTTTTCGACTTTGTTTGAGAAAGTGAAGAGATAGGGAAATCGGAACTCACCTTAACACAAAGAATTCGACTACCCCGTAGAGATTCCGGCTTTTTGAGAAGATCAGAAGAGAAGATGATAGGAAGGAGTCTATGTAGATTCGACTTTTAATAAAGAAATCGGCAGGAAGAAGAAAAGAGAATTTCGGCAAACTAGGGGTAGGTTCGGCCTTAGCAAGGATCAAAAGAAATATAGAGAAGGGTTTATAGGGTTTCGGCTTTTAGGAGTAAGAAGAGAAAGATGGCTTAAGAAAGTTTTCGGCTTTTTGAAAGAAAGTTAACAGAAATTGCAGAGGGAGAGACTGAGAATTTCGGCACAAAGAATGAAGAAAAGAGTAGGGTTTAAATGCTGGAATTGATGAGCTACCCCCCTATTTATAGATATTTCGGCACTTACCTATCAAATACCGAAAGTGCCCTTCCTGATAACTAAAAATTAAGCAAATAAAAAGGGAAAATTTGGCACCCCTTTGCCATAAAGAAACCAATTTCTTCACTCCTCTAGGTGATGGAATTTCGGCCAACACCTAGCCTTGCAGATAGCTCCTATCTTTTCTCCTTTTATCTTCCATATTATCAACTATAATATCTACATTATCCTATTCACATAAATCCTCCTATTTTTGAGCCTTGTTGCCGTCCACTCCACCTAACCCTAATTCCGAAAATTAGCTAACTTAAATTAAAAGATTTGGGCTCCATGAAACTTAAATTTGGGCACCTTACTCCCTTGTGTGGCATCACCTCCTTGCTCCTTAAGTGGCACCACTGACCACTGGGCCACAAGCCCATTTTGATATTTTAAACACAGATACAACCTTTTTAAACCATATAATGCCCAAACAGATAATTTTAACCAAGGCCTCTGCCTAAGCCTGAGCCCAATTTGGACCCCTAACACTTAAATTAACTCATTACACATGTTCACCCATTAAACGCATAGGCCCAAAAATTCACGATGTTACACCTTTTTTAAAAAAAAAATCCCTTTATTTTAGAAAGGGAAAGGGAAAAAAAAGGGATTTTTGGAGCTCCTAGGGGCAGAGGACCGACGGTCCAGTGACGTCCCCTTCATCGGAGCCCAAAACCCGATCCCTTATGACATGTCTTTGGCAAAAAGAAAAAAAAAAGAAATAGCATGCTTGTTCTTGTTGTTTTTTTTTTTACCTTTAAAAAAAATATTAAAAGCCTCCTTTTTTTTCTTTCATTTCATTTCATGTATATATATTGTTTTAAGGGAACAAAAATTTTAAAGGAACAAATGAGCCTCTAATTGGGCTCGAACAAAAAAGGTGTCTACAATGATAGAAACCTCATAGTAATCTTTTCATAATGTCAGTGCAGTCTTTTCAAAAAGGCTAGTGAATTATCTACTCTTTGTGTTGTTGATATAACCATTGTAGTCTTCTCACTTGCCAAAAATGTATTCTCTTTTGGCCACCTTGATGTAGAAGACTTTAAAAATCATTAGCATAGTGATAATACACATGATATTTTTTCCCCTTGGAAACTCAATTTGGCTCACTGTAATGTTATTTTCCTACGGCTCAACATGCAACTTACTAAGGTTTGGTAGCCATTTAATTTTTAATTTTATTTGATTTTTTAGACTAAACAATATTATATTAGTACTACGCCACATTTGTTTCAGATGACTCACCAAATAAAATTCCCAAAAAGGAATGGTGAAAAGCTTGAAAAAGAGAAGTATGGAAGTCAAGAACAAACTAGTAAGAGCCCCTCGTTGAAGGAGGCTAAGATAGCCTCCTACAACTCAAGAAACAAAGATCTACCAAGGGAGGGTTGTAAAAGAACGTGGAAAAGGAAGTTGAGTAGCATATAATTTAGAATACAAGCCCCCAATTCAAAACTGAATTAATATGTTGTACACTATGCAAGGTTAATTCTGAGCACTCAGAGGCATTATTTATGCATAAATTTGTATTATATATAAATGCTTTACATTAGAATTTCGTTTAATCCATTCAAGTAATTTCTTTCATACTTTTTTCTTTTTGTATTTAAAACTTTATAATAAGAAAGGGAAAAGGGAAAAAAATTTAATTGAGCAAGAAAAAAATGGCGTTGCCAAAATTCGTAAGTAATTGTTCACTATTAACAATTATTTTCCTTTCAAATTTAGGTGACAGTTACTTTTGAAAAGGAAAATTTTTTTTATTATGTAAACATTCTATTCAAAAGATTAATTATGACTTCTCAGAAGACACATTTATGCATCAATAACAGGTATTTTACATACAAAGTTTATCTTTAGATAGGATGTTATAGTCTCAAGATAAGAAATTTTATTTTTGCATATGTTAAGATATATAACAAAAGTTTACTAATTGAAAGGACGATTTCAAGCAATTAAATTAATTTATTTTGAGTGATATAGTCATAGTTGAAGTGATAAAGTTGTTCAATGCTAACACTAATGTTCCTTAAAAATCCAATCATCTCCCCTAAATTTGTAACTATAAAAAATAAAAGTGTTGGTTCAATTATCTGTCTTTTACATATCTATTCAAAATATGAAATCATTGGAAAATTGAATGTGTAACTTATCAATGAGTACTAAGCAACATTACAATTTTTAGTTTTTGCACGGTTAATTCCAAATAAATAAAAACCACAAAGTTAGGCGCTAAATTTGGCAATTGTTCCCACATTTGGACCCTAATGTGAGAACAATTTCAAGCCCCAAATAGCAATTTAACCTTATTTAATTCAAACAAAATACAATACAAAATTAACCTAGCATAGTGACTTGGGATAACTAAAAAGGTTAAAAAGCTAATTCTTAGTTACTTAGAAAGTCTTAATATTCTCTACTATTATTTACCTTTCCTGCTCCAAAATATCTCTCACTTTCAGTCACTTACTCACTCGCTCACTCACCTCTCTCTCTCTCTCTCTCTCTCTCTCTCTCTCTGTAACACCCTTTGCCCAACCTGATCATCGGGTCCAAGCTACAATATGCTACATTTGTTGTCAGAGCAACTACAAACAATTATACACTATTTGATTATTCATACATGTAATTAAATGTAAACCACATTCATGTTAAGCTAAATAATCATTTCTGAGTCCCACATGAGCTTACAAAAGCTTTTTTGTTGACTTGAGAGTGATTTAGGACCAAATTGTAAAGTTTTCAAAATCTTGGTCCGACTTCGTGACTTCATGGTCTCCTCATCGCAATATCGCTAACTCAGTGAGTCACCTCGCAACTTCAAGCATCATGACGTCACTACATCACTTACTGTCAGCCTATGCCACAACATTGGGGGTTCGTGGTTGCGACGTTGCCCTTGTTTTTGGCAAAATGCACATTTGGTACCTATTCAATCGTTCCCAACCAAAACATTTCATCACATTCATCCATATGTCAATTCCACCTATACCAAAACATATATATATATATATATATATATATATATATATATATATAAAAGCTAAAACAAGTTCATAACATTTGAATTCAACCATTTAACATGACATTCAATACATGATCATCATTTAGGTTCAATCAATCCATTTGTTCACCTAAACATATCAACTATGTCATTCAAGTTCAACACATACTTACCTATACATTTTTAGCACCAAGAACCTATATGATCTTAGTATGAGCCAAAACCAAAAACATACACCAATTATGTTTCAAGCATAACATTCAATTATACCAATACCAACCATTCATCAACTTAGTTACACTAATTACCTCGTTTTTTAATCTTTCACATACAAAATCATACAAGATTATATCATCACTCATACTAGCAATTCCATACATCTACCAAGTCACAAGGAAATTGTATTACACAAGTTCAACCATACCACAATTGCCACATAACCAACTATCTGAAATGACCATTTGCACACTAAGGTGCCCCTATATACATGCCACAAAATTTGGACTCAAAAGAACATAATTCTATTGTCTTTTGATAGTATGTGGTTCACACTGATCCAGTGGACAAGTTTCACAAGGTGACAATCTACAAAGAAAGGAAAACAACTAGACTAAGCATACCAATGCTTAGTAAGTTCAACTGAAATTACTATGTTTACCTTGATCATTTAAATTATAATAACTACCAATCATTTAGGCATTCAAATTGGCTATTCTTGGTATATATTGGCATAACTAGGAACTTGACAACATTAACAATAAAATAGGTTAGACATGTTTACATATCATGAATAATATCACTAACATTAAGATAATCACATGCCACATATCAAGTTATAATATATATCATTGTATTGTCAATTCCTTTTCAAGTTACTCATTTTAATTAAAATGAATATTGCCCAACGAAACTCTAGTAAAACGGACTTGGATACACGGGTGAATTAAGTTTCTCGTCCGAGCTGAAATCACCTCAGGTTACTCGTCCAGGCTAAACTTATGTTACATATAAACTGAGAATCTGCAACAAAGCTAGATCTCGTTAAAAAACCCAAGAATCTATAACAAATGCTAGATCTCGTTGTATAACATGTAAAATCTCTATTCAAACATGCATATAATCCTATTGGGATGCCAATTGTATCTAAATTTTTACTACAAAGTGGTTTTTCTTTTCAAAAAATTTATGATAATTCCTTCCGAAGTCGAATGAAACCGTTATGTAAGCAAATTGCATCTTCAAACTTTACAAAGACAAAATTTTCACATTAAATTTGTGTGTTCAATTTCTCAATTTATTCCGCTATTTTTTTTAGTTGTTGCTTAATTAGGTCGATTCTAACATACTGCATATTTGTTTAACATATTTTATTATTTTTCTTTTTATTTTTGACATATATGAAAATAAAATAAAAACCTCTTTTCTCCTTATCATCAACTGTTAAAAGGAGGCAGATTAGAAATCATTTATTCAGAAAAAGGAAAGTGGCAGCCGCTGATTTGTATACATTTGATCCAACAAAGCTTCCATTTTTTACCACATATATTTGCGAAAACGCCTCTATTAATTTCTTAAAATGGTTCATGTTTCCTGGATGCTCTTTGGAGGCAAATCTAGAACTTCATTTTACCATATGCCTCCTTGGAAATGATTCAGAAACATATCCAAATGTTGGTAAGCAATTTTTAGGAAACCCCGTATATTTAATCATTATATCTTCATGTTAACTCAATAAGGTTAAACAGGAGAGGAAACCTTGTTAACTTCAATTCCAAACTGCCCAAATCTTCAACTTACTGTTGAGTTCATTTGCTCCATCCATTCCTACAAAGTTTACAGTTCATTTATAATTTATGTAAGTGCACCTTCAATATAAGAAAATGCTTAACTTTGGTATTCTACTCTTGAATTAGATTCCTAATGCACTAATTAGCAATTACCGCCAGCTCATTGTAGCATGAAACCATTATCCTGCCATTCTTCAAAAATTAATTAAAAGTAGTTTAGATATATATATATCCCGTAAACTTTGTATACGAAAGGTTAATTATCACCTGTGGGAGGAGGCATTAATATATCAATCGGTTTTTACATACAAGTCTCATACCTTCATGATAATGAACGGTTATTTAGATTTCAAAAACATTAAAGAGAGCGAGAAAGAAATGGTGCCGCCAAAATTCATAAGTAGCCGTTGGCTTCCAACGGTTTTTCGCCTTTCAAAAATTAGTTAAAAGTTTCTTTTTGAAACAGTAATGTTTTAACTATGTTAAACAGATTAATTATGAGGGAAAGACGCATTGATGCATCATTTGGTATCTACATATAGAGTTTATAGTTAGGTAGAATGTTGTAGTTTCAAGTTACTAAATGCAAGGACAATTTCAAAATTTTAAATTAATTAGTTTTGGTCTGATAAAATTGTCCAATGCGGACACTAAATATCCCTAATAATCCACCATCTTCTTCCCTAATTAAAATATGAAATATTTAGAAAAAAGAAATACGAAATCCTTGAATGAAAATTGCGTAAGATTAACTCTGTAGTGCTTTGCAGTATTAAATCTTATAAATAAAAATGATTATGCGTTGCCAAACATCCTATTTAGTATATAATTTAATTTTAAAAAATACAATACAATATTAACTTAATATAGTGAAACTGGACAGCTCAAATTTTTAAAACAACTAATTCCTAGTTTCCTTATAAATACTGAAATTTTTCCTCTATTAATTATCTTGCCCATTCCAAAATATCCCCCTCCCTCCTCCCTCCCCTTTTGTCTTTTGTTGTTTGTTGGTTTTAGAGATGGTGAAGAAAACCTTAGGCCGCCAAAAGATTGAGATGGCGAAAATAAAAGATGAGAGCAATCTCCAAGTAACCTTCTCAAAACGTCGGTCTGGTCTTTTCAAAAAGGCTAGTGAACTTTGTACTCTCTGTGGTGTTGAAATCGCCATTATAGTATTTTCACCTGGCAATAAGGTATTCTCTTTTGGCCACCCTGATGTTGAAAACATTCTCAACCGTTACGTTCACAACACAAAGGATACTTCTCCAACTTGGCAGCTCATTGAGGCTCATCGTAATGCTATTATCCTTCGGCTCAACGCGCAGCTTACTGAGGTTTGGTACCCATTTTCTTCTTCTTCTTCTTCTTCTTCTTCTTCTTCTTCTTATTTTATTGCAGAAAGAACAATATTATATAAATATTATGTGTGCATGAGTCATTTGTATCAGATGATGAGCCAAATAGAAGCCCAAAAAAAGCGTGGCGAAGAGCTTGACAAAATGAGGAAAGCAAGCCAAGAGCAAAACTGGTGGGAGTCCCCCATTGAAGAACTTAGCCTCCCACAACTCCAGTTTCTTAGATCAGCCATGGCAGAGTTGAAAAGGATCGTGCAAAGGGAAGCTGAGCAACTTATCATTCAGAATACAAATTGCCAGCAGCTTTTCCCTGGGAGTTCAAGCCAAGGAACGAACACAAATTCAAAACAGTTTTTCATTGGGAGTTCAAGTCAAGAAATGGATACAAATCGACAACAGTTTTTTCCTAGGAGTTCAAGTCAAGGAATGGATACAAATCCACAACAGTTTTTCACTGGAAGTTCAAGCCAAAGAATGGATACAAATCCACAACAGTTTTTCACTGGGAGTTCAAGCCAAGGGATGGATACAAATCCACAACATCCACCCCAGTTCTTCACTCCCCCACAACATCCACCACGGTTCTTCACTAGGAGTTCAAGCCAAGGGATGGATACAAATCCCTTCACTGGGAGTTCAATCCAAGGGATGGATACAAATCTACAACATCCACCACAGTTCTTCACTGGGAGTTCAATCCAAGGGATGGATACAAATCCACAACTTTTCAATGAGAAGTCTAGCCAAGGAATGGATACGAATCCACAACATCCACCACAGTTCTTCACTGGGAGTTCAATCCAAGGGATGGATACAAATCCACAACAGTTTTTCACTAGGAGTTCAAGCCAAGGAATGGATACAAATCCACAACACCCACCACAGTTCTTCACTGGGAGTTCAATCCAAGGGATGGATACAAATCCACAA
Organism: Gossypium australe; assembly: GCA_005393395.2. Lineage (NCBI taxonomy): Eukaryota > Viridiplantae > Streptophyta > Magnoliopsida > Malvales > Malvaceae > Gossypium > Gossypium australe. The sequence goes on along the minus strand of CM016614.1, from coordinate 126,226,916 downwards.
CAGTTTTTCACTAGGAGTTCAATCCAAGGGATGGATACAAATCCACAACAGCTTTTCCCTGAGAAGTCAAGCCAAGGAATGGATACAAATCTGCAACAATTTTTCACCGGGAGTTCAATCCAAGGGATGGATACAAATCCCCGACAGCTTTTCCCTGCGAAGTCAAGCCAAGGAATGGATACAAATACGCAACGGTTTTTCACTGGGAGGTCAATCCAAGGGATGGATACAAATCCACAACAGTTTTTCACCAGGAGTTCAATCCAAGGGACGGATACAAATCCACGACAGCTTTTCCCTGAGAAGTCAAGCCAAGGAATGGATACAAATCCGCAACAGTTTTTCACTGGAAGTACAATCCAAGAGATGGATACAAATCCATCATTGTTTTTCATTGGGAGTTCAAGCCAAGGAGGGACTCCTAATTATGAGACAATGAACAACAATATGGCATTCAATGCAAATATGATGGGTGGGGAATACATTGATCCGGAAACGATAGCTCCAACTCCAAATTACAATCCTAATCCTCCTGCTGAAGGACACATCAATCCCAACCCTGAGGGATCCGATATTCTTGCTCCAAATTCTCCTGGATGTGGTCGTGGGCTTTTCTAGTTAATTAATTTATTTGTGTTGACTAAAAGAAAGAATGGTAGGCACAGTTTAAGTTCTCTTTATGGATCTATTATAATGTATTTTGGCTTTTGAGTTGATTCTTGATGTGTAATCTTTTGAATATGGTTCAAAGATGGGATACTTATGATGATAAATATAAGGCCTGTTAATTGTCTGCTAAAAAAGAGAAGCAAAGAAATAACGAAATAGCAGTTGGCTTCCAATGGTTCTTTTTAAAAAGGAATAAAACTTATATTTGTATTATAATTCCAGCAATTTCTTTCCTACTTTTTTCATTTGTATTTATAACTTCATAATAAAGAAAAATTAAAAAGAGCGGGAAAGAAATGGCGCTATTAGAATACAAAAGTAGCCGTTGACTTCGCCTTCCAAAAATTAACAGAAAGTTTTTAACTATCTTCTATACTTTCTATACAAAAGCTTAATTATGATCTCTTGGAAGACTATCTACTTGTATATTTCAATGAGTACCCAGTAACGTACCATTTTTAGTGTTTACTCATTTATTTTCATGGGGATGTCATGTCTGCAATTAATTAAAATTTTAAAAATTATTATACAAAGTGTAAAATAGATAAAATATAGATTTTTAATTATTAATTATGTGAACAAAGTTAAAAAAATGTTGATTTTTCTATTTATTTCAAAGTGATTTGATAAATAATACAATTTTCAGACTAAAAAATTAAATAAATAATTTTTATAAAATTGAAATTCCAAAAATATAAGGGTTGCCAAAACATCATATCCTAAACTAGTATATAATTTAATTCAAACAAAATACCAAACATAGGAATTTTGACAGCTCAGACAGTTAAAATCTAACTCTTAGTTTCCTTATAAATACTTAATATTTTCTCTATTATTTAGCTTGCCTATTCTTTCCGCGGATATTCCAAAAATTAGTGGAAATTTTCATCTTTTGCCCTCATTTTATAATTTACTAAAAAGAATTTGTCAAAAAATCTTAAAAAATACTTTAAATGAAAAAAATAATTTTAAAATTTTTTTTCGGAATGTATTGTTTATGGTGCTGTTAAAAACTGATTTTAAAATTTAAAATATTCATTTTAAACATAAAATTGTAAAGTAAAGACAATATTAAATACATTAATATTATAATATATGAAATATCAACTTTAATATTTTAAGAAATTAATATTAGTTATTTATAAAATTTAACCAATATACAAAATATATTTTAAATATTAAAATTGTACACATAAATTAAGAACAGTTTCAGATGTGATGACATTATTGATTCGAACACAAAGTATAATTTTTCCTGTATTATTTTTCTTCTAAGATGCCATGTTAGTAGTACACTACAAGTGAAATGGGTTTTAGCAACCATATTGCAAATACATTAGATATTGTTGACTAAAATTGAAACATATATAAAAATTTAGAGATAATTAGCTAAATTTAATTTTCAAAGTGCTAATTTCAATGACAAATGTAAATTTTGAATTTTGTACATAATAATAAAATAAATTGTTATTAAATATTTTAATAGTAGTAACAAATTTAATTATCTATTTATTAATTACAAGGATATTAAATATCGTTGCATACAATTGAAATATTTGTAATGATATTTAAATGTTGTTACTTAATTTATAGAAACACTAAACTAATCATAAAATTTATCATTACTAATTTTAAATTTTATATCTAATGATAAGATAATTTATTCTTATTAGGTAGTTTATTATTAAATTTTAAATTTTACATGGTGCCATACGTAATTTTCTTTTACCTATTTTCGTTTCATCATTAATTATTGTGCGGAAGCATGTAAAAGAGTAAAATTATTGTACTGAAAAATCACACTAAGTTCAATTTTCAGGAAAGAGAGGTGGATCACAAGGATCGCTTAAGTACCAGGTCTTTCCTAGACAGAATATCCATTTATCGTAATTTAATAGCACAATAAATCACTACAATCACACTCACAAAATTTTGAAAATAATACAATAAAGAACACTAGAATTTTAACGAGGTTCAGCAAATTTTGCCTACGTCCTCGGGCACTACCAAATATATTTCACTCCAGTGAAGATTTACAAAGAGAGAGAACAATGCCTTAAGTAAAGAATGGCAAAATGTGGGTTGATGAAAATGAGAAATGGTTAGGCCTATTTATAGTTGAGGTTCAGGGATCAACTTGCAAAGTCTCTATACAATTAGGGACCAAAAAATTACAAATATCTCATGCCAAATCTCAATCCCATTTTTGGTGCCTAAATCCCAGATTTCTCAATCTTATTTTTGGTGCCTTAAATCCCAGATTTCTAATGCCAGCATTTTGATACCCATATCTTTGACTTTCCAAAGTATGGATGATTTCCAATAATCTCCACCTTGAAGATTTGATTATGATAATCTTATCTTCACACAAATCTTTCTGCATTTGTCAACAATACTTGATAGTGCCTTCTTCAACTGTTAAACTTGCACGATATTGATCAAGTTCCAACAATGTTCGAACTTGGTTGTTGTTACCACCTTGGTCATTATATCTGAGGAATTATCTGCAGTCTTAATCTTCTGAAGATGAATTTTCCCCTCATCAATAATTTCCCACACAAAATGGAATTGTACGTCGATATGCTTTGTACGTGCATGATAGACTTGATTCTTTACTAGATTAATAACACTTTGACTATCACAATACACGTTAATATGCTCCTAAACCAATCCCAGGGTTTTAACCATACCTTGTAACCAAAGAGCTTCCTTTACAGCCTCTGTTACAACCATGTATTAAGTTTCTGTGGTTGACAACGCAACTGTAGACTACAATGTAGACTTCCAACTTATTGGTCCTCCAGCAAGTGTAAACACATAACCGGGATTGATCTTCGTTTGTCTAAATCACCGGCATAGTAAGAATCAACGTACCCAATAACACATTTACTAAGTGTAGTATCCTGCTTGAACAGTAATCCAACATCCATGGTCTTCTGAATATACAGTAGAATCCATTTCACAGCTTGCCAATGTCCTTTTCCAAGATTATGCATATACCTGCTCACTATACTAACTGCCTATGAAATGTCGGGTCTTGTACACACCATTGCATACATCAAGCTACCTACTGCATTAGAATACAGAACTTGCAACATGTATTCTTGTTCCGTATTCGTCGAAGGAGATAGTTTTGCAGAAAGCTTGAAATGAGAAGCCAATGGGGTACTTACAGGTTTTGTCTGCTCGTTCATGCCAAACTGATGTAGTACCTTCTTCAAATATTGCTTCTGAGACAACCTAACTCTTCCACGAGCTCTATCTCTACATTTTTCCATGCCAAGAATCTTTTTAGCTTCACCTAGATCTTTCATCTCAAACTCAAGGTTGAGTTGAGTCTTCAATCTCTCAATTTCAACTTTACTCTTAGATGCTATCAACATATCATCAACATATAAGAGCAAGTGATCATGTGAATCAGAGTCTTAAATTTATAAAGAGAATGATTGAACCTAGAAACTAACTCTGACAACGATTTTAAGGCAAGCGCACCTATCGAACAGTAGTATAGTTTAGGCAAGACCGGAATATCGAATCCCAAAGGAACCAAAAGTACTAATACTAACTCTCTTTCTATTATTTAGCCTAAGAATTAAGTGAATGGTTATCTAATCTAAATTTAACTATCAACTAAACTAAAGATGCAAAGACAAAAAGAATGAATTGGGGAAAATACTTGGAAGAAAAACTCAGTTGATTAAGATGACACCCTTGGGAAGAATCCACCTAGACTTCACTTGTTATCTAACTCTGAACCAGACGATGTATTCACTTGACTTGATCCGTAAGATTCCCTAAGTTATATTAAACCCTCTCTCGAAGCGAATAACGTCTAACCCTAGGTTGATTAATTGAAATCTCTTTCTAATTAAAACCCCTATAATCGCATTAACTCGATCTATGGACTCCCATATTAGGTTTCACCCTAATCCGGCAAAATCTTGTCACCCTATCTCTAGGCGTGCGATCAACTCCGCTTAATTATGCTAGATCTACTCTTAAGCAGGGACTTTTGCTCCTCCACCTAAGCACATCATACTTGAATCAATATCCCGGAAATATCAACACAATAATTAAGCACACATAATTAAGAACAAGTCAAATATTTATCATATAGTTCAGAAAACAATAACAAGATTTGTCTTAGGTTTCATCCCCCTCAGGTATCTGATGTAACACCCCAAACCCGGCCCAAACATTACGACCGAATTTGGTTTGCTACAGAGAAAACATTTTGAAAACCATTTAAAACCGATTTAAGTTTTGTCAAAAATCTTTCAACTTCAAGTCTCTTGTTAAAAACCATACTTAGTGTTGTTTAAAAATATTTATTAAGTCGAGTTGTTTATAGAATTCAAATGTACCCGATGGTACTTTAAAACATTTTTCGTTTGATTTGGAAAAACATGTGAACTCATTATTAACATAATTAAATAGTTTAAACAAATATTCAAAGCATGTAACAATAATAAAATAATTCTAGGAGGCCTTATTACAACTCAATTAAAACAAAACCAACCATAAAAATAAGGTAAAACAAAATCCAAGTTCATCTATTAAAATGTCCACTGCATGGCCACCTCGAGTCCATCCGGCTCCATCTCCGCGATCTACTCATCTGCAAAATGTTAAGGGAAAGGGGTGAGTCACCAAGACTCAGTGTGTAAATCCCCCACCCGAAAAAAAATACATCTCATACACAATTCATTAATAAACATGCTCATGCAACCCAACTAGCCATCCATACTCCTTTTCTACCTCGTGTGGTCAAAACCACTGATGACTTTAAGTCACAATTTAAATGATGGGGCCAACCCATCGTGTGGTCAAAACCACTGATGACCATAGGTCACAATATATCAAATATGGTCAAAACCACTGGTGGTACCAAACCACTAGGACTTAGTCGCAAATAATCAATCGTTGTGGTCAAAACCACTGATGACCATAGGTCACAAATAATCTGATGGGGCCAACCCATCTTGTGGTCAAAACCACTGACGACAGTCCATAATATCATCCCCCTCCTCTCATTAATCCCACCATCACATGCTTATATATCAATTATCATATATCATGGCATAACATTTAGCATCATGTGATGGCATGCAAATCATATATCAACAATCACAAGTTAGGGGACTTACCCGGAATCCATGCTTAGCCATAAGCAAACATTACCACAGGAGTGACTAACAATAACAGTAATCATGTAAATTAATAAAGTGTGTAATGAGTTCTTACACACCTGTTTACCAGCAAATCCTGAATATACTAGCGAAATCCCGAGACGTTGTTTCCTCCTACAATCGGTCAACACATGAATTGTTTTAGATCTATTAGCCAATTGGCTAAACTAGAGATCCCGAAGGATTAGTTGTACCAGAAGTATGGCCTTTGGCCGAATGTGGCTTATCCACTTACCAATTCACCAAATTCCCGTATTTGTCACTCGTCCTGTCGAGATTCCTACCAAAACACTTGTTAATAATTGGCTTGCACACCTATACGTAACCAAAGCCTATAGTCGAATGTTACTTACCACCTTACCTTAGGAGAATAAATTCCGAAAGCTTCCCTTAATGGCTATGGCTTCCCTCTTACTAATGATTGAGAAAGAATCCCGAAAAGAAACTTGTGCTCCCTTGATATTTGGCCAAAATAACTCTAATGGAGGAGGAAAGATTTCGGCAAGAAGGGGATGGAGAGATTCGGCTAATTTAAGGTTGAAGGCTGGACTTTTAAGAAGAGAAAGGGGTAGGTTCGGCTAATAGGAATTAAAAAAAGAAAGAAAAGATGTAGGGAAAGTGGTGGTGGTTTCGGCTTAGTAGAAGAAAAAAGAAGCTGGAATTTTTTGAATAATTTAGGTAATGCAACAAGGGGAAATTCGGCAGCAGCAAATTGGAGAGAAAGAAAAGAATTTCAAAACAAAAAATTTGGCTCCTCAATCTAGGGGATAAAACCGAATGTGAATGGCCTTAATGAATCCTTCATTCGGCCAACTTTTTCATCCTTATTTTGTGATAATTTCAACTTTTTAATTATCAAAGATAATGCATGGTTTATCTCCCCAAGAATTCCAAAGCAAATAAACCACTAATACTCCCCCACTTCCAGCCGAATATGAGTCAAAAATATAGCTCTCCCTTATCACTTCTTTAATCAATAAAGATAAAAATAAAATAATAAAACCCCCACTCCTTCAGCCAACTAAAATATAATTCACCCTTTAACCATTATCAACTCTTTCAAATAAAATATAAAATAAACTAATATTTATCTTTTATTTATCCCCTTAATCCCCTCTTAAACAAATAAAAAATATATATATAAAACCACCCTTGCCGAATTCAAAAACCAACTAGTTTAATCTTATAACAATTTCCTATATATTCTCTTATCAAATAAATTAATCCCATGCTTAATCCTTATCTTATCACCTCTTCAAATAATAATAAACAAAAAAAATAAAATAAAATACTATAACCACCTTTCCAGCCGAAAACATGCAAAAAAAAAATAGCTTTCCTTCATTAAAATAAAGGTCCATAATCGGGCCACCACCTCCCTTCCCATGCACGCCAGCTTGACAAAAAAAAAAATCCAAAGTACAGCCCCTGAGGTTCGAACCAGCGACCTCAAGCAGCAGCAGCAGCCCCCTTTAAGCGCCCCAAGCCAACTCTTCCAGCCCGACTTTCATGCCATAAAGCCCCCTTATTTATTTATAAGACCTCCCTGGGCCGTTTACCCCAAAAATTAAAATGAAAAACGCTGCTTCAGCAGCTCGAACCAAAGACCTGCGCCCATCGTCACCACAAGCTCTTAAGTGGCGCATGGTAGCCACTTAGCCAACCCAACTTTCATGTCTATACCTTGCCCCCAAAGTTCTTTAAAGCCTTCTTACTCGGCCCCCTTCCCTTCAAAAGCAAAACTCATCCCCCTTGTACCTCCCAAGACTCGAACCTCCTCTCTTGCAACACCCTTAGACGCACCAAGCCAATTGTGCCAATTAGTTCCTTGTGTCACACTTTTCCCCAAATTTTTACTTTAGCCCTATCTTACCTAGCTTCCTCCTTTTAGACACCTAAAAAGAAATTTTTAATACTGGGTCAGGCCTAGCTCGGTTTAATTCTAGACCCTAGAACACACCAAATAAATCATAAATTTTATTCTTCAAGCACACACATGGGAATTTAGCTAAATTACAAACAACCCCTAATTTAGGGTGTTACAATTCTACCCCCCTTAAAATAATTTCGTCCTCGAAATTACTTACTATCGTTCAATCGTGCATCCTTAACTCATCATACTACGCTACTGCTGCGCACTCTGATCTTTAAGAGCCATCCTATTTCTACACATTCCCTAAGTCCATAATCCAAGTTCCATACACTTTACTAGCAACATAAGAACGAACTAACGTAACCACAACCAAGGCAATTGAGGGTATTTCGGAAATAAAAACTTACCCGTTGTCACATCTGGCACATCTTCCTCCTCGCGACGGCCAACTGCATAAACCAACCTTGGTTGCCTCGCCTCTGCACCTTCAGCACCTCGGCCACGCCCGTTACCATTTCCATTACCTCTAGCTGCACCTCGACCCCTCTGTGGTGGTCCTTCATTTCTAACCTGGGCACGGTTTTGACCCTCTGGTTGATTCTTAGCTAACTTCCGAGGGCAATCCCTTACACGGTGATCGAACGATCCACACTCAAAGCACCCTCGATTACCACTCCAACACTCCCCTTGTGAAACTTGCCACACTTATCACATCGTGGCGGCCATTGAGGATTAGTAGCAGTAGCAGGCCTAGCAGCTTGATCTGACCCATCAAACCTCATCTTCTTCTGTTCATTACCCGAGAACCTTGAAGGTTCCGAGCTCCTCTTGTTCCAATTCCGTTCTTGGTTTAGCTTAACGGACTGTCTTACTCCCTCAGCAACTTTAGACTTCTCCACAAGAACAGCAAACTCTCGTTCCTGTTGTGGAGCTATCATCATTCTCAGTTCATCTCTAAGCCCATCTTCGAACCTGACACAGCGCTCATGCTCGGTACCCACAATACTACGGGCATACCTACTCAACCGGAGGAACTTGGCCACATATTCCGCCACTGACTTATTTCCCTGAACCAGGTTCAAGAAAGCCTTTCGCTGTGCGTCTACATAGCTAGTTCCAATATACTTCTTTTGGTAGGCTTCCCTGAAAAATTCCCAAGTAAGGTTCTCTGCCACCGTTCCGTCCCTTACGGTGAGCCACCACTGATAGGACTCATCCCGAAGCAGAGAAATGATACCCTTTAACTTCTCCTCAGCGATGAAATCCAAATCACCCATAATCCTTTCAGTGGATTCCAACCAATACTCCGCCGCACTGGGAGCCACTCCAGAAACTCCTCTGAATACTTCTGCTCCGTTAGCCCGGAGTCGTTCAACTACAGACTTACGGGCTCCTGCACCCGCGCCAGCCTCAGCAACTCGTTCCAGTACCCGTAATACAGCTTGAGATACGACATTATTTCCACCGGTCTGATCTTGAAATTCAGTTTCCGCCGCCGGCAGTTCCGGCATCTCATTTCCAGACCCATGACCAGACCTTGCGGGTTCCGACAAGGTCATCCTACCCCTACCACGGCCACGCGGCGGACGTCCACGACCTCTTGAACTCATTCTAACGACTGCGTTTATCTGTTTAAGAATTTTATGCATTAGTAATTGTTCCACTTAATTATTCGCGACGAAATTTTATGAAGAGAGTTTACTAGGGATTCTTTCGATCAAACCAGGTTTTAAGTTCTCTATCCTAGTTCACACAGAGAAGAACATCCATTCCCTAATACCTTTCATACCTATTCACTCTTCGGACATTTCTGTCCTGTTTCTATCCCAGGGATATTTTCGTCATTTTCCTACAGGGGTATTTTAGTAATAAACCAGCAAAATTTTAGAACTTTCATAAATCAGGTCACTTTGAAATTTTCCAAAACTAGAGGGTATTTCTGAAAATTTGTCAAATGGCAACATTTGGAAACCAGGGGTATTTCAGTAATTTTGTCAATCAGGGGTAATTTCGTAAATTCCAAAAGTCAGGGTATATATTTTGAAATACAAATTTTCGGATACTTTTGCAAAGTGAGAAAATTTTATTGAAATCGGGGTAGTCTGGTAATTTTAGAAATCAAGGGCATTTTTGTAATTTTCACAAATCGAGAGTTTTTCGGAAAAAGTTGTAAAAATAATTTTCCACAAATTTAAAAGAGTAATTTTAAGAGTTTTGAAAAACTAGGGTTTTCGTTGTTTTTCTTCTTTTTTAAAAACATGGCTAGTCCCTTTCGGGTTTTATTGTGTTTAGCCTATGACCGAGTCCTCTTGGTTAGGGTGAACCGAAGCTACGCACCAGGTAGGATTCCTGCAAAGAGGAGGTGAGTCACGAGGACTGCTTAAATACCAGGCTCTTCCGGATCCAATCCTTGACATGCGCACCAAGGTTACCACACCCTAACTCGGCGACTTGGTCCTAGGTTTGTTTAATTAGGCACTTAAAGTCTTATGTCTTTGTTTGGGGTAAACTAGTCCTAAAGTTTAAAGTACTTATCACTATCTACGTTCCATGCTTCCTACCCTTCTACAGAAAATAATTCATACAAAGGTGAGAAGTACTTACCTGGGCGGATAGGTGCCGGAGACTCGGTGCCATGCTATTCAAAAACCCAAAGACAATTCAAAAAGGCCTACCAAAACATTTTTGGGCCTTGGGCCCCCACAGTCGAGCTTTGAACTGGGCTCTGATACCAATTTGTAACACCCCAAACCCGGCCCAAACATTACGACCGAATTTGGTTTGCTACAGAGAAAACATTTTGAAAACCATTTAAAACCGATTTAAGTTTTGTCAAAAATCTTTCAACTTCAAGTCTCTTGTTAAAAACCATACTTAGTGTTGTTTAAAAATATTTATTAAGTCGAGTTGTTTATAGAATTCAAATGTACCCGATGGTACTTTAAAACATTTTTCGTTTGATTTGGAAAAACATGTGAACTAATTATTAACATAATTAAATAGTTTAAACAAATATTCAAAGCATGTAACAATAATAAAATAATTCTAGGAGGCCTTATTACAACTCAATTAAAACAAAACCAACCATAAAAATAAGGTAAAACAAAATCCAAGTTCATCTATTAAAATGTCCACTGCATGGCCACCTTGAGTCCATCCGGCTCCATCTCCGCGATCTACTCATCTGCAAAATGTTAAGGGAAAGGGGTGAGTCACCAAGACTCAGTGTGTAAATCCCCCACCCGAAAAAAAAATACATCTCATACACAATTCATTAATAAACATGCTCATGCAACCCAACTAGCCATCCATACTCCTTTTCTACCCCGTGTGGTCAAAACCACTGATGACTTTAAGTCACAATTTAAATGATGGGGCCAACCCATCGTGTGGTCAAAACCACTGATGACCATAGGTCACAATATATCAAATGTGGTCAAAACCACTGGTGGTACCAAACCACTGGGACTTAGTCGCAAATAATCAATCGTTGTGGTCAAAACCACTGATGACCATAGGTCACAAATAATCTGATGGGGCCAACCCATCTTGTGGTCAAAACCACTGACGACAGTCCATAATATCATCCCCCTCCTCTCATTAATCCCACCATCACATGCTTATATTATCATATATCATGGCATAACATTTAGCATCATGTGATGGCATGCAAATCATATATCAACAATCACAAGTTAGGGGACTTACCCGGAATCCATGCTTAGCCATAAGCAAATATTACCACAGGAGTGACTAACAATAACAGTAATCATGTAAATTAATAAAGTGTGTAATGAGTTCTTACACACCTGTTTACCAGCAAATCCTGAATATACTAGTGAAATCCCGAGACGTTGTTTCCTCCTACAATCGGTCAACACATGAATTGTTTTAGATCTATTAGCCAATTGGTTAAACTAGAGATCCCGAAGGATTAGTTGTACCAGAAGTATGGCCTTTGGCCGAATGTGGCTTATCCACTTACCAATTCACCAAATTCCCGTATTTGTCACTCGTCCTGTCGAGATTCCTACCAAAACACTTGTTAATAATTGGCTTGCACACCTATACGTAACCAAAGCCTATAGCCGAATGTTACTTACCACCTTACCTTAGGAGAATAAATTCCGAAAGCTTCCCTTAATGGCTATGGCTTCCCTCTTACTAATGATTGAGAAAGAATCCCGAAAAGAAACTTGTGCTCCCTTGATATTTGGCCAAAATAACTCTAATGGAGGAGGAAAGATTTCGGCAAGAAGGGGATGGAGAGATTCGGCTAATTTAAGGTTGAAGGCTGGACTTTTAAGAAGAGAAAGGGGTAGGTTCGGCTAATAGGAATTAAAAAAAGAAAGAAAAGATGTAGGGAAAGTGGTGGTGGTTTCGGCTTAGTAGAAGAAAAAAGAAGCTGGAATTTTTTGAATAATTTAGGTAATGCAACAAGGGGAAATTCGGTAGCAGCAAATTGGAGAGAAAGAAAAGAATTTCAAAACAAAAAATTTGGCTCCTCAATCTAGGAGATAAAACCGAATGTGAATGGCCTTAATGAATCCTTCATTCGGTCAACTTTTTCATCCTTATTTTGTGATAATTTCAACTTTTTAATTATCAAAGATAATGCATGGTTTATCTCCCCAAGAATTCCAAAGCAAATAAACCACTAATACTCCCCCACTTCCAGCCGAATATGAGTAAAAAATATAGCTCTCCCTTATCACTTCTTTAATCAATAAAGATAAAAATAAAATAATAAAACCCCCACTCCTTCAGCCAACTAAAATATAATTCACCCTTTAACCATTATCAACTCTTTCAAATAAAATATAAAATAAACTAATATTTATCTTTTATTTATCCCCTTAATCCCCTCTTAAACAAATAAAAAATATGTATATAAAACCACCCTTGCCGAATTCAAAAACCAACTAGTTTAATCTTATAACAATTTCCTATATATTCTCTTATCAAATAAATTAATCCCATGCTTAATCCTTATCTTATCACCTCTTCAAATAATAATAAACAAAAAAAAAATAAAATAAAATACTATAACCACCTTTCCAGCCGAAAACATGCAAAAAAAAAAAAGCTTTCCTTCATTAAAATAAAGGTCCATAATCGGGCCACCACCTCCCTTCCCATGCACGCCAGCTTGACAAAAAAAAAATCCAAAGTGCAGCCCCTGAGGTTCGAACCAGCGACCTCAAGCAGCAGCAGCAGCCCCCTTTAAGCGCCCCAAGCCAACTCTTCCAGCCCGACTTTCATGCCATAAAGCCCCCTTATTTATTTATAAGACCTCCCTGGGCCGTTTACCCCAAAAATTAAAATGAAAAACGCTGCTTCAGCAGCTCGAACCAAAGACCTGCGCCCATCGTCACCACAAGCTCTTAAGTGGCGCATGGTAGCCACTTAGCCAACCTAACTTTCATGTCTATACCTTGCCCCCAAAGTTCTTTAAAGCCTTCTTACTCGGCCCCCTTCCCTTCAAAAGCAAAACTCATCCCCCTTGTACCTCCCAAGACTCGAACCTCCTCTCTTGCAACACCCTTAGATGCACCAAGCCAATTGTGCCAATTAGTTCCTTGTGTCACACTTTTCCCCAAATTTTTACTTTAGCCCTATCTTACCTAGCTTCCTCCTTTTAGACACCTAAAAAGAAATTTTTAATACTAGGTCAGGCCTAGCTCGGTTTAATTCTAGACCCTAGAACACACCAAATAAATCATAAATTTTATTCTTCAAGCACACACATGGGAATTTAGCTAAATTACAAACAACCCCTAATTTAGGGTGTTACATCTGATGGTTTAGTTCATATTAAATAAAGAAAACATCTTGGAAGAAAAGATAAAACAAAACATAAGAAATCCCTAAAACCCCCTGAAGGAATTTAAGGAGAGACCCGCCATCTTGAGTATAATTCCGGCTTCTAGAGATGGATCAACTGGCTATCTTCAAGTGATTCCCACAAATCTGGTCTTTATGGCTCAGCTCCTTGGCCTAGCTAACCGTCCTCTTTCAGGTAACACTTAGGGGGTTTATATAGGCTCTTGGAATGTGTTTCTTCGCCCCTAAGTATCCAAATCCGAATGAAATTGCTCTTTGCCACGACAGGGACACGGCCATGTCACACGCCTGTGTGACTAGTCTTCAAGCCGTGTTCGAACTTCTTTAATGAGGCACGGCCGTGTGAATTGAGATCAGGCTGTGTTCTAGTAGATTGACATGGAACGGCCGTGTGGTCTTGGGCCCAGGCCGTGTGGATTTCGTGATATGGCCCATTTACTCCGTTTTGGGCCCGTTTCTCGTTCTTTTCATCCCCGGGTGCTTTCCTGGGTATAAAACATGAAAACAAAGGATTTAGAGCACCTTTTTACATAAATCGAGGCTTAAATCATCCAAAAGCGTACTAAATGTGGGATTAAAATATGTTACGTTTACGGTTTATCAAATACCCCCACACTTAAGCTTTTGCTTGTCCTCAAGCAAAATTCTCAACTTACAATTAAAATGAACTTTCCATGATTCATAATTTCTACCGATAGTGTCTCATCATAATTCATAGATAATTTATACATGGATGATCTAACTCGAAGAGTCCTAATGATTCAAACAATCAAAGTCATATATTTGTAGCATAAAAATGTAGGTGTCTCCCCTTATCTAAATAATTACCTTTGATTCAAAATTGACAAGGATTGACATCCTCACTAAAGATTCACTCAAACCACTCGAGGTGTTTAAGGTTCAAAATTAAGCACTCAAAAGTCGAACCTGAAAAGTTAATCCCATAGGCTTGCCTGAAAATCAAATCTTCACCACTGTGATATGAGATGATACACAAATCAAAAGGTCTTTATCAGGGTTGTAACGGGGCTAGGTTAAGGGTATGGATATAGGCTGAATTAGAATGCCAGAATCGAGATTGAATTGACAAATTGCCTAACTTAGAAAAATGAACCAATCCTAAATAATTACATCAACTCAAAACTAATAATACGAGCTTTTCCTCAAGATGTGGAATTTCAACATGTAAGCTCACTTAGTAGAACTAATACTGAATATACTTCGTTTTTTTTAAGAACAAGTCAAATATTACATAATAAGGAATGAATCTATTACTTAAAATAAAGATAATAGCTAGGAAACAAATCAAATCAAATCTCGATATAAGGGTAGTCAAAAGGAATGGTGATAACAAATACAAAGGTTTTTGGTTATTAGTGGGTGAGTCAATAAAAAGGGTTGTTAGGATCAACAGGGTTCACTAGGGGTTAATTATGGAGGTAGGCTTTTTAGTGGAGTGAGTGAGTTAAAACCTGGGTGCCTTTACCATCTCGGTATATCAAATCATAGGTGTGGTCTCAACATATATAATCGAGGCAAGTTCTAGAATAACAGTTCAAAGTTGACACACTCATAATCAATAAAGTAAGCATGAAAAAGAATATATGCTCTAATAGGCTCAAAATCTCACAAAAATTATGGGTGTTTTTGACATCAACCTTGTAAATTTCAAACTTCAAGATAATATTTAGATTCAGCTCAACAACCTAGCAAAGATTTTAATTCTGAAAAATAGACTTATCATGCTTGATTCTCTAATATTCTTCTAATTTAATCATCGATGCACAATTAACTATGACTTAATCTAAAACATATCAATAAAAATCATAAACCATCAGAAATTTCATCCTAATTAGTAATATGAGAAAATTACTTAAAAACAAGACTAAATTTAGGGATTTGAGAATAATGAAAAAAGTTTGGCCGAATATGAGAATAATGCAAAAAGTTAGGCCCTTTTTTCAAATAAATATTCACCCCCCACACTTAAGATGTTCATTGCCCTCAATGTACAAAGATAGATATAAAATTTAAAAGAGAGGGAGAGGTGAAACTTCCTGAATTTGGATGGTTTCCCAGAGTTGGAAGTCGATAGGGGTGGTGGCTACTGCCGAGCTCTGCGCTAGATGAAGAAATTGGGGAGCTCGTAATGAATTAGCCAAGATTTATTAAGACACATTTAAAATAAACGAAATATATAACTAAAAACAAGAAAGAAAAAGAGAAGGAGACTAAGAAGGAAAATAAAAATGAAAGAAAAGACTAATGGACCAAAAAGTCCTTATTGTTGGATGGTTCGCGAGGTGGTGTGACCTCTAGGGCTGCTGAGGTGCTGGCGATGGCGGAAGTGGCGTGGCTATGGTCGTGGTCGTGGTGATTCCCTAGTAGCCTTTTGAACCTGACACTAAAAAACTAAAATAAATTAAACTATATTAAACATAAGATTTTCAAAAAGAAGGAAATTGAAGCAAAAGAGAAAAGAAAAATAAAAACTAAATGGTCTCAAAGACCCTTGGCTTGTTGTTGGAATGAAGCGGTCGACATGAGCTTATGAATGTCGGTCTCCCTAAGGAGACTACGCATGCCTTCTTTTTCTTCTTCGACATTGATATTTATGGCTCAAGAGTCTGGAGACTTTGTTATGGAGAGGGGAAAAAAGGAAGAAAAGAGAATCAGAAAAGAAGTGGAAAGTGGATGAGAAGAATGGGGAGGGGGTTGGTGTTTAAATAGGGGCTCAATTCTGGTACTTTCCCACGCTCGTGGGCTGAGGGCATGTCATTTTACACGGCCGCCTCGCACGGCCATATGTCTAGGCATGTTAATTCTCCATTCCCATTTTTCAGCCACCCACGCCCGTTTCTGAGAAGTCAGTATCATCCACGACCGTACGACGCAGCCGTGGGCTTTTTTCGGTGCCCGTGTTGGAGTGGTTAGGTCCATGAACTTCAAAAATCAGTTGAGTCTGATTTGTACTGCCTCTGGCATGTTGGTACAAAGATTCTTGAGGTACACACGGCTACAGCCGTGTGCAAGACCGTGTGGCCTGGAAATCTGCACCCTTGGTTAGTTTACAACTAAGTATTTAGAAAGAAAAGAAGAAAAGAATAAAAATGTGAAAATAAGTTATGTTAGTACTCGGGTTGCCTCCCGAGAAGCGCTCGTTTATAGTCTTAAGCAAGACTTTCCTCGTATTTGAAAAATCAGGGAGGTTTAAAGGTTTGAATATCTTCCCTCATGTTATCAGTGCTATTCTCACTATAAAGTTTAAGTCGAGAAGCGTTTACCTTAAAAATGACGAAGATAGGATTGCTTACTTCGACTGTTCTGTATGGGAAAATATTTCGTACCTCAAGAGGAATTTCTTCGTTTGTGTTCAGGTCTGATGTGATGACTCGAGGATCTGTCTTATCTATTAGTACCTGGTCTCCTATTTTAAGGTGGTTTGATGTTCCTATGAGCTCTTCTGGCGGCTCTTTCGGTTTTTCTTCGTGCGGTTCCGGTTCCTCTTTAAAGGATGTCGTCCACTTTTCTAATTTATCGATCTTAAGGCTTCGTTCGTTGTGTGATCTTTCTGTGTTGACATGAGGGTCATGCTTCGGCTCAGGTTTGTAATCTTGTGGCGTTTCCTGTGATGAAGCTGGAACAATCTGGTTATCAACTGAATTTACTTTCTCACCTTCATCAATTGTTGCTCTGGCCGAGTCAAGAGCTTGTAGGCTGATCAATTCGTCACCTACTTGAAGTATTAATTCTCCTGCGCTAACATCAATTTTAGTCCTAGCAGTTGCTAAAAAAGGTCTTCCTAAAATTAAGGGAATCAAATTATCCTCATCCATGTCTAAGACAACAAAATCTACTGGAAAACAAATTTATTAATTTTTACAAGAACATCTTCGATAATACCCCTAGGAATTCTAACAGTTTTATCAGCTAATTGAATGCTCATCCTAGTCTGTTTGGGTTTCCCTTGACCTAGTTGTTTAAACATTTTATAAGGCGTGACATTTATACTTGCCCCTAAATCAGCTAATGCATTATCAACAGTTAGTCTACCAATTAAACATGGAATTGTAAAACTCCCTGGATCTTTTTGTTTCCGCGGTAGTCTATTCTGTAACATTGCTGAGCATACCACGTTTAATTCCACGTGTGGCTCTTCGTCTAATTTGCGCTTGTTCGTTAAGAGCTGTTTTAAAATTTTCCTTGCATCTGGCATCTGAAAAAGAGCTTCAAGAAGAGGTAAGTTGATATGTAATTTCTTCAAAAGTTTAAGAAACTTACCAAACTGTTCCTCTGTATTATCTCTCTTTATCGCTTCGGGATAAGGAATGCGAGGTTGGTGCTCTTTGATTACCGGTTTCAGCTTTTCCTGTGTTACCTCCACTTTACCTTTTTCTACCTCCTTCTTTTGTTCCGAATTAGGCGCGTCTAACCCTTCACTACCTTGAGCTTTTATGGCTTGAACTTGCTCCCTTGGGTTAGTCTCGGTGTTGCTCGGTAGTCTCCCCTGTGGTCTCTCAGAAAGTTGTTTGGCAAGTTGACCGAATTGATCATTGAATTCCTGTGACAATGCTTCAATCTTTGTTTCTACCTTTTGGAATCGTGTTTCTGAAGCTATTATGAAGTTTGTCAGGACCTCTTCAAGGTTCAGCTTCTTTTCCTGTGGGTAGGGCTATTGTTGGAAGTTTTGGGATGGTTGTGATCTTTGATTTCTTTGACCGCCCCATAAGAAATTGGGGTGGTTCTTCCAACCTGGATTATAAGTATTACTATAAGGGTTATTGTTAGATCGGAAATTATTACCCATATAGTTCATCTGTTCGCTCTCCATGCCCTGTCCGTAAGGTGGGTACTCACGATTCACCACTCCTTCACTTGCGCTGCACTGCATAACTCGATGTGCCTGTGAAGAACCATAGAAACTATCAAACTTTTTATGTAGCAATTCTACCTGATTTGATAGTGCGGTTACTGCATCAATGTTGAAAACTCCGGCTGATTTGGCTGGCCTTGTCCTTGTAACTTGCCACTGATAGTTATTCAGTGACATCTTCTCTATGACTCTTAGGCTGCTTCAGGAGTTTTGTTGTTCAGGTTTCCACCGGCTAAATTGATTAGCTACCTTGTTGAAGGGTTCACACCGTTGTAAAAAGTTCGGACCTGTAGCCACAAAGGTAATCCGTGGTGTGGGCACCTTCTCAACAAATCCTTGTCTCTCTCCCATGCGTCGTATAATGTCTTTGAATCTATCTGCACAAAAGAAGAGATATCATTCCGTAATTTGGCCGTTTTGGCCGGTGGGAAATATTTCAATAAAAAATTTTCGGTCATTTGATCCCATGTAGTGATTGATCCTTGTGGAAGAGAATGTAACCACTGTTTGGCTTTATTCCTCAAAGAGAAGGGAAATAACCGAAGACGTATGGCATCATCAGAAACGTCATTTATCTTGAAGGTGTCGTAAAATTCTAGGAAATTTTCTAATTGTATGTTAGGATCCTTATCCTGCAAACCATCAAACTGAACAAACTGTTGTATCATCTGTATAGTGTTAGGTTTCAGTTCAAAATTATTTGCAACAATAGTAGGCCTAACAATACTAGACTCAGTTCCTCTCAAACTAGGTTTAGCATAATCATACATAGTACGTGGAGCATGATGTTCAGCCATCTCTAGAGGTGGCGGATTATTTTCAGCTATCTCTTCTGTGGTATTTAGTTCGGCTTCTTGCTCATCGTCTATGTAGTTTAGGCTTCGCCTTATTTCTCTGCGATTTCTACGAACGGTACCTTCAATATCACTGTCGTAAAATAATGGTCCTGTCGAGTTCCTTCTAGTCATAAACTAGAGGTACTTGAAAGGGATAAAAGAAAGGAAGAAAATTTAGCAAAATTAAAATGTAACCTAAAAATAAAATTAAATTGCGGAAAAAATAAAATAATGGCTAAAGTAATAAAAATTAAGCTTTCTTAATATTTTAGTTCCCCGGCAACGGCGCCAAAAACTTGATCGTGTGAATCAGAGTCTTAAATTTATAAAGAGAATGATCAAACCTAGAAACTAACTCTGACAACGATTTTAAGGCAAGCGCACCTATCGAACAGTAGTATAGTTTAGGCAAGACCGGAATATTGAATCCCAAAGGAACCAAAAGTACTAATACTAACTCTCTTTCTATTATTTAGCCTAAGAATTAAGTGAATGGTTATCTAATCTAAATTTAACTATCAACTAAACTAAAGACGCAAAGACAAAAAGAATGAATTGGGGAAAATACTTGGAAGAAAAACTCAGTTGATTAAGATGACACCCTTGGGAAGAATCCACCTAGACTTCACTTGTTATCTAACTCTGAACCAGACGATGTATTCACTTGACTTGATCCGTAAGATTCCCTAAGTTATATTAAACCCTCTCTTGAAGCGAATAACGTCTAACCCTAGGTTGATTAATTGAAATCTCTTTCTAATTAAAACCCCTAGAATTGCATTAACTCGATCTATAGACTCCCATATTAGGTTTCACCCTAATCCGGCAAAATCTCGTCACCCTATCTCTAGGTGTGCGATCAACTCCGCTTAATTATGCTAGATCTACTCTTAAGCAGGGACTTTTGCTCCTCCACCTAAGCACATCATACTTGAATCAATATCCCGGAAATATCAACACAAGAATTAAGCACACATAATTAAGAACAAGTCAAATATTTATCATATAGTTCAGAAAACAATAACAAGATTTGTCTTAGGTTTCATCCCCCTCAGGTATCTGAGGGTTTAGTTCATATCAAATAAAGAAAACATCTCAGAAGAAAATATAAAACAAAACATAAGAAATCCCTAAAACCCCTTGAAGGAATTGAAAGAGAGATCCGCTGTCTTAAGTATAACTCTGGCTTCTAGAGATGGATCAACTGGCTATCTTCAAGTGATTCCCACAAATCTGGTCTTTCTGGCTCGGCTCCTTGGCCTAGCTAACCACCCCCTTTCAGGTAACACGTAGGGGGTTTATATAGGCTCTTGGAATGTGTTTCTTCGCCCCTAAGTATCCAAATTCGGATGAAATTGCTATTTGCCATGACAGGGACACGGCCATGTCACACGCCCGTGTGACTAGTCTTCAAGCCGTGTTCGAACTTCTTTAATGAGGCACGGCCGTGTGAATCGAGATCAGGCCGTGTTCTAGTAGATTGACATGGCACGGCCGTGTGGTCTTGGGCCCAGGCCGTGTGGATTTCGTGATATGGCCCATTTACTCCGTTTTGGGCCAGTTTCTCGTTCTTTTCATCCTTGGGTGCTTTCCTAGGTATAAAACATGAAAACAAAGGATTAAGAGCACCTTTTTACATAAATCGAGGCTTAAATCATCCAAAAGCATACTAAATGTGGGATTAAAATATGTTTCTTTTACGGTTTAGCAGCAAGTATTTGAAATTTCCTTCTTGTAGCTTCTAAAAATACACGCAATGATCAAATTTACTTCTTGTGTACCTTTGCCCTTTCATGAACTGATCAAAATGCTTGTACCACTACCTCAGAGATTGTTTCAATCCATAAAGTGAGTTTGTCAGTTTGTAAACCCAATTTTCTTTATCAGCAACCTTGAATCCAATTGGCTGAGTCACATAGATTTCCTCTTCCAAATCACCGTGTAAAAACGCGGTCTTCACATCGAGCTGAACTAGTTCAAGATCATATTGCACAACCAATGCTAGCAAAATCTGAATAGACAAATGCTTCACAACTGGAGAAAACACTTCATTGTAGTCTATTCCTTCTTTTTTAGCGTAACCCTTTGCTACCAATCTAGCCTTGTATCGAATTTTATTTTTACCAGGAAATCCTTCCTTCTTTGCATATACCTATTTACATCCAATTGCCTTCTTTCTTTTGGGCAATGTCACTAACTCCTAAGTCCTATTTTTATGAAGAGACTACATTTCTTCATTCATATCTTGCTTCCACTTTACACCATCAGGGTTACTTCTTGCTTCTGTGTAAGTAGAAGGAATATTATCATCTGCAATTGGAAGTGCATAGGCCACTATATCATCAAAGCGAGCAAGCATACGAATCTCTCTTCTTGGCCTCCTATATGCAATTGAATCTTGTTGCTGTAGAAGTTCTTGTGTCGAAACTTCTTCATCATTTGTTCCTTCAATAGTAGCTGGATCATCATTAACCTTTCAAGCTCTACCTGCTGCAAACTACTACTGGTTTTGTCATCCTTTTGTGAATCCTTGTTCTTCATCATGGTTGATTCATCAAAAGTCACACCTCTACTGAAAACAATCTTCCTTGTATCACGACACTAGAGACGGTATCCTTTTACTCCACCAGTTATACCTACGAATAATGCTTTCTTTACTCTTGGGTCTAACTTAGATTCTTTTACATGATAATATGCAGTAGAACCAAAAACATGTAAAGAATCATAATCAGTAGCAGGTTTACCAGTCTACATCTCCATAGGAGTTTTTCAATTTATTGCAGCTGATGGCAACCGATTAATTAGATGGCACGCATATGTAACTTCCTCAGCCCAAAATTCCTTGCCCAATCCAGCATTGGGCAACATACATTGAACTTTCTCCAGTATAGTCCGATTCATACCTTCTGCCACCCCATTCTGCTGTGGTGTATCTCGAACAGTGACTTGTCGCACAATGCCCTCATCTTGACATACTTGTAGAAATGGATCATTCTTGTACTTAGTACCATTGTCTGATCGAAGTCGTTTGACCTTTCGACCAGTCTGAGTCTCCACCATCTTCTTCCATTTCAGAAATGCATCCAAAACTTCACTTTTTCTTTTCATTAGATACACCCATACTATTCTTGAATAATTATCAACAAAAGTAACAAAATAGTGCATTCCTCTTAAAGAAGCCACTTTGGTAGGTCCCCACACATCACTGTGAACGTAGTCCAGAATTCCTTTCGTATTGTGAATTGCTGAACCAAATTTTACCCTCGTCTGCTTGCCCAAAACACAATGTTCACAGAATTCCAATTTGCAAGAATTTTCACTTTTCAACAAGCCTTACTTCGCCAAATTCTGCAAAGCTTTTTCACCAGCATGTCCCAATCGCATATGCCATAACCTGGTAGCCTCTGAATCTGCATCTTTTGCAGAAGCTGTTGATGTTGATCCAATAAATGTACTTCCATTTAAATAGTACAGGTTATCCATTCTTGTGTCTTTCATCACTGTCAATACCAGCTACTACCTTTAGTAATCTATCTCTCAAAGTGATTATGAGCCCTTTAGATTCTAGGACCCCTAATGAGATGAGATTTTTCTTCAAGCTAGGTATGTAGCGAACATCTGTTAAGACTTGGATTGAGCCGTCGTGATTCTTTAATTGGATTGTACCTACTCCCATTGTCTTACAAGCACTATCATTGCCCATAAAAACAACTCCACCTTCTAGTTCTTTAAGACTAGAAAACCAGTCCTTATTAGGACACATATGGTAAGTACATCCCGAATCCAAAATCCACTTATCTGTATGAATGCCATTGCCATGCCAACCAAGCTAAAGTCTGACTCCTCATCATGCTCCGCTACACATGCATCAGAAATAGCCTTGCCCTTTTTTAACTTAGGACAATTCTTTTTCCAATGCCCTTTCTCATGACAAAAAGCACATTCATCTTTGGCATGTCTCCCTTTAGACTTACTCCTTCTACCAGATTTGTTGCTGTGCGAACGACCTCTTACTGTTAAGACTTCTGCAGTTGTATCTCTGTTATCTCTTTTATCTTTCTTTCGAATCTCAGATATATACAACACACTACAGACTGCATCAAATGTGATCGTATCCTTCCCATGAAGCAATGTGGTGGTAAGATGATCATATTCATCAGGAAGAGAATTCAACAACAATAATGCCTTGTCTTCATCTTCAAATTTCTCATCAAATTTAGCAAGTCTGCTAAAATTTTATTGAATGAGTTCACATGGTCATTCATCGACATATAGGGTGCATACGTGAATCGATAAAGTTTCTTTTTCATATAAAGCCTATTTTTAAGACTTTTCGTTAGAAACTTTTCTTCCAGTGTATCCCACAACTTCTTCGCTGATGTCTCCTTCATGACAGAGTACTTCTACTCTTTGGCCAAACATAGGCGGATTGTACCACACTCCTGTCTATTGATCTTGGCCCACTCCTTGTCATCCGTCTTGTCAGGTTTTTCTTCAAGGGCTATATCTAGCTCTTGCTGACATAAGACATCCAGGATCTCACATTGCCACATACCAAAATTATTGGTACCATCAAATTTCTCTACTTCAAATTTTGCATTGGTCACAGTAGCCTTTGCTAATGACGATGCCTTTGCCATTTTTCTCCTCAATCCCAACTACTGTATACGTGAACAATACCGTCAACGTGAATAGTGCTGTGGTTGAAAATATCGTATACATAAATAGTATCATAAACGATCGTATTCCCCAAGTACGAATCTAGCGTTGATACCAATTGTTGTTCGGAAGCGTGTAAAAAAGTAAAATTATTGTATTGAAAAATCACACTAAGTTCAATTCCCAGGAAAGAGAGGTGGATCACAAGGATCGCTTAAGTACCAGGTCTTTCCTAGACAGAATATCCCTCTATCGTAATTTAATAGCACAATAAATCACTACAATCACACTCACACAATATGCAAAATAATACAATAAAGAACACTAGAATTTTAACGAGGTTCAGCAAATTTTGCCTACGTCCTCGAGCACTACCAAATATATTTCACTCCAATGAAGATTTACAAAGAGAGAGAACAATGCCTTAAGTAGAGAATGGCAAAATATGGGTTGATGAAAATGAGAAATGGTTAGGCCTATTTATAGTTGAGGTTCAGGGATCAACTTGCAAAGCTCTATACAATTAGGGACCAAAAAATTACAAATATCTCATGCCAAATCTCAATCCCATTTTTGATGCCTTAAATCCCAGATTTCTCAATCTCATTTTTGGTTCCTTAAATCCCAGATTTCTAATGCCAACATTTCGATACCCATATCTTTGACTTTCCAAAGTATGGATGACTTCCAATATTAATAATACGGTGGAACATTGTGTGAGCTTGTAAACGCATTAACTTTCGAAATCATAATAGTGCACATTGTAATTTCGGTCTTATCAAATAGTTTATTTATTAATATTTCGATGTACTTCGATCTGTTTCGATTAATATCAGTTTGGATTGGTAGGTATCAATTCATTCTAATTTGTACAACATTTTAATATTTGAATCAACTTTTAAATTTTTTATCTTAACCATTTTAATTTTCTACAATTACATTTAAATTTGATTTTTTTTTTGTATTCTTCATGTCTGTTTTATAGTCCATGTTCGAGCTTTTTAGTTGTCCCTCCCGACAATGTTGTCTCCAAGGTTCAAACTTGCATCTTTCCTTGGGAATGCAACGTACCTTACCATTGCACCCAACACTTGTTGGTACAAAAGTTTAACTTTATTACTTAATAATTGGCATGATTTTTTTTATCGATTGAGTCTTAGCTCGATTGGCATCGGCATTGTTGCCATTGTAGGAGGGTAGGTTCGGGGAGGACATAGGTTCGAGTGCGCTAAAACGCACTATCCTCCTATTTAAGGGCTGGGGAGGGGCTATAGGTAGTTCTAGGCATTGTATCAAAAAGAGCAAATATGATAAGAACATATAACGAAGATTAATGTTAAAAAATAGTATTTTTTAAAGGAAACATCATTAAATTAAAGCGACGAAAAGCCAGTAAACATAATAATCAACCGAGATATGGACCTCTAGGACTCGAGTCAATAGGCTTATCCCATACACTTGATCCTATTGTTCAACAATCTTAGCAGAAAGCATCTCAAAATCAGCATGAACTAGCAGGCAAATATGCATGTTTAAACAAACTCATATAATTTATCCAATCTTATAAATGATATTTTAGGTAGTACCCAATATATCATTTATATATTTTAATTAATTAATTAATTAACTTAAATAAATTATTTTTCCAACCCAATTCTAATTCCGTTAAAGTCATGATAACTTTACCATACTAGAATCTATGATATTAATTTAATTAACTTGTTCTCATGAAATTATGATGACTAAAATTAATTTAATTTTCATTTCGAACTTTAATTATTTACTTACAAATTAATTAAATAATAATTCAAAGACATAATTTAATTATCTAGTCATCTCTTTTTCATAGTGAGAAAATGCATTCATTGCGGATAGTGATGCATGCAGTCTATTTCTCTAGTTCATCGTTTCACATTTTTCATATCATCAATTAATGCAAACAATCAAGGTTGTACAAAGCTAGCGAAAGGACTAATTGGACACATATAATTAGGGCTTAAATAATTTGTAATTAAGTTTCGACTTTCATCTTTTAATTACAACATTATTTAGTCATGGAGTCATTCCACTAAAGTACCGTGACTAAGTTGTCCCTATTATATATTACTACGAAAGCTATTACATTAAGTGTTTGTCTAAGGACCTTGTGATATGTGTGTTACCCTCATAGGATATCCTTGATCTCTTTGGGATAAATTCGTTGTCCTAATATGATCTATTTTATCTCATGGTAATCATTACATCTTCCTACATGAAAATTCAATTACCAACAAATAGTAATTAAATCATTCATCTTTGGACAAATGAACCATGGTCACGTTACTTTTCATCTATCATGTAATACCAATGAGAGGATATTATTTACCCTTTATTAGGCTATGAATTCCACTGTAAGTGAAGCTATGTCATGTAGAAATCGTATATCCAACGTACCAACGTTTGACTATATTACCAATTGAACTTAAACTTTTATACATCAAAGTATACGAGTCACACACACATAGTCCATCACTTACTCAAAATTAATGTAAATCACACTATGAACACCACAAGTGAATAAATCAATAAACTACTCTAGGATGTATCCTCCTTAGGTCATGTCTGATGTATTGTTAGTCCAGACAATCACATCTATGTCTTTATCTTCTGAAAGTCATCCACTGTGATACCCAAGAAAAAATATCTCCCAATTAGGACTTGATAGACGGCATAATAGTCTTTCAATTGACTTGCTCAATTTTTATTAGACTACAAACTTGTCTAGATTATCTACTAATACAAGTTGCCTTCTAGCATTATAATCCTACCACATAATGTAACTTAGTATTAGTTAAACACTAGATAATCAATAAGCTAATATTTGCTTTCATTTTTTTTGTGTGCAAAAACCATTTGAGGACATTATAGAAAAGATATTAATGATAACGATAAAATTTATTAAATCAATTTGTTTGAAAAATTACATATACATAAAGTACATAAACAATATCACTACACTAATGGCATTAAATGACACTAAATCATGACAGTAATCTTGTATAAGACATTGCAATGAGCAATCTATTGCCATTTATACTATTAGGCTTGTCTTTCTTCGGTATAAGAAAAATTATAGTATCATTAAGCTCTATAGGGAACTCACCTCATTCACGCCACCCACAACACTGTGAAAAAATGTTTGCACCAATAAGAGGCCAACACGTCTGGTAAAAAGTTGAATTCAACTTGTCAGGACCCAATGTCTTTTCAGGATGCATACCATCACTATCATGTGAAATTCTATCAAGCTAAAAGGTGCCAACAATCTTTCATTCTAGCCTTGTGTAATACACCTAGGGTGTTGGATCTGGTGCCCTAAGTGTAGTATCGTCTAAGTACACTTGTAATTTTTGAACAAATTGATTAATAAAATTATTCATTAATTAATATACTTTGTATTATTGTCCTCAAATAGTTTTTGAACGCAAAGCAAAATAGAAGCAAATGTTGTTCATTGGTTGTCTAATATTTAAACTAATACTAAGCGGTATTATGTGGTCGGATCAAAGTATAGAAAGACAACATCTATTAGTAGACAAGCCTAAACATGTATTTAGTCTAATAAAAAATGAGCAAAAAAATTGAAAAACTAATATTCTATTAAGTCCAATTGGGGAAATGTCTTGTCTTGGGCATTGAGTGACTGACTCATAGAAGATAGGGACATAGATGTGACTAACTGGACTAACAGTACATTGAACAGGACTCAAGTAGAATAAATCCTGAATTCATTTATGGATTTATCCACTTGTGACGTTCATAATGTGATACACCTAAATCCTGAGTGGATGGTGGACTATGTATGCATGACTCGTACACTTTGATGTAAGTAGAATCTTTAGTTCAAATAGATTAAAAGCCTAAAGCTGGTGTATTGGGTGTACGAGTTTTGCCGTATATAGCGTCATTTACAATAGTGGAATTCATAGCCGAAGACATGGGTAAATAATATCCTCTCACTAACATTACATGGTTGATGAAAAGCAAGCATGGTCACAGGTCGTTCATCTTTGTGATGAATGATTTGATTACGATTTGATATTAATTGACTTTTCATGAAAGAAGATGTAATTAATAACATAAGATAAAATAAGATCATATTGGGAGAACGGATATTGTCCCAAAGAGATCAAGGATATCCTATAAGGGTAACACACTTATGACAAGTTCATTGGACGAGCACTGAGTAGTTGCTTTCATAATGGTATGTCGTTGGGGAGAGTTCAATCATGATATTATAGTTGAATGACTTTATGACTAAATGAGTTTATATTTAATAGGTGAAAAGCCGAGACTTAATTATAAATCATTTGAGCCCTAATTACATATGTCCAATCAGTCTCTTCGCTAGCTCGTGAAACCATAAATGAATTGCTTTTTTGAATAGAATTGAACGGAGTGAATAGAAATAGAGAAATAAAAAACATTCAGGAATGATTATGGTTTTCTCCAAAATTGAGAAATGGAATCATTTGGAAATGAATGTGGTTTTTTCAAAATGAAAATGAAAATGTAAATGAGAAATGATACATTTGCAAATGTAGATTGATTACTCAAAAATGATCGGAAGAATGAGTTTATTTTTAAAGTTGTTTTAAAGCCTGAAAATGAAAATAAATCATTCAATCATAGTGAACATGTTTAGTGGTGAAATATTAAATATATTTTCTTTAAATTTTACTAAGGCTAAAACCATCAAAATTTTACTAAGGGTAAAATTGTAAAAAAAAAAATTCTATGGTAAAATTGGGATGAGAAAATTATTTAATATAAATATATTGAAGTTTATTTTGGGAAATAGAAAAACAGAATTGGGTTGGATCAAATTACAAAGTACTGGGTCAAAAAGTCGGGAAAGTACTCGTAATTGGATTTGATATGAGAGAGGCCCAAAACCCCTCATGTGACATGAATGGGGTGGCAACCCTAATAGGATTACTTGGGTGTGTTGTCCGCCCCACTCCTATTCTAAGCAAGAAGTTGTTTTTCTATTTGAAATAAACCACTACAACTCAACAAGGATTCTATTTTCTCTTTTATAAATAGATGACATCGATAAAACTATTTACACAACTTTGACAGATTGTTACTCTACTGAAAAATATAGAGAATTTATTCTTAACTATTAAATATATTAAAATGGAGAAAACATATTTATTTGAACAAAAATAATATGAGGAGTTAAGGGGGAGTATGTATATGAATACGACTGATTGATATGCTTCTGGTTCTAAATTCTTGGTACTAGGTTGGCATAAGCATCGGTTGAGTATTTGTTATTGTTAAGCTGGTGGATAGTGGTCGCCTCTGTGTCGTGTTAAGTGGATATATCGAGTCAGTCTGTATTCTGTAAACGCGAGTGGGCATATTATGATCATTATGTTTAAACCCTTCTAAAAGGTTTGATATCATCTCAGGTATTAACGTGTATGATTTATATGTGATTTCTTTGTTATTGGAACTCACTAAGTTCGTTTGAACTTACTTTGTTATATTTTTTTTCTCAGAAGTGTTAATTGAAGGAAGAAAATCTTAAAGGGACTACACCAGAGCACTGTTGATTGTGAGCATTTTGTTAATTTCTGTATCATACATACCGTGGGCATGGTGCCTTGTAGAAATGTTTTGTATCAACTCTTGTAATGATTTGTCATTTTTGTTAAACTCTGTTTTATGAAATCTTTTGTAAACTCCAAAAGTATATATATGTGTTTTTGATCCAATAAACTATTGTTTATGAGATAATATTTTAAATGTGTATGCCAAACTGTTTTGATTTATAATTAACTAGCTAAAACGACATCCATAAAGCCTTCCTCAAATAGACACATATTTTGAAACTTAAACATTTTGCCCCGCTAAACAAAAAGCGAAGACCAAGCGACAAGCTTGAACGGGGTGTGATCAAAAGCAACACTGGCCAAACTATAAAGCTTGAACCAAGGGTAAATCCATTCCCACTCTGAGTTCACAAACGCTCGGTCGAGCCACTCCATAGCAAAACCCAAGGAACCTGCCCCCTCTCTTAAGTGAAGCTAGACCCTAGTAGAGGAACTTTCATGAAAGCACAATCAGAGATACACTCCCGAAACCCATCATCAATTTCTAGTCAGCCCATCAGCCCATCATCAATTAGAAATTAGTTACGGGAGTATTTACACATATTTGACTCATACTTTATTCATTCACTGAAGCCCAATAAAATTTGACTAAATTAGATCACTTTTAATTTGGACTAATATTTTATGATAGTAAATTATAACACGTAATTATTCTTATTATATATGTGATGTCCATATTTTTCCAACTATCTCCCATTTGGACCACATATATATATACATATATATATATATCGATTACCTTATAATTACATGTCATTACATAACTTTCTGAGCTCAAAACCTTGCTATCATATTCAAAAGGTATTCTGAACAATCTTATCAATTAATTATGTTAACATAGAACCAGGATGACTTTTGTTACATATATCGTAACTAAATCCATCCCTGATCATGTGTATTAACACAGTCAAATGGCATAGATCAAGTATAGATGTGTAGCATATAAATTACATGCAATGTGATCTAAGCATGTTTATTTCCAACCGGTCCTCCTTAGCCTTAGTGGGATCAAATTTTACTAAAATCAAAGTGTGAATAAACTAAATAAACTTTATTTCTGCAGAAAATATCATTAATATCCTAAATTGAAATAACTGAAACATGTGTCTATAATAGAAAAGCATTTAAAATTACAAACTCCTACTAAAATTGAATATCTTGAAAAGACATTACACCCATATAAGCGGTGTGCTCATAAAAACCTTGGACGGTAGTCCCTTAGTAAGCGGTCCACAGTCATGAAGTTTTTACCATTATACTCGATAGACACCTGACCATTTTAAACTCTTACTTTAACAACCAAGAATTTAAAGCCCACGTGCTTTGACTTTCATGTGCTATTGTTGTTATTGGAATAAATGGCTGCAATTTGTTGTCACAATTTGCACCTTAGTTGCAAAATTTTGCCTCCATATTCCATTAAAATCAGAGTTTGTATACCTGACGATCTCTAAGTTATCAAACCTCTGATATGTGAGCATATAATTATTTTTAAAGATAATGTATGAATCATTTGGTTGTTTTTCGACTATCCACACTCGAATTGATCAAATATCTGCACAACATCCAAACAATGTACACAATATCTAAACACGTACAACTTGAACAAATATTAGACTTCTCACTGCTAAAATATGAGGAATCTTGTGCATTTCCATAATCTCAAAATCATTCTTAGGGCATTGATTAAGACTATTCTTACTCCCACTAAACTTGTGATATATACAATCATTAACTAAAGCCATCTTGTAACAAAATGAGATAATCACTTGGTGAATAATGTTATACCACTAACAAAAGGCCTAATTAAGCCCATAAATGAATTTCTTTAATTTGCAATCAAATAACTTTGCATCGCTGAATACAAAGTTTTCTAGTTACACTATATAAATCATCTCATCAATGTCACCATTGAGAAATACAGTCTTAATATCCATATAGTGTAGCTCAAGGTCAAAATATATCACTAAAGTCATTATTATTTCTCTAGTGGACCTTTTTAGTGTCATGAGTTCTTGAGGTTCTAGATTTTGTTACTTAACCTAAAGGTTCAACGACATTTGATAAGCTATAAAAGTAACATTGTAACATCCTAAAATAGGGGTTATTTGTGATTGAATTATTTTTCTTGTGTTTGAATTGCTGTAATATTATTCGTGGTGTAATAAGACTTAATTAGGGGTCTTGAGTAAGCTCGGTTTAGTAGGATAATTTTTAGTATGGTTTATTTAATGAAGTGGATTAAGTGAGCTTAGCACTTAAGTTAATTTAAGTGTTAATTAAAGCATATGAGGAGTTAATGGTAAAGTGGTTATGGTGTTTGAACTTATAGCTTGAGGTTAGAGGTTCGAGTAGTATGTTTAACATTTTTAAAAGTTTATTTTTATATGTTAGCATTAATGGCCGGTCAACCTATGATTATGATAGGTTGGACCTTCATCTTTTGGTAAGTTGAATTTATATTTAAGGAAAGCATGGAATAAGGGATAAGATTCTTGAGTTTATGGTATTAAGAGGGGACAAAGGCATGAAGGGTGGAAAATGTTTTGGAAAGAAATCCTATGCCTTAATGCATGAATGTGGACAGCAATGTGGCTAAGGGGGGAGGTTGGCCGAATATGCTAGTGATTTGGCAAGGTTAGTAGTTTGTGTTGGCCATTCTTAGCATTTTTTTGAGCAAAGGTTGCAATTCTCTCTCAACTTCTTTTTCTTTTTGGCTGAATTTATCTTTTGGTAAGCCTAACTCTTTTGACCTTTTGGTAATTTTTGCTCATCTTCTATTTTCTCCATTTCATTCTCTCAAAATCGAAACCTTCATCAACATCTTGTTCTCCTATTTGTTTTGCTTAAACACCAAAAATCTCCTATACTCTCTTCTTTGCCGAAACTCTATTCCCTTTTCTATTATTTTCTTTCTTCCACTACAACCGAATATACTTCTTTGGGTGTGCCGAATTCTTTTCTTCCTTCTTGGCTAGTATTGGCCGAATCTCAAGCAAAGGTGCCTCTTCTATTTTTTTTTTCTTCTCCAATCGGTTTTTAAGGTGAGTGTCCAAGGCCGAATATTTTTCTTGTTTCTCTTGTTCTTGTCAACTTCTAAAGGAGTAAAAGGGCCAATTTCGGCACTTGTAGCAAGGGTGCTAATCCGATTTGTTTTAGGGCCTTCTGGATTTGGAAGCGAGCAATTGAATCCATCATCTTTGATCAATCGATTTTGGTAAGGTAGTAAGGATCTAATTTATTGATTTAGTATTCGTTTAAGCCGAAGGCTAATAACCTCAATGATGATGGTTGATTGTAGGGAAGTGAGGCCGATTCACATTTAGGAGTGTGTTGGCTAGTTTTCGAAGACATTTGGGTAAGGTTTTCGGGTTCACAAGGAACCCTTCTCAATTATTTTTGGTTTGGCCGAATAGGCCATGGCACTAACCTAGTGTTTGGCCGAATATAGGGCAAGGAAAACTTGTGTGGCCGGATTGTCTATTCGGGATTTAGGACTCTCGTTAGTATCAGGTGTGTACATACACACCTTATAACTTTTTAATATGCTAAGTATTATATTATGCCTAATCGGTTTGTGTAGATATGGATGTAATACCATCATGGTATTAACAAGGATTCGGGTAAGTCTTTATTGCTATGAGATTACTATTTGATGCTTTTGGGAAGCATGACACATTTGGTATGTGCAATATTTGATATATGGCAATGATAAATCTATGAATGTTGTTAAATAAACCTTTTAGCATGATTCTGTAAAGGTATATAATTGTTAGATGTGGGTTGATGAGAGGAGGGGGCAGTGATATTCGTGTCAACGGACACCAGTGTTTTGGTAACACATTGTGACTACGGTCACCAGAGGTTTGGTACCTCCAGAGGTTTGGCACCTCATAGCGTCTCGTCCCTGTGGCTTAGTACCACCGTGGGTTGGCCCCACTTTGAGATATGGGATTGACGCCAGTGACTTGGTATCACACGATGGGTTGGCCCCATCATTCGATTTGTATCTTCGGACACCAGAGATTTGGTATCTTCAGTGATTTGGCATCACATCTGTGACTATATGTCACCAGTGGTTTGGCACCACCAGTGGTTTGGTACCACACGGGGTAGAAAAAGGCGTTTGGTTGGCTAGGTTGGGTGCATATTTTTAATGCATGTTAAATTGTTATAAATTGTGTATGTTGTTGAATTAAACCGGGAAAAAGGGTTACACATTGGGTCTTGATAACTCACCTTTTTCCTTTAACATTTTCAGGTGATTCGTAGCTGCGGATAAGGAGTCGGATGAACTCGAGGTGGCCATGCGATGAAAATATGGACTAGGTGGATTTTGAACTATTTTATTTTATTATGGTTTTGTTTTATTTAAGTTGTAATAAGGCCTCCTAAAATTATATTTTGGTTATTTTATCTGTTTGAATAATTTGTTTAACAACTTAATGACTTGAAAAATTTTTACACATGATTTATAAAAATTAATACGTAAAATGTTTTATTGTGCCATATGGTACACTTAAATCTGTAACAAATTGACTTAATATATTTTCAACCAACACTATTTAATGTTTTCTCCTCAACTGTTTAAAAACAAGACAACATCTTTTATCAAATTTTAAATCGGCTTAAGGGATTTTCAAAAATGACTTTCTCTGTAGCATACCAAATTCGGTCGTAATGTTTGGGCCGGGTTTGGGGTGTTACAAACATATTTTAATCGCATTCTTAATGCGTTTTTGGATGATTAATTATGCAAATTAGTGAATTTGATGCTCCTAATCTTTTAAATTTATGTTTCTATACTTAGGAGAGCATTTGGGAGCGAAAGGAGTGAAAAACAAGCCAAAATCAGACAAATAGAGTTGTTTTTAGGAGCCATACGGCCTGGGCATTTTCACACAGGCTGGACACGCGCCTATGTGCCAGCCCTTGTCGTTTTCACATCCTACTTCCCAAATACGCGGAAAAGCTCAATTTTTAGGCTTTCTGAACATTCTAAAGTCTATAAATACCCATTAGAAAAAGACATAAATGGGCAATCAGAGAAGATCGAAGAAAACACTCGAAGAACACCATCGGAATCAACTCGGAAGCAGATCTCCATCAAGATAAAAAATCTCTTTTTAATTTCTTTCGAAGTTTTATTGAGTTTTTTTCTGTCTTGTGGTTATTCTGACTTTGAGATGTTTTCATTCAGAATTATGAACTAAATTCCCTAGATACCTAGGGAGAATGAAACCTATGATAGAACCTTTTATTTAATTTATGTTTTTACGTGATAAATACTTGATTCTTGTTCTCAATTATGTGATCTTATTTCTTATTTTAATACTTTTAGGATATTAATTCATGTTTAATGTGCTTAATTCAGTGGAGGAAAAGTCCCTGTTTAAGAGTAGATCTGGCATAATTGAGTGGAGTTGCATGCAATTCTAGAAATAGGATGACATAAATCTACTGGATTAGAGTCAAATCTAATAAGAGAATCCATAGATTGAGTTAATGGAACAATAGGGATTTTAATTAGAAAGAGATTTCAATTCATCAACCTAGAGTTAGTTGTTTTTACTCTCGAAAGAGATATTAACATAATTTAGGGATTTTTACAGATCAAGACACCAAGTGAATAAATCGTTTAATTCATATTCATAATAATAGGTGAAGTCTAGGTGAATTCTTTCCTAGGTACTGTCTCTCTCATTGGTTAATATTCGATTATTTCTTTGATTCATTCTCTGTTGCGTTCTTAGTTAAATTAGTTTAGTAAATTTAGATTAAAACACATCACCCCAAATTGTCGGCTAAATAATAGAAAAACAGTAATTACTAAAACTCTTAGTCTTCGTGGATACGATATTCTCTACTCAACATAGCTATACTATTGTTTGATAGGTGCACTTGCCTTTGTCGTATTTTTTGTTAGTTTAGTGACCATCAACATTATCTTGATCTAGTGTTTCTACTTGAACAATTTTAGGTATAATAGACTTTTCTTAATCATACTCGATAGCAAGTAAAAGAATGTGTTGAGAAATATCAACATTTTCTTCTCCAAAGACAATATCCTTAATGCTCTCTCTCTTACAAACTCAACATCCTCAAAAAAATAAGCATTATACATCTTAAAAATAACCCTAGTAGTGGGATCATAAAATTTTTAACTGATTAACCGTAAAAGTAACATATTTTAATCCCACATTTAGCATACTTTTGGATGATTTATTCCTTAATTCATGTAAAAAGGTGCTCTTAATCTTTTCTTTTCATGTCTTATACCCAGGAAAGCACCCGAGGATGAAAAGAATGAGAAACGGGCTTAAAACGGGCCAAATGGGCCAATTCACGAAATCGACACGGCCTGGACTTCAAGCCACACGGCTGTGCCTCATGGAGCAGCTAGAACACGGCCTGACCATGATTCACACAGCCATGCCTCCATAAACAGACCCGAACACGGCCTGAAGTCGATCCACACGGGCGTGTGACTTAGGGCGTGTCCCTGCCGCAGAAAAGAGTAATTCTACTCGGAAAAGGGTACTTAGGGGCCAAGTAACACATTCCAAATCCTAATTAAACACCCGAAGAAGAATTCTATTCGGATTAGGATACTTGGAGGCCAAGTAAGGCATCTTAAAGCCTATATAAACATCCAAGGGGAGCAACTTAAAGGGGAGTTCGGCAGAAGCCTTCTGCCAGGGCCTTTATCAAGGCGTCAAGCTAGGCCAAGGAGCTAAGCCGAAAAGGTCAGAATTGTGGGAATCACTCGAAGTTAGCCAGTTGATCCATCCCAAGAAGCCGGAATTCGACTCAAAACGGCGGATTTCTCCATCAATTCTTTCAGGGAGTTTTAGGGATTTCTTATGTTTTGTTTTATCTTTTCTCTTGAGATGTTTTCTTTATTTGTTATGAACTAAACCCCTCAGATACCTGAAAGGGAGGAAACTTAGATGAATCTTGTTATTGTTTTCTGAATTATATGATAAATACTTAGTTTGTTCTTAATTATGTGTGCTTAATCCAAATTTGATGTGCTTAGGTGGAGGAGGAATAGACCCTGCCTAAGAGTAGATCTAGCATAATTGAGTGGAGTTGATCGCACGCCTAGAGATAGGGTGACGAGATTTTGCCGGATTAGGGTGAAACCTAATATGGGAGTCCATAGATCGATTTACTGCTATTCTAGGGGGTTATTATTCGAGAAAGAGATTTCCGTTAATTAACCTAGGGTTAGACGTTATTCGCCTCGAAAGAGGGTTTAATATACGTTAGGGAGTCCTACGGATCAAATTAAGTGAATAAATCGTATGGTTCGGTGTTAGATAACAAGTGAAGTCTAGGTGGATTCTTCCTGAGGGTATCGTCGTGATCAACTGAGTTATCCTTCAAGTTATTTCCCAATTCGTTCTTTTTGTCTTCGCGTTTTTAGTTTAGTAGTGGTTAATTTAGATTAAAGAAACTTCACCTTATTTTAGGCTAAATAATAAAAAGAAAGTTAGTATTAGTACTTTTAGTTCCTTTGGGTTCGACAATTCGGTCTTGCCTAAGCTATACTACTGTTCGATAGGTACACTTGCCTTTAATCATTGTCAGAGTTAGTTTCCAGGTTCGATCATTCTCTTTATAAATTTTAAAACTCTGATTTCAGCGATCATTAACCCTTAGATCTTTCAAAGTATCCAAAAAATCAAAGGGATTAAGAATATCGTTGGACAGAAGTTCTCAATTCTCTTTTTCTTTTAGAGACATAACCCAATCTCTTGTGTCACAACGAAGCTGCATTCTTATTAGTTAATTTGTGTTTCTTACCTATTATGATAGTATGCAAGGATTTATAAAAGGAAGCAATAGTATCAAATATATATAGATTATCATAACCTGATAATGAATCAGAAACCAACCAAATTTGAATTATTAAAGAGACTAAAGTTTCAATTTCCAAATGAACAAAAATAGTCATATTTGTCCAAAGCTGAAATGGGAATCAAGTTCCGCCTAAAAGATGGTACAAAAAATCTCATTCAAATTCAAATAAAATTCAGTTCTTAATAATAATCTAAAAGTCCCTATTGCTTCAAATTTTATCAAATTACCGTCAGCTTCATAGATGTATCTTTCATCATCATTAGGCTTTCAATAATTCTAACAATCTTTCATAGATACACTAATGTGAGTTGTTGCATCGGAATCTATCCACCTAGTGTGTCTAAGTATCGAAGTCAAATTAACCTTAAAATAAATAAACATTAAGAAACGCACTTGTCGCACCACAAAAGAAACAATCGTCCTTAGTTAATTCATTTTGTTATTTCTTTTGAAGTGTTGTATGCATAGTTTTATTATTTTTTCTTTATATACCTCATTGAAGTTAGCTTTGTTATGAACGTACCAATTTTAACCTTTTCGTTCTTAACCAACCTCTTTTCAATGTTAGCTATGAATTCCTTGTTGTAATAATCTTATTAGATATAATGCCCATGAATGTTTCAATGCATGCAATGATGTTGGTATGAATAATAGTAGCTGAATAAAACAAAACAATATCACATAATACTTTAAATTTAAACCAAAATAATTTGAATAAAGGTAAACCCCATCTCAAAATATCAAACACTCTATTAATATTTCATTTTTGGATAAAATATTAACTTGTAAGTGATATCTTGGTGTAGTACCAAACACTGACAATAAGAATATGTTAAACAAT
Organism: Gossypium australe; assembly: GCA_005393395.2. NCBI lineage: Eukaryota > Viridiplantae > Streptophyta > Magnoliopsida > Malvales > Malvaceae > Gossypium > Gossypium australe. The sequence goes on along the minus strand of CM016614.1, from coordinate 126,188,606 downwards.
AAATCTTCCTTTAGGCCGATTTATTACTCACATGCAAAATCAAAAAATCGTCACATGTTTATTATTGCAGTTGTACATGTAATTCTGTTAAATATTAACATTCCTTTGGACTAATCAATATTAACTTAACTTAAGTTACATGCACACAACCTTTTATATTTTAAAATAAAATAATTTTTCACAACAGATGTCACTTTGGTGACTTATTACTTCGATTAAGTTATTTTAAAATATATATTAACATACCAATATTAAAATTTAAAATTTACTCAATAGTCAAAGGTTAAAATTAAATTTTTTTTTATTACACTAAAGTTTTCAAAATAACCCAATATAAGATTGTCTAAATAGCGTAATAAAAAAATCGAAAACCTTAATCTTTAACTAATTTTTTTAATACTTAAACAAGCAGCCTTCAAAATTTGTATGATTAAAATTCAAAACTAAATTTTATAAAACCAAATTCTTTAAACATGTATTGTCAAAACACCCAAAAATGAATATATATTCATATATAAAAGAAAAAAGAAAACAACTTCAATTGAATAAGGGTTTAACCTGCATTCAACCAAAACATATAACAAAATTATCAAAATATAAATTGACAATTCTCTATAGAGCAAAATTATATATATATATATATATTCAAAATATAAGTGCTTGAGATTTCTTTAAAAAAAATTTTGTAGCTCGGTAAAACCAAACTGGAAGCATGCAATCAAGTTAAAATTCATCACTTTACAAAACTAACAAATATGAATCGGTAAATTTTCCCTAAGTTATGCAAAAATTCAAGAATCATTTATCTGCATCAATTCAATATCAGTTCATGAAAACTGACTAATGGACTAACAACAGATATTACCCCCAAATTAAACATAATAAAGAAACAAATCATTAATAGATTTTTATCTTTTTAATAAAGAATACATAATATATACAAGACATTATATATATATAAAGTCCGCCACGATTCAAGCCAAAGTCTGAATCCATGAAAAATCAAGAGAATGATAAACATATTGATATTACGATAAGTGTAATTATCATTTATTAGAGATGTAATTTTAATCATAATTACCTTAAAAAACTATAATAATTTCATAACTAAAATAGCAGAAAATCAATATGTAACAGCCCGGTTTTAGGCTAGTCGGAACAGTGGTTTCAAGACCACTAACCCGAGGTTGAGGATATTTTTTTTGATATTATTGTATGCATTATAGCATGTTTATAAGGTTGCATGAGAATTTTGGTACCTTAATTTTAATGACTGATTTCATAATTGCGAAAAAGGACTAAATCGCATAAAGTGCGAAAGTTTCAAATTTTAAGCTAGAGGTGTCTAATTGTTAAAGGATATCAAAATAGAGGTCTTTAAAGTGAAATTAGGCCATATAAGCTAGGGAGACGAGCATTAAATTTTGGTCAAATTTGGTGATATTAGGTGGCTATAATGAATAAAATAAGATAAAGAAAAGAGAAAGCTATCATCTTTTTCATTCTCTTCTTCCTCCACCGAAAATTTCAGCAAGGAATAGGGGTTTTGAAGCTTAAACTTTCAGCCAAGATATCCTCTAGCAAGTAAGTGATTTTAGAGGTCCTTCTTGGTGATTTTTGTGTTTTTGGAACCCCCAAAGCTTAAGTTAGCTAATGAGGGGACAAATTTGCATTATGGTGGGAAGTCTAAGGACTTGCCATGAGAGTATTTATGTTTTTAGCTGAGTTTTTATTAAAGAAAATGAATGTTAGGGAGATGAGAAACAACTTTTGTGAAAGGTGTTTGCATGAAAACACCTAAATAAGACTTAAATGCAAAGAATGAAACGGTGTCATAAATGCATGAAATGGTGAGAATGGTGAGTAGTTGTAAGAGAAATAAATGTTCAGCTAGACTTAATTATTGAGGAAATGTGTTGAAAAATAAATTACGAGCCTGTGGGTAAAATCGTAATTTTGCCAAAATACAAGGGCAAAATGGTCATTTTTGCCCAAGTTTAGATTTTGATGTATTATGATCATAGAATGATCTAAACGAATGAATTTCATTGTTATAGATCAAGAAGAGTGCGGAATCAACCGAGACTGTGGAAGAGGCAAGGTGATTGAGTAAATCGTTAGTTAACGCGTTTTGCACCAAGGTAAGTTTATGTGTAAACGATGCATATTTTTGTAAACATTATGTTGCTAATTAGTGTATGGCATGATTGAGAACATATGTGGTTCCAGTGGATTGAATGTGGTAGTCATTGAATAATTATTGTATGAATGATGAAATAATCATATAAATGTCTAATGACGACACTTGATGGTGGGCTAAGTGTGATACCACCTTGTTGCTTAATTACGATGGGCTATGTGCGATACCATCGTCTATTTATCATTTGGTGGGCTATGTGCGATACCATCGTAACTAATCTTTTTGGTGGGCTATGTGCGATACCACCGTAACTAATCTTTTTGGTAGGCTATGTGCGGTACCACCCTAATGAAGGCTGATGGTGGGCTAAGTGGGAAACCACCGAGTAATTTGACTATGAGTAATGGATTTAGATATAGTGATGTGTTGTATTATGTGACCTTGTGATGCAAAGTGCAGGGGAACCTGTTAATGAATGTATGTATTATGCTTGTGATATGGTTGGAATGTGTGAATGAAGGAAATGAATAAGCATGATCATGAATGTAGATTGTTTCTTGCTTAGTATATAATACTATGAAATTGTTTAATACATGTTAAAATGTTATATTGTTTACATGTAATCTTACTAAGCTTAAAGCTTACTCCCCTTTCTTTCCCTTGTTTTATAGAGCTTAAGAGCCGAGCCGGGATAACGCCGATAACCAGGAGACCGCCCCACACTATCTGCTCACCTCGGTATATTTAGACTTAGTGATTTTGTGTATGGCATGTATAGGGGCTAGACTAGTTAGATTATTCTGTTATTTTGGCCAAAGGTGTATTGGCTCTTGTTAAGACAATTATTTTGTAAATTGCCATGATTGATGGCTCACCTTACCATTTATGAAATTATAAAGTTATCTATGGGAGTTCATATTGAACTTATGAATTGTTTATTTGTATGTTGAATGGAATTATGTGGTATGAGCTAGGGGAATGTAAAGAACTTGGCAAACCGCCTTGTTCTTGTCCACATTGGTAGGCACACGAGCGTGTGTCTAGGCCGTGTATGACACACGGTCAAGCCATGGGCGTGTGCCCTGGCCGTGTGAAGTCTGCATCTTGAATTTAGTATTTGAATTGTCACACGGTTTAAGTACACGGGCGTGCCCTGAAACACCCCAAACCCGGCCCACGAGCCTGACCGGATCTGGTATGTTCCTTAAGTGAACCGGTTTCCAAATTCTTTGCTACTTAGAGAAAATTTGTAAATTTTAGAAGATATTGTTTTGGATTGGGCTTAGGTTGGGAAACCCATTTAATTAATTAAAAAAAAACCCAATTTTATTAAGGTGACAAAAATAATTTTCTTTAGGTTTATAAAATATTTTCACTTAAAATTTAATCCAACAATCATTTGTAACAAAATAATTAAAAAAATAAAGCAGAAATAAAGAAATCCAACTTGGGCCTTATGGCCTTATTACATCAAATAAAACCCAATATTAAAATTAAATGTTCTAAAACGAAATAAGGTCCAAAATAATAAAATCTTCAAATTGATGCATGGCCACCTCAAGGTCTACCGTCCCGGTCCGTCACTGTTCATCACCTGAAAATAGTTCCCACAATGGGGTGAGTCAACAGACTCAATGTGTACATCATACTAACATCCAACAAATCAGGCATACATGTTCATGTCAAATTCATATTCATATCAAAATAAATGATGCAACCCAACCCAAGCCTAATGGTCCATCCGCTACACACCACCCGTACCTGCCAGTCACACCGTGGGGACAACTAAGTCAACCCTCCATCCGCTACACACCATCGAAGGCAGTCGCTACAGTCGACGTGCTCATCGCCCATATAATTTGTGTCATTAGACACCATATTCAAATAATGTAACCGAAGTTACCAAATTCAGATAATGTAACCGGAGTTACCATATTCAAATTTTGTGACCGTAGTCACCATATTCCGTTGGTGAGACCGAAGTCAACACCTTCTTCCCCTTTCACATAGATCCCGTATGCCCCATAAATTTATATCATGCATAACATACTTAATTTCTCATTATTCACATGTTAAAATATAACATATTCGTAGTCCTATCGAAAGTAGGAAACGTACCTGGGTACTCTTACCACATTTGTGGTACTTAGCCACATTCACATTCTTATGCATATTCATATATTAAAATAATTGCCATATGATATATTGAAAGTTAGTGTGAGTACACACCTGATTCGCTTAATAGGTTCCTTGAAATCCCGAAGAGTGATCTACTGCCTTAGATCTCAAATTCCTACATTTGATTAATCACTTACTAATTTAATAAAAATCCATTCGGCCATAAATCCAAATCCTAGTAGGATTAGTATTCTTAAAACTTACCTTGAAATTCTCAAATCCCGAAATCCTTGTATCCCTCTGTCGAAATCCCTATAACTACATGTTAGATCAATTTCTAACATTTATTCGCAACAAATAACCCTTAGCCGAATGTTAAATATGACTTACCTTAGATTCTTAAATCCCGAAATTCACCGAATAACTAGGGAACACGCGGCTTATGGTGTACCTTCGGGAAAAGAACTTCTCCTTCCTTGTAGTCGACACTTAGTAAATCCCGAAAGATCTCTTCGGCAACAGATATTAAGGGTATTAGAATCTTAATTTCGACAGCCTTAAAAGAAATAGAATGAGAATCTAACCTAATCTTACCCTTACTGAAGAATTTGATGGAATTCTTGCTTGAACCCTTAGCAGTATTCGGCTATGGCTTTGATGTGGATAACAATTTCGGCTCTTGAGGCTTAGGGAGAAATCGACTAGGGCTATTGGTATCTTCGGCTTTTGATTGTGTTTGTAATAGAAGAAGAAAAGAAAAGAGAAAAAGAGAATAATGGCAGAGAAAATTCGGCAGAGAGAAGAGGAGAAACTTTAGAGAATTTCGGCAGAGGTTTTCTTGAAAAGAAAAGAATGAATGAAGAATAGCCTTACTCTTCCTTTTATAGCCAAAATTACTAGCTAGAGTCCTTTACTTGACCACCACTCTTCTATTTTGATAGCTTTATCCCTTATTTATCACTTTAATAAAACTTAATCCAATAATTATCTCTTATCTCTTAATAAAAATAATACTAATAATAATCCTCTTTTATCTCTTCCTTATCTATCAAAATAAAAGAATTAATATCCACATTTATCTCCTAAAAATAATCTAAAATAAATCCATTATTATCTCTTCGAAATAATCCAAATAAAAATCCTTTATTATCTCTTCGAAATAATCCAAATAAAAATCCTTTATTATCTCTTCGAAATAATCCAAATAAAAATCCTTTATTATCACCTTATTAATCACATATTTATGAAAATAAAACTCCTTTATTTATCCCCTAATTAATCAAATATTTATGGAAATAAAACACCTCTATTTCTAGAATGCTTGTGCCGTCCACCTTGGTGTGTCTAGAAGCAAAAATAAAACTTATTTATTTGCTTCTCAAGTGACTCGAACCCAGGCCCAACAGCTCTTGCACATGGCGCCATTTCCATAGGCCCTAAGTGACACCTTCAGGCCACTTTTCCAAGCCTAATTGTGTGTCAAACTTCTCCAACTTTTTCTTTTAAGGCCCTCTAGCCCTTATTTCCTATTTTGAACTTTAAAATTTGACATTTCGGCATCATTTCTAAGTTTCCTAAAATTTTCGATCGGCTCTGTAACTTGCCATTTTTCTTACATATCCAAGTTTCCTAAAATGTTCAAGTTTCCATTTTTGGATCATTTCCAAAAATGTTCAGGTTTCCAAAAATGTCTAAGTTTCCAAAAACGTTTGGGTTTTCAAAAATGTCTAAGTTTCCAAAAGTGTTCATTTCCATTTCCATTTCCATTTTCATGCATTTCCTTATTTCTAGAATTCACATAACACATTCATATATAATTCATAAAACATGCCATTTTACCACATGGTTCCTTGTGTCATGCTTCACACGGAGTTTCTTTTCAAGCCTCATTTACCTAGCTCCCCTTTTTACTTAGAAACCAATAATTTTTCTAAGCTTTCTCTTCCATCCTAGAATTTTAAAAACCCTTAATACACTTCCAAACATTGCCAAAACCTACTAACTCATGAATTATGCACAAACGCATAACCCCTAATCTAGGATGTTACATGCCCAGGCCATGGGGACTAATCAAAGGCGACCACGGACCAACCATATGGGCGTGTGTCCAGGTCGTGTGACTCAAGTCAGTGTCGACCATGGGCTTCGAACACGGGCGTGTGAGATGATACATGGGCATGTCATCTATTCCACGGGCGTGTGGCCCCTATTTAAGTAAAAATTTTCCAAATGTGTCAAAGTTTCCGATTTATGTCCGAAACCTTCCGGTAGTATGTATAGAGCCTTATAGGCCCATCATAAGGAAGTTAGACATGAGAATGAAAATGTTCAAATTGGAATAGAATTTGGTAATCCAAGGTTGTATGATCAAGGGAGTCGAGTCCAGTAATGCCTCGTGCCCGATTCAGGGGTAAAATACGAGTAAGGGGTGTTACACAATATATATCACTAACATGAATAAAATACCGCAATTATTAAAACCAAACCAACAAAAATTGAATTTGAATTACTTTCTTTAAAAATAGCATCTTTTATGATTTCACAAACCCAAGTTCCCTTTCTTCTAATTTAATCCATTAATTACTAATGTTTTAAAACCATGAGAAACCTATATAATTTAAGTTTTCTAATCAAAAATAAAAAACCACAAAGAAATGTTCAACTATGAATCCATTGAATGGAAATCAAATTAAATCTTTAACCTAATTAATTTATTAAAATCTATTTAAAAATTAATAATAAATTTCATAAAACAATATACACATGAAAACATTAAATATGAATCATATAAATCAATTAAATTTTAAATCAAACAAATAATGCAATAATGCATTAAAGCAATTCTTATTAATAAACTTGAGATGCGCCAAAATATTTTTTTAATGCACAAAATAAATTTACATATAAATACACCACAGTATGCATTAATTATATTTTTAGTAAAACTAAAATTCTAATGCATTTACAATTACCAAATAAACCTAAAAATTGTTAATCTTGAATTCTCAATTGTCGAATAATCAATGGAGTAATAGAATTTAATAGACATCACTATTATTTGATTGCCCAATGGAAATTAAAGCACAAGCTTTCAAAATCCGTCAAAATTAAAATTTAAATATCAAACCCTAAAAATTCAAATTAATCATGATCTAAAATAATTTAATATAGATCTTCAAACATCAACATATATATAACCAAAATATTAAACCTATAAATTTTAAAAAATAAATCAATCTAAAAATAATAGAAAATCAATCCGTTCTCAATGATTCGACATAATGAGGCTCTGATGTCACTTACTAGAACAGTAAAATTGTTTATACAAAACTTAATAAATCAGGAATTGCCATGTCAAATCATTAAAAACAAAACTAGATGCAGAACTATACATGAATCTATTGATATCTTGAAATCTTCAAGTCTTATGGTTTTAATCTTACAAATTAACACACAAGTAATTTAGAGTGGCTCTCTCGTTTTTTGAAGATGAGATGTCATAAAAGTTACGTGTGTATAATTTAAGGTTCATAATCTTAATATATAACTTTTGCATATTATCCTTATTTTTAATCATTTTATCATAAAATAGAAATTAGGTACGAGAATATCTACATATATTTGCCTCATATTTTATTTATTAATTGAAACTCAATAAACTTTAATAAAATTAGATAATTTTAATATCAACTAATATTTTATGATAATAATATAATTATATTTATTGTATATGTGATATTTCCAACAATGATAACTGATACTGTTGCGCCAAAGACCGAAGGAGATCCCAATTATCTCGTATACAAGAATTTTTAGGGAATCCGTAAACGCCAGTCGATCTCCATTTCGTATGATCAGGCTGCTCAATGATAACATCTATAAAATTCCTAAAGTAGCCTGTGACCGAAACAACATCAGTAGAGCTACACAACACGGCCAAGCCTCCACTACGACCCGCACTATCAACACAAAAGCAACTATCAAACTGCAACGAGACACGTTGCTCTTCCATCTGATTAGAGTTAACCAAAGGTTCACACACACAAAAATAAAAGTGGGCTTATATGTATGTACAAATCCCCTAAGGGATTCGGGTAAAATTAAAAAAATTCGGTTGACCGATCAAATTCGATTAATCGGTCAGTTAATCAAATTTTTTCGGTCGAGAGTCGGTAAATTATTTTGTGATTTTTCAGTTAACAGTTAATTTGGTTAGAAACCGGTCGGTTAACAGAATTTTTTCGGTTTAACCGAAAAATTAATAAATAAAATTATAATATATAATAAGCCCACTATTCACCTAAACCCAATCCAAACCCAAATATCCAACTCAACCCAATTACCCAATCCAACCCAATCATAAAAATTACAAATAATTTAATAAATAAAAATAAAATTCTAAAACTAAAACTAAAACTAAAACTAAAATTATGTAATCTTTTTAATTATGTAGTGATTCGGGTAATTCGGGTAATTTGATTAATTTTTAACCAAAAATAAAAAAACATATAATTTTCGATTAATTTGATTAACTGACCGAATTAATCGAAAAAATTTCGGTTCAGTTAATTTTTTGAACAAATTTTAATTCGATTAAAAGTTAAAAATTTTAAAAAATCGATTAATTTAATTAATATTATTTTGAGTAGATTAATTGACTCAACACCCCTAATTGCAATTCCAAGTAACGTAATTCATGGCTATCGGCGGACGTCAGCCGATAACTAGGGAGACCCCGGAAGCATCATCATTAAACTGTTTACTAGGTGTTAAACTTCGATCCGCAAGAAAAGAAGCACGAATACGGTTCTTCGAATCACCCACCTCCATGACATCATTTTCTGTATCCCCATGCAAAGTAGAGATTGCGTTCGACCTGTTTGCCATGCATATGTGCACTAGCGTGATATTGAGGCAATCCACCAATAGAAGGAAGGCCCACATCATCGCACTCGCTCCCCATGCTAAATGAATCAACCTTGCTTGGACTTTGACCTCGTCCAGAGGACCCCCACCACGTGCTGATTTTGCAGGGAAGACTCATTCAACAATAACTGGTAAATAGTATACTTAAAATAACTTCTTTTTCTTTTCTAATTTTATAAGAAATTAAATTTTAAAATGCAAAATCCTAAGAATAACTTAATATTATTATTTGATACGTTTTTTAAACTTTACAATTATCGAGGTATTGAAATAAAAAAATATAGAAAATTACAATAATTAACTCTTGAAGTTCTCTAGAAATTGAAGCGCCCTCTCTAAAAATAAAAAATTAAATCTACTTTTATATTAAAATTTTTATATTGAAACAATGATAACATTTTAGCATGACAATACAATAATGAACAATTAAAATATATTTATTTTTCTTAATTTGATATATTTACCTTTTTAATTTCTTTTTATCAATATTTTTTTCAAGGCATCTATTAGTTCCAATCCTATAACAACGGGATGTTGGTCATGACTCAGCATGGTGTTGTGGATGCTGACTATTAGTTTTTTTCATATTTTTTTATGTCTATTTTATAATTTATGTTTGGGGTTCAAGATTATCTTTCACAATAATATTAACTCTAAAGTTTGAACATGCACATTTCTTTAAAAGTGTAATATGACTTATTATTGCACTCAACACCTAAAGGTTGTGGATCATGACTATGTTGAACTCAAAAATTATGAAATCAGTGGATAGGGCAGGCTGCATCAACAAATTTAAACCCTTTAGAAGATGAGGCCCATTGTGCTTATTCACATTTAATGAATGGGCTAGAAACGAAATTTTTAGGTACTTCCTTGTTACGGGCCCCCAATAATAAAACTAATGAGTCTCATTGTACTCCCAAAATTTTCATTACTATCATTGCTAAGACTTTAAAGTTTTTGTTTTTTTGAAAGTATAGCATTCCATTCCTAAAAATTAAAACTATTAAATTAAATCTCTATATATATACTTATTTGACTCATAGTTGCTAGCCTTGATTTGCCACCAAATAATTTAATTTCATAATATAGTTTTGGAATTTATAGCGTAAGTAAGTGGGTGAAAAAAGTATTTTACAATAATACATATAATGGCCCACCTGTTATGGAATTGAAAACAATTCCTAAGCCGGTATTTTTTTATGTTATGATTCTTCGTTGAAATGTAATTGTTAGGAATGTTACTTTACAACATTTGATATATATTGGAAGGTATTGATTAAAATTTTAAGAAAGTTACATTAACACGTTTAGTTCATTAAATATTTTTTTAGGAATGTAACAATAATTTATGAATTTACTCTTATTAAATAAAAGAGAATATTTATGTATTTAATTTTATAATAAAATTTATTTTTAACAAATATTTCGATTAAATATTTAATAATAAATTTTAATTGATAGTTTTTAAATTACTTTTTAATTTATATTTTAATTGAAAGTAAAATTGTATCAAATTTGTCTTGCATATATATTTCTAAATATAATAATGCATATATAAAAATAAATATATATAAACTTTTTTGGAATAAAATTTAAAAAAAATTAAAATTGCCTTTTATTTTAGCTAGAAGCTAACCAATAGGACTATATACATATACATATACATATACATATACATATACATATACATATATATATATATATATATATATATATATGAACTGATTCCACTATTGCTATGAGCAAAATTATAAATAATTTAAAGATAAATCATGCAAAAAGGTTATGATTAATAACTGACATAAACCTAAACCTTTTTTTTTTTCCTTTTGCTCGTAAATATTCATAAAGACTATAATAAAATTGAATTTTCAGTTAATATACCGGAAAGAAAAGAGAGAAGAGCAATAGAAAATAAAGATAATATGTAAATAGTATACTATATAGATGATTAAATATGCATATGAAAAATAAAATTAGGAAAAAAAAGCTTCCTTCCGAAAAATTCGTTGAAGTAATAGAGAAAATCAAGTAGGAGAAAAGAGGCAATAGCTTTTTTTATTTATTTATTAATAGACTAATACCTTAAACCAATATAAAATATGGTTAGTTTTGTCTTAATATTTTTTTAACTTTCCAATCTACATGGGAAAGTAACTTTCCCATATTTTATCATGGGAATCACATTGTCATATTCATAGGAAAGTAACTGCCAAAAGTTAGATTCTATTGGGGATCGACCCATATAAACAACGAGATAGTAAAAGTGGAAAAGGACGAAGACAAAAATTTTACATGGAAAACCATCAAAGAGGGAAAAACCATAGGTAAAGGAGGTATCAGCTTTTCATTAAATGAGTAAACAAACAAGAATACAATATGGAAAAAAAACAAACCTAAATGTACCAAACGTACAAACCCAAACCCCGAATACAAAGCTCAAAATCTCAAAGAGAAAGCTAGTAAACAAAACCTTAAATTTCATAGGGCATTCACAAAAGAGGTGTAAAATATACTCCATAATTACCATGAAACTCTCATCAAAATTCATATACGACTACATCTTGATTGGCTTAACAAAATAGGGATACAATGACTCCTTTAAATAGGCTTAGATTAAATTTCTAATCATACTAAAATGTCCTTGGAATAATTAGAGTCTAATTAAGAGAAGAAGTCCTGCTTGAAGTCTAAAATGTGGCTGCCAAATAAGAGAATACGTCGTGACTTCGCAACATCCCATTCGTCTCGTAACGACGTCGTCTATCATATCGTTCAAAGAGCTAGTGCTCATCGTCCCAACGTCGGACCTATTTTGGCCCTTCTTCAGTTACTCATCGATTCTCGTCTATGGTGCCTGCAACATGTCCAATAAATGCGAGGCACACCCCACAAATCTCCACCTTGACTTGTATTTACCACGCCTCCTTTTCTATGCCCCATCACAGGCCTAACTCAAATTTTGTAAAATGTCAACCAAGTCTAAACTATGCTCGAACTTGGAAACTGAAAGACTTTTAATCTTTAAATCAAAGTTGTATAATGAAACAAGGGTCAGTAATATTCGAACAAGAGAGAAATTATCAACTACCTCCACCTGACTGTAACCCTCTACGACCAATTTTGCCTCAAACATTCTGCGAACCATTCAAGTCTTAAAGACCCAAAAAGGGATTAGATAGATTCTTCTCTAAATCAAGCACATTCCTAACATCTAACGCGACTCCACCTTCAACCAGATTATGTGGAGAACAATGAATCATCACCCTTGTCCTCGACCACATCAGCTACCTTCGTAATTATCTGTAATTGCCAGAAACTAAAATTTGTGATCTGTCAAACTTCTCGGTGTCCAAAATCGTTGTTGTGTCACCGAATGAATTGATCTGCGAAAGTTGAACCTTGACTCTAATAACAATTTGTTGGGGATTAACCCATATAAACAACAAGATGGTAAAAGTGGAAAAAAAAAACGAATACAAATATTTTACGTGAAAAACCTCAAAGAGGAAAAAACAATGGGAAAATTTCACTAAATGAGTAAATAAACGAGAGTACAATATGGAGAAAATAAACCTAAATGTACTAAACGTACAAACCCAAATCTCAAATACAAAGCTCAAAATCCCAAAGAGCAAACTAGCAAACAAAACCCTAAATCTTATTGGGCACTCACAAAAGGGGTATAAAATACTCTCCACAATTATCACAAAAATCTCATCAAAACTCATATAGGACTACATCTTGTCGCCCTTAAAGAAAAAGCCCACAACTACATCTTGATTAGCTTAACAAAACAGGGATAAAATTGCCCCTTTAAATAAGTTTAGATTAGAGCTCTAATCATACTAAAATATCCCTGGAATAATCAGAGTCTAACTGGGAGAAGAAGTTTTGCTTGAAGTCTAAAAGACGACTTCCAAATAGGAGAACATGTTGTGACATCGCAACGTCCCATTCGCCTCGTCACGACGTCGTCCAGCACGTCGTCCCGATGAGTCAGCACTCCTCATCCCGACGTTGAGCCTGTTTTAGCCATTCTTCAATTGCTTGTCGATTCTCATCTAAGGTGCCTGCAACGTGTCTGATAAACACGAGGCACACCCCACAGATTCCAAGGAAAGTAAATATAACTTGACATACCAAATGTTGAAATCATTTTCCAAGTGATTAAATTCTCAGATTAGTGATCACTTTCCATCAAACCAAACGTCTTGGCTTATTTCTTGGCTTATTTCTTTCCTTCACTAGTATCCTAAGTAACAACAAAACCTTTATAATCTATATAGAAAGCATCATATCATGCTAAAAATAATAATAAGGATACAAAAACATCAATAACTTTTTAACTTAATGACAAAGATGATTTATTATATAGTATGAGAACTTAGATTCATGAATCTCTAACAATCCAACCTCCTATCTCAATTATAAAAAGAAATACAAATAGAAAAAACAAAATCTATATGATTAGACAATATGAATGTTATAGCAAAATCTTACCACTTATTTTCATTGAATTTTGTAAAGATAGTTTAAAAAGGAGAGACACAAAAAAGTAATTATATAAAATATAAAATTAAGGAGGTACTTTAATTTTATTCAAATACAAATGTGTATAATAAGAAGGAATTCTGAAGTTTCTGAAACCAATTTAATTTATTTAGTATATATAAGCATATAGGGTAGGAAAACCAAAATTGTTAAGGGACAAGATCCCTTGGCTTCTTTATAGTTCTGTCATTGGTTCAGGTGCTCCATTTAACTTGCAATCTTGAGGAAGCTTATTATGGAAAATAGAGTAATATGGTATTCATAAAAAGAACAATTTGGTGTATGTTCAAAGCCAATGTTTGGCTTGGAGGGTAAGAGAGAATGCTTATGTGGTTAAATTAATAATTTAATTTAAACACTATTAATATAAAATTTTTAATTTAAACCCTTAAATTTTATAACCTTTTTTTAATTTCTTTAAATAAAATTTATAGCTTCCCATTATTTAAACTATATAAATACTTAGGCTTAGTTTAACATTTATTCTCAAAAGTGCTTTTGGGCCAAAAAATACTTTTGAGCAAAAGTTAAAATTTTTTGCTTCTATTTTTGATTTTGGCTAAAAAGTGTTTTTACAAAGATTTTGTCCCAAAAGCATTTTTGAAAAGCTCCAAAGCATCTTGTTTAGCAATGCTTTTATCTCAAAAGTACTTTTGTCCCTAAAGTACTTCTTAGAAGCAATGCTAAATTAGTCGGGATGTGGCCTATATATATATATATATATATATATATATATATATATATATTAATTAAAGAAAGGAAAACTATTTTTTTAGCCCTTAATGATTATATGTTTTTTTGTCAAAATGGGTAGCTTGTTTGATAGGCTCCTCGGTAGCGTAAGCTTTTGTGCTCAGGCTCGTAGTTCCCTACTTTGATGGTTACTCTCAATGGGTGGGTCAAGTTGGACTAGCTGTGGGACAAGCTCCTCAAAAACTATCTCATGTGCTTGAACTTGGGCTCATTTATGTCGAGTTCAACAATTGCTCTCTGCATATAGTTTTGGGATCACAAGATATTGGTCATCAAGATATAAAAATAGTAAACTTTTAACCTTAAATCAATCCGTATATCTTGAGTCTATGTGGAGCTTATATCCTAAGATTGAGTCTCTGGAAATGGCATAATGTTTACGCTTGAGCTAATGTTGGATACTTTGTATCTTAACTTGTATGGAATGATGATAAAAACTCTTATCGAATAGTCGTTTGACATGGGTTCAAACTCTATCACCCTCTCCCCTATAAAAAAAAGTTGGATATTCTGTCTACATTTATCAATCCAATTTCTTTTTTTACACCCTCTCAAAACTCCATCTGGAAGTGTATCCATGTTCATTGACTCTTATGGGATTGATTGCCAGATGCTAAACTATCGTAACACTCGATCATGATGTTGTCACTCAACAATATGAAAGCATATAACGAACATGTAAACCATCCCCTGGATGTACACCTCCTCGGCTACGTCTCCCGATACTATGACTTGAATCTCCTCAACCCAATGCAGTGTCCATAGAAACTAAAATTTATTATAATAAATAGAGACATAAGCTTCCAATAATTGTTAATTCTTTAAAAATAAATACGCTAATAACTTAAATAAAGGCACATTATAAAAAAAATTTATAACTCAAAATACACTCTAAATATTAAATATAAATATCTTCGTATCTTTTCTCCAGTGGAAAAAGAGAATGGATAAGAGGGAATTGACACTATGAACAACATCTTCATACTACTTGTAGAAGGGTTTAACAACTGTTAATCCAATGGCTTTTTGGTAGGTCACTCTTCATAAATGCTCGATACATGAATGCTAATAGTGTAAACCCCCTGTTATATACGGGATATGTAACACCCAAAAATATGAATTTCTGATTTGTTTTATTATGTCATTAATCAGCGTCTAATTCATTGGTTAAGTGATTTTTGTGTGTTTGAGGTTTTGGGTTTAAGTTTCACTTTTAGAAATTTTTTTTATTTTTGTTCCTAGTCTTATCATTAACTGTTTGACTTATATTATATTTTCGGTCAACTCATGTTAGAATGAGCTTATTGGTTCATGTGATAAGGTGTTAGTTTACCCTAATGTCTTGTGTTTGAATCCTCGTGTGAGTAAATGGTAATAATTTTTGCTTCTTTGTGTGCGTGTCGGTTGTGTAGTAGAAGTTTGGTGGAATTGAAATTCTGTGGTGGTTGGGATGAGGATTAGTGTGTTAAATTTTGTGGGATTTTGTTATTAGTGAGGGTGGTGGGGAGTTTAGATTTTTTTTTTTAATTTTGTTTTTGTTTTGTTTCCTAAAAATCCTCTCTTTTTCCCACGTTTTTTTCTGCAATTTCCTTCTGACGTTTTTCTCCTGGTTCTTCCCCCTTTTTGCTTCTTTCTTTGATTTTGTCCACAAATTGTTCGTTTGAATCGTCGCAATTTGGATTTCCCTTATTCCTTCATTTGGCTTGGTAAGTAGGGCTTTGCTCTTTTTTAATTTCTTAATTTTGTAAGTTCATTTGGTTTAGTGGTTTTTGGAGTGGCAAAGTTGTGGTGTGGTTTGAGAATTTGATTTTTGTAGATGTGTTGTGTCGAAACCATTTTTTAAGAGTTTTATGAAAAACGGGAATCGACTTAAAAAAACAAAAAACGGGAGTCGCCACCAATTTTTTTTTTTTCTTAGGTGTGATCAGATCACCTTATAAACATGTTTTGTTTAAAACATTAATTTTGGCCTACGAAATTCGAATAAACAGGTTCGGGAGTCAGTTATGTACGAGAAAGGGTTAGCACCCTCGTAACGCCCAAAAACTGGTACCTAATTGATAAAATCATGTCCTAATGTTGAAAATTTGAAAAATTTAAAATACGATCCTTTTATTTGAAGGAAAGCCAAGACTCTCTTAGCTCAAAAAAATAAAATACCACACCCAATGAGTTAGGATGTAACATTTCAAAACTTCGAAACTAAGCTTGCTTTTATTTGTAGAAAATCCATACCTCGAGACACAAAACATCATATCCAATAAGTTAGGATATAATATTTCTAATTCCCAAGAATAAGTTTTGTTTTGAAGTTTATGGGTTTAGGATACTTGATACCTTAAGTTCCACGAGAAAAATTAAAACCCAGTAAGTTAGGGTATAATTTTTCTCGAAGTCCCCAAATATTATGTATCGTAGCATTAAAAAACTTTTGAATAAAATGCGACAATTTAGTAAAATGTGTTTTCATAAAAAAAATGGTTTGAGTAAGATATTGCATTAATACATTACAACATACATACCAAATAGCAATTCATCATAATTACAAGTCATATTAACAATTAATACTAATATAAACAATTTAAAGATATAATAATATGAAATAACGAATGATACAAGTAATAGAATAACTATACTAAAGCAAACATATAAATCATAAACAAATAAAAGGCATGGATAAATAAGTATAAGATATAAAGCAGTAAATAACGAAAGATAAAAAAAAACTCCTAAATAAATATGAAACTTTACATATAGGATTAAGTGTAAAATAAATCAACATAAAATGAGTGACATATATCAAATAATAAATAGATATTGCAAATTAAAAACATAAAAATGATATGGCAAAATCTAAAAAATATATATATATATATATATATTCATGAGAAAATAAATAAAATACATTTTTAAACAAATAAATGATATATAACTTTAAATAAAAATATATTTATAATATAATAATCTAATACATATATGCATAAAATTACATATTTAAGAATAAACAATGTAAACAACATACAATATACAAAATTTTATATAATATTAAGGATGAAATAATTTAAAAGTTATATATGATATAATATAATATAATAATATATAATATACAAAAAAAGTGTAATATAATAACTAATGTGCAAATTTTAAAATAATATATAAAATAATATTGAATTAATAAAATAACCTAATATAAATAATAAATAGTAATAATTTAATACATATATAATATTAAAATAATTAAAGATAAGAATAAAAAATGAAAATAAAAATAATTAAAGATCGAAGATACAGGGATCAAATTAAAATAAAAAAAAAAACTAAGGTAAAATTGTAAAAAGGATGATGTTGGAACGCGCGCCAAATTATAGGGACTTATTGGGCAATTATGCCCTATCTCCTAAACGGCGTTGTTCTGATATCAGCCTTTAAATAGCCCGAGGGACCAAAGTGAAACATAAGCAAGCTTTCAGGGCTAATTCAAAAATAAAAGAAAATTTAAATTGAGCTAAATTAAAAATAATAAAGTTGCGAAAGGACCAAAGAGGAAAATTGCCCCTTTTATGAAAACGCGCAGATCCTCCCCGGGTCGGGTCAACACGCGGATCCTGGCCTCGAAACGACGTCGTTTTGTCATGTTTGGCCAGGGCCTAAAACGGCGCCATGTTAATCACTTATAAAAGACAAAATTTTTAGGAAAATTTCATTTTTTTCAGATTCTTTTGAAAAAAACTGAGAGAGAGCCCCTGCTTGCTCTCTGCTCCTTTGCCCTGGGCCTGAGTCTGGCGAGGTCCTCCGGCCAGATTCTGGCCGTCCACCGCCATCGGCGCCGCCGTGCGCGGCGGCCGAACTTCAAAAAAAAGGTAGTTTTTTTCTCTTTTTTTTATTATGAACTTTAATATATGTAAAAAAGAAAAAGGAGAAAAACTTAAAGAAAAACAAAAAAAACAGATTCGAAAGAGAAAAAATAATAAAGAAAAAAAACATTTGTTCGCCTGTTCTTTGATTTTTTTGTGTGTATTGTATTGTATATTCTACCTTTTTTACATATTACAATAGGGTTTTTACAGCCCTAAATAAATCAAAAAAAATAAATCAAAGATTTTATTTTCTATTTCTGCCATTTTCTTTCCTTTTGTAGGTGAAAGGCAAAGATGGGGGCACGATTCACGCGCAAATGGCGGTGTGATGTCCGACGAGGAAGGCATGGAGGCGGCGGCGAGGAAAGAACCCTAGAGTTCCTATTTTCTGAAACAAAATTTGGGCCGTTGGGCCATATAATTTTGTCTTAGGTATTTTAGGTTAGTGAGTCTTATGTTGGGCTTGTAATTTGGGGTATTGAGTAGTCTGTTTGGGCTTTGTAAAATAATTTGGGCTTCGTTTAAAATTTGGACTGTAAAGGGACATTATTTTTTTATTTTATTATTATTTTTTTAATGGTATGCACCCGAGCTAAATTAGCCTATTACAGCTGCCCCTCTTTGCTCATTGTTGTGTAACGAGAATGGAGCAAAAACTATAAAAGGACCAATTTTGCCCGGTCTTGTCGAGCCTTAACTTCTTGATCCTCATCTTCTTCAAGTAGTCTCTAACCCAACTGAAAATTCAAGGAGATTGAATCTGTAGCTTTAATCTTTATTCTACTGCAACTTCAGGGATATTAGACCTGCTCTTGTAGATTTAATCCATCCTACTGTAACTTCAGGAAAGTGAGTCTACTATCTTTGATCTTGCTTCACTGCAATATTCAGGAAGACAAGATCTGTTATTTTTAGTCTGCTCCGCTACAAACTTAGGGAGGCAAGCTAATATCTTCGATCTGCTTCCTGCAACTTTAGGAAGATAAGATCTGTTGTCTTCAGTTTGCTCCGTTGCAACTTCAGGGATGCAGGCTAATATCTTCGATCTGCTTCCTACAACTTTAGGAAGATAAGATCTGTTGTCTTCAGTCTGCTTCAGGGAAGCAGGCTAATATTTTCGATTTGCTTTACTGCAACTTCAGGAAGGCCAGATTTGCTTATTTTTAGTCCGCTCCACTGCAAAATCAAAGAGACAAGACTGGTGTCTTCGATCTACTTCACTGCAACTTTAGGAAGGCCAGATCCATTATTTTCAATCTGCTCCACTGCAAACTCAGGGATACCAGACTGGTATCTTCGATCTGCTTCACTGCAATCTCAGGAAGACAAGATATGTTATCTTCAATCTGCTCCACTGCAAACTTAGGGATGCCAGACTGGTATCTTCAATCCGCTTCACTGCAATCTCAGGAAGACAAGATCTGCTATCTTTAATCTGCTACACTGCAAGCTCAGGGAGATAAGATCTAATGTCTTTGATCTGCTTCACTGCAACTTCAGGAATGCCAGATCTATTATTTTTAGTCTGCTCCACTGTAAACTTAGGGAGACCAGACTAATATTTTCAATCTACCTTACTACATTGTCCTCTAGAGGACATAACCTCTAGAATGGGTATATGCTTATGCCTAATAATTAGGATGCCTTGATCGAAATGAGTCAAATGCTCCTATTTAGACATGTTATGATATATGAATGCAAAAATTTTATGAGAATGATTCTTATTTCAGGTGTCATCACTCATTTATTCGTCAAAGTTTCATCTCGGTTCCTCACGAAGCATCAATCATATTCTGCTTAAATAATTTGCCCCATGGTAATTCTGAGTCCACTCCACTTGAACCTTGGGACATAAAGTTTGTATCTCCTACTGCAACTTCAGGGGAATAATATTTGGTTTTTTCCATCCAATATATTACCACTCAGAAGTATAGAATTTGTATCATCTTCAATCAATTTGATCTGTAACACCATTCCCTGGGTGTAATGACCAGATGTATGTGCCTGAAATTTTCATGAATGCAAGGTATCATTTTTCTTTTCCCGAGAATGATTCCCTTTTACACTTGGGTTGACATTGCTCGTCTTTTATCGAGATGGTATCACTGACGAAATGTCTTATCCAATAAAAATCCGAAGAGATAATCATCTTTCAATGTTTCCAACCCTTAGGCTTGGTGAGTTCTAAACAATAGTCCTGTTTCAGATTCTCATATTATTTAGAAACTTCCAAAGTAATATGCGAAACTCCTTTTATGAAAGTATTATTAGTCCACTAATCGTTATTTCAATATAAAATGCTTGAAAAAGATCACAACAATGGACGAGAAATAAATTAATCAGGAGCACAGATCGAAACAAATAAGTTAATCAAAGATAATCAAGGCAATAAAAGAAAATTGATTGGGGTGTATCTTGAAAAGAATAAAGTAATCAAATATAGCAAATTAAAAATGGGTAAGATAGAAGCTAGGTGCCCCAGATATCGCAGCCTGAACTTCTCTGTACAAACTTCTTGAGGACCATTTTGAGCTCAATACGTGTTTAGAGGATCCGGAGTACTTTGTCAATGCCCCAAGACGTAGCATACTTCCTCATTGTCAATTCAAGCATAGCAAGACTACCACATGCTCTATCTTTGATCAAAATTCGAGCCACCCTTTTCAGGTTTTTAGCTCAAAACCCCTTTGGTCTCAAAGCGCCCTTTGTGGGTTTTCGCCTTGGCCTCTCCTTTTTTTTTGGTCTCAATGCGCCCTTTGCGGGTTTTCACCTTGGCCTTTTCCCTTTCAGGTAAAATACTTCTTGACTGAACCTGAATTCGCCGAAATTGGGTAAGTCTTTGCCATCCATCTCGGTCAATATCAATGCTCTTTTAGAACAGGCCCTTTTTATTACATAAGGTCCTTCCCAGTTTGGCATCTGCTTTCCTCATAAATCCTTTCGTATAAGAAAGATCTTTTTCAACATCAGGTCCCTTTCATGGAATTCGCTAAGATGAACCTCGTAAGCTCGCATCATCTGGCCGTGACAGATAGCTTTTAATCTTTTTTCCTTCGATTAGGTTCAATTGGCAAAACTGTTTCTATTCCAGTGAGAAATGTGTTGCCCCAGCGAAGGTTCTAACCGACGTTCGATAAGACTGAGGGTAAATGGTAACTTCTTTATGTCAATATTTACAAGTCTCAGTCATCTTTTCCATGATCCTTGTTTTGTTGTTTTTGTTTTTATTTTTTTTTCGTTTTTTTGCTGCCTTTACTGTACTGTGATATGGTGTCTGATCTTGAAATTGTCCTTTTTTAACAGTCTTTGTCAGCACCTGATCTTTTTTTTTGAGAATTTGATGACTATCGACTTTGTAACATTGACATATAAAGCTACTTCCACTCTCTTAGTGAAGTAAACGACAACCACGAAGATGAATCGATGTCGACTAGAAGCTTTTGACGAGATCGGCCCCATAACATCCATGCCCCACATATAGAAAAGTCTGTGAAAAAAATGGAAGAGTCACATAAATCTTGTCTTCTTCAATTCAGAATTTATGGTATAACTGATGCGATCCTCTTCTATGGTAGACCAACAGTACCTGATCCTCATGTTTAGCCCACGTCTTAGTAGCCCAAGCATGTCTTGATATGATCATGCAAAAACATCTTTGAATTCTTGAAAAATAACTCAATGATGTATCGTCTTATTTCTGTGGTAAGCTAGGTTTCGATCTTCACCCCTTTCCTATGCTTGCAATTTCCATTAACCCTGTGTAAGGTAGGATCTATTTTTCATCATGTTCTACCATCCTTAACAAATCAGAAAATAGGTTACAATCTCTGTCATCTTCAAAGTCCTGAGATCCCTCTAAACACATATCTTACTCGAAAGGAGACTCTGAGTTAGTAGCGGCCTTGCTCACATCGTTGATATCTGGAGACCTATTGTAGGTTCGAAGGAAGATTCCAAAGAATAAATAATCTAAAGAATGATTATTTGTATGGTTATGAATGAAGAATGAAAGAATACTTGAAAGAAAATCCAAAGAACAAACGAAAGAAAGAAAAACTAAGAACAATTGTTTGTACAGTATGAAATGAAGAATATTTGCTCAAAAAGATGCATTTTATAAAACTTTCGGACACAAGCCTATTTTACAAAAGGGTTCTTATTGCCTCTACGCTTAAGGCAATAAGTGTGTTTTGAATATTACTCTAGATTAGCTTTTAAAAAACGGGGATCTCTTCCATAGTCGCATTATTCAAAACACTCCCAAGTACGCAAGGGCTTGGAAACCTCGTTCCTTGGTTCCCTCTTCGCTTTTGATTTCTTCAATGAGTCACAACTTTCTTGTCTCCTTCAATTATCGTAATTACTGCCTCGTCAAAGTGATCAGGTTCTGATGAAACGTCAAACTTCACAATTCTCATTTTAATGAACCTTTCGACCAACTTTTGAAACGTAGTACAGTTTTCAATTGAGTGACCCGTTATTCCCGTGTGGTACTCGCATTGGGCATTCTCATTATACCATTTTGGGAACGGAGGTTGCAAGGGTTCCGATTAGGAGGGAGACACCACATGCACATCAAAAAGATTCTGATACAGCTCCTTATATGTTATCGGGATGGGTGTGAACTGGAGCTTTTTCATATTTGGCCTTGAATTGGATTCCTACTGTGAAGAGCCTTGATAGCTAGTGGTTACAGCCCTCGACTGGCCTACGGTGACTGATTTGGGATGCATGCTCAAGATACTTACTTCATTTTCCTTGTTTCTCGAGGCTGATCTTTTGGCGCTTTCTCCCGTGTCTATCCTCCCACTCCTTACCGCATTTTTAATCATCTCGCTAGACATTACTATATATGAAAAGCTTATGGTAGCGCTTCCCAACATATGGTTAATGAATGGGGATTTTAGAGTATTGATGAAAAGCATTGTGGTCTCCTTTTCTAAAAGCGGCTGCTGAACTTGTAGGGCAACTTCCCTCCATCTTTGCGCATATTGCCTGAAACTTTCATTCGATTTTTTCTCCATGTTCTGTAAGGTGATTCTATCAAGGGTCATGTCTGTTACATGACTGTATTGCTTCATAAATGCTTGCACTAGGTCTCTCCATGAATTAATCCTAACACAGCTCAGTTGATTATATCACTTGGATGCTGCCCCCACCAAACTATCTTGGAAGCAGTGAATTAGCAATTGATCATTATTAACATACCCGGTCATTCGTCTACAAAACATGGTAATATGGGCTTCAGGACAACTAGTCCCATTGTACGTCTCAAATTCTGGCATTTTGAACTTGTGAGGAAGCACCAAATCTGGAACCAAACTCAAGTCTTTAGCACTAATTCCATGGTGATTATCAGTGTTTTCCAAGGCCTTGAATTTTTCTTCCAACCATCTACAACGATCCTCTAACTGCCTTGAGGATTCAATTCTTGTCCCTTCCCTCTCTGCTATATCTAAATCAGAGATAACAGAATTAGCAGGGTTATCTCTATGGGTTAGATCCTGTGCCAACTTGGAAGTTCATGGGTACTCCAGTATCCACTTGACCTTGTTGAGGCCTAATTGTAACAGATGGCCATCGAGGATATGTTTCAGGTTGTGTTTGTTCATGTGGTGGGGTAAAACCTGGAAGAAAGTCCTCATTATCTTCTTTAGTATTAGTCATGGGACATTTTCCTTTGTCCATCGCCCTATTTAGTAGCTGAGCCATTTGAGCCATCATATTTCTTTGGGCTTCCAGCATTTGGTCCATCATATCTTGTTTGATCTTCGCCAATTGCTCTTGCAGCTGGTCTTGCATGTCTCTTTGGAACTGTTCGAGTCTCTGATCCATGTCTTTCGTCTTAGCGCGAGTACCGTAACGATGTTTAGTTTCTAGATTATCTTTCTCTCTTTTTTCTGAAATAACTTCAACTAATTTGGGTCCTTCTATGGATTTTAATGCATATGATGCGATGTAATGCAAATGCATGAAATAAATGCAAAAAGAAAGAGATGTGTTGATTCTGAATTCAATTTCATTAGAACAACTTTTCTAGAAAATAAATTTCTTTACATAAAACGGATATTTATACGGCATTTCCCTCATATTCCAAGCGAAAACATTGATCCCTTTCTTCTTATCCGGATATTAAGGTCCAATCTCATGAACTTTCTAATAAATGTCTCTACTAGCTCTTTTTACTTGATTTGGGCCGCGACTCACTGCTCACTTATTTCCACAATGCTCATTAGCCTCTTCAACTCGAATAGACTTTGTCAGCTTGAATCCTTGGGCAATAAAGTCTTGTATTCCTTCACAGACTATTAGTCTTCTCTCGTTGTGTTTACTTGGACCATATTCGAACGACCGTATTATAATCCACTTTATCAATAAATCCATTTTCTGATGACAAACTCTTCTATTTAGCAATCGAATTTGAACCAACACCTCTTTTCTATGTTGTGAATGCAATGCAATCAAAACAAAAGAGGACACGTTAGCACAAGAGAAATAAATAACAAAATAGGGCACCTATCTGGGTGACCACTAGGGTTTGGCATAGTTCTACCTAGGGTAAGCCCCTAGGTTTCTACATGTGGTTTAGCTCTAAAGTTGAGGTACCCGAACCAGCAGATTCCTCGACCCTCACCCATTATAGGCTCATACGGACCTAGTTCAGTTTAGGGGAATACATTTCCCTATGGCTGCACGGAGATGAAAATCTCACGAAAACATAGGTACGGATGTATCTCGAAAGCGATTCACTATCCTGCAAGGAGGTGAAAACCTCACGAAGGAGTAGCTTCTCACTCCCACTTAAAAGGTTGTGACCACAATGGTCATGCAATGCAATGCAGAAATACTTTACAAGATTAGAACAACATGCAATAAAAGGGATCATAACTTTTCAAATCGGATTTTCAAATTTAGACAAAAGGACAGGAAATAATCAATTTTACGGCTTGACTCTCTTATTGTGTCCCCAGTGGAGTCGCCAAGCTGTCGAAATCATTTTTTAAGAGTTTTATGAAAAACGAGAATCGACTTAAAAAAAAAGGGAGTCACCACCGATCTTTTTTTGCTTAGGTGTGATCAGATCACCTTATAAAACATGTTTTGTTTAAAACATTAATTTTGGCCTACGAAATTCGAGTAAACAGGTTCGGGAGTCGGTTACGTACGAGAAAGGGTTAGTACCCTCGTAACGTCCAAAAACTGGTACCTAATTGATAAAATCATGTCCTAATGTTGAAAATTTGAAAAATTTAAAATACGATCCTTTTATTTGGAGGAAAGCCAAGACTCTCTTAGCTCAAAGAAATAAAATACCACACCCAATGAGTTAGGATGTAACATTTCAAAACTTCGAAACTAAGCTTGCTTTTATTTGTAGAAAATCCATACCTCGAGACACAAAACATCATATCCAATAAGTTAGGATATAATATTTCTAATTCCCAAGAATAAGTTTTGTTTTGAAGTTTATGAGTTTAGGATACTTGATACCTTAAGTTCCACGAGAAAAATTAAAACCCAGTAAGTTAGGGTATATTTTTTCTCGAAGTCCCCAAATATTATGTATCGTAGCATTAAAAAACTTTTGAATAAAATGCGACAATTTAGTAAAATGTGTTTTTATAAAAAAAATGGTTTGAGTAAGATATTGAATTAATACATTACAACATACATACCAAATAGCAATTCATCATAATTACAAGTCATATTAACAATTAATACTAATATAGACAATTTAAAGAAATAATAATATGAAATAACGAATGATACAAGTAATAGAATAACTATACTAAAGCAAACATAAAAATCATAAACAAATAAAAGGCATGGATAAATAAGTATAAGATATAAAGCAGTAAATAACGAAAGATAAAAAAAACTTCTAAATAAATATGAAACTTTACATACAAGATTAAGTGTAAAATAAATCAACATAAAATGAGTGACATATATCAAATAATAAATAGATATTGCAAATTAAAAACATAAAAATGATATGGCAAAATCTAAAAAATATATATATATATATATATATTCATGAGAAAATAAATAAAATACATTTTGAAATAAATAAATGATATATAACTTTAAATAAAATATATATTTATAATATAATAATCTAATACATATATGCATAAAATTACATATTTAAGAATAAACAATATAAACAATATACAATATACAATATACAAAATTTTATATAATATTAAGGATGAAATAATTTAAAAGTTATATATGATATAATATAATAATATATAATATACAAAAAAAGTGTAATATAATAACTAATGTGCAAATTTTAAAATAATATATAAAATAATATTGAATTTAATAAAATAACCTAATATAAATAATAAATAGTAATAATTTAATACATATATATAATATTAAAATAATTAAAGATAAGAATAAAAAATGAAAATAAAAATAATTAAAGATCGAAGATACAGGGACCAAATTAAAATAAAAAAAACTAAGGTAAAATTGTAAAAAGGATGATGTTGGAATGCGCACCAAATTATAGGGACTTATTGGGCAATTATGCCCTATCTCCTAAACAGCGCCGTTCTGATATCAGCCTTTAAATAGCCAGAGGGACCAAAGTGAAACAGAAGCAAACTTTCAGGGCTAATTTAAAAATAAAAGAAAATTTAAATTGAGCTAAATTAAAAATAATAAAATTGCAGAAGGACCAAAGAGGAAAATTGCCCCTTTTATGAAAACGCGCGGATCCTCCCCGGGTCGGGTCAACACGCGGATCCTAGCCTCGAAACGACGTCGTTTTGTCATGTTTGGCCATGGCCTAAAACGGCGCCGTTTTAATCACTTATAAAAGCCAAAATTTTTAGGAAAATTTTATTTTTTCAGATTCTTTTGAAAAAAATTGAGAGAGAGCCCCTGCTTGCTCTCTGCTCCTCTGCCCTGGGCCTGAGTTCGGCGAGGTCCTTCGGCCAGATTCTGGCCATCCACCGCCGTCGGCGCCGCCGTGCTCGGCGGCCGAACTTCGAAAAAAAGGTAGTTTTTTTCTCTTTTTTTTATTATGAACTTTAATATATGTAAAAAAGAAAAAGGAAAAAAACTTAAAGAAAAAGAAAAAAACAGATTCGAAAGAGAAAAAATAATGAAGAAAAAAAACTTTGTTCGTCTGGTCTTTGATTTTTTTATGTGTATTGTATTGTATATTCTACCTTTTTTACATATTACAATAGGGTTTTTATAGCCCTAAATAAATCAAAGATTCTATTTTCTGTTTCTGCCATTTTCTTTCCTTTTGCAGGTGAGCGGCGAAGATGGGGGCGCGATTCACGCGCTAATGGCGACGTGATGCCCGACGAGGAGGGCATGGAGGCGGTGGCGCGAGGAAGGAACCCTAGAGTTTCTGTTTTCTGAAACAAAATTTGGGCTGTTGGGCCATGTAATTTTGTCTTAGGTATTTTGGGTTAGTGGGTCTTATGTTGGGCTTGTAATTTAGGGTATTGGGTAGTCTGTTTGGGCTTTGTAAAACAATTTGGGCTTCGCTTAAAATCTGGACTGTAAAGGGACATTATTTTTTTATTTTTTTGTTTTTTTTAATGGTATGGGCCCGGGCTAAATTGGCCTATTACATGTTGTTTAGGAGAAGATTGAGAATCATTAGGTTTTCTTCCGGCAACTTAGATTGTGTATGTGGCTGCTGCTCATTCTGCGATAAGGAGTTATTACGTTTCTGAATTTATTTAAGTGGTTCGTTTGGTTTGTTCTAGGAAGTAATTGAGGGTGTCTATTTTCTATTGACTCGTGTACGTCGTTAATTTGGATTCTAATGGATGCTTATAGGTTCAGAAAGTATTGTGGGTGTTCGCGCATCATAATTAGTCAAGGTATGTAACGAGAAACCCGTAAAACAGCGAACGATGAAAGCCGAAATTGGGCACTGTCAATGCCACACGACCGTGTGCCAGGCCATGTGGTAGGCCGTGTGTGACACACGGTCTAGGCTATTTTGGGTCGTGTGGACCACATGAGCGTGTGTGGGTTGTGTGGGCCACACCGACGTGTAGGCCCGAAATTCAAGATTTTTCCCTAGGGCTGTACACATCATCCCGAATGACCGTGGACCTTCCGTAGGGTCGGTATGAGACTAAATCTATTATAAGACATGAAATCTGGACTTCTGCTGATACAAATTCTACTATTCGTAAGAATAATGGAAATGTCAAATGAGTAATAAATCTGGATACGTATGATGAGTATATGGTTCGTATCTGTTATGTTGTGCATGTAAAGCTATGTCACGTTTAATTTCTGCTCTAAATATGTATAACATTTTCTGTACTCTATATCTGCATCTGGGTTGGGTTGTAAATAACATGTGGAGGAAGTGATTCTGTAAAAGGCATAAATCGCCTATTGATCCAGCAGCTCAGCTGTAACTATTTTGTAAAGTGTCTTGTGGACACTAAGTGGTGTGTAGGAATGGATGAGTATTTTATACCCATATGTTGTGTTCGGATTGACAGAGTTGGTGTGTGGCGGTTGAGGTAGGATTATGTGTTGTATCTGCTCTGCTTTGCTATAAATCTGTTTCCGATAGATCTGTCTAATATGTATTTTACTATGTTAAGTTTATCGTTATACACTGAGTTTCAAAACTCACTCTCGGTTTCACTGATATTTTCAGGTTATATTAGTATTTCGATTCTTTAACTATTTTAAATTGGATTAAATGTTTTGTAAAATTTGGACTGTTTGGACATTTTGGGACTGTCTTGGTTTTGGATTTTATTCTGGATATTTGCATGACAATTGATAAAATGATTTATCGAAAATGATTATTTTCCTGCAATCAACTATTTTCGAAAAAATAAATTTGGTTTTCCAAAATATAATGATTTAAGAATTTATGTTGCCAATTATTTGATTTATTTAGAAAATGTAAACAAACAACGTTTTTAATTAAATAATTATGTGAAACAAGTTTTCTAATAAAACGAGCTTTTAAGTAACAAAAGTTCGTGATGTTTTTTCAAATAAACGAAAGCTGAATTTACAATTATTTTACGTAACATTTTTAAATCTAGCCATAATGTTCAGGTCAGGTTTGAGGTATTACAGAATATAAATAAGGTTTTCAAGCAAAGAAAAATACATGTAGTGGCAAAATTTGTCAGACTTATCTTCCATCAATATTCCATTGATGATGTACAGTATGTATGCTCTAACATAATGCCCAAACTCTTCATCAATGACATCATATAATGGCGACTTCTTGATAAATGTTTGCAGCAAAGTGAACTTGATTCGACCCAATTGATATCAATCTCATCGATCAAATTTGAGACTGACTAGTTACAATAATTCCTTCAATTGGAAGGCACATGATTAGGACTATATCTTCCAAGTTGATTGAGGCTTTAGCACAAGGAAAATGGAAGGTAAGGGTCTCTAGTCTTCACCTTTCCACCATAATAGCATGTAATGGTGATTGCATGTTTCGACACTCATAGATCTTGAAATCTTCTTGTATTAAAGTTAAAAGTTTCGACACTCATAGATCT
Source organism: Gossypium australe (assembly GCA_005393395.2). Taxonomy (NCBI): domain Eukaryota; kingdom Viridiplantae; phylum Streptophyta; class Magnoliopsida; order Malvales; family Malvaceae; genus Gossypium; species Gossypium australe. Next base: position 126,158,718 of record CM016614.1, on the reverse strand, counting down.
TGAAATCTTCTTGTATTAAAGTTAAAATTCCCAATGGTAAAAATTAAACGTAGATGCATAAGATTAATTACATGAAACTCGACATTTATATATGTCAAAGGCTTATTCCCCAACAATCAAAACAAAGTACTAATACATGACATAAATTTACATGAAACACAACATCTTTTTCTTGTAGCAATTGAAATTAAAACCCGTAGTAGTCAAATTTGAATACAGATATGTTTAATTTACAAATAACCCAACACCCATAGTATCGAAGTTTGACATTTTGTACTGGATGCAATTTTCTTTACTTTATTGTAAATTTGAGAAATTTTAAGCTTGAAAAATCTGACGGCTTAACATACCATAATAAATATAGAAATACCATAAGAATACTTCATTTAAAATATAATATTTTACATTTTCAAATTGAAAGCATTTTATTTCAAATGAAGTTGAACATTGAAGAGATGGTCAATGCGGTGCTGAAACCCCATTGACGCAAGATTTCAGTTGGCACACCAATCAAAAGTTTGAAAAATACAGTTTCAATGTGATGGGAGTGTCTCTTAAGCCCGAAACGTGTTCATCTGAAGTGGTATCATCCTAAATGCGGTCCTAATATGAAATCAAAACATTGACCGGGATTGGAGTTGGATCCCTTTGCTTGATGCCCCCACTTCTCCACTAGTCCGCATCCAATCAATGTTGTGAAATGTTACAGCTGTGTACCATTGTTGATCTTGGAGCCCCGCACCCCACACACCACATTCCCCCTGTCAATGTCCATGCTCCAACCCTATCAACCTTATTTTAACCTTTTTTCTCTTTTTAATTTTAGGTAATTTCTCTTATTCACCTTTCTATTCATGAATTTGATTATTTTAATATTTATATAATTTTTAAAATTTGAAATTTTTTGCAATAAATATTATATATAATTTTATGCTAACATGATATTAAAAAGTCATGCTCTTTTTAGTTAATAAATTTAACAAATTCAAATTTTAAAATTCGGAAAAATATATAAATTAAAATAATTAAATTAAAAATAAAAATTATATTTACAACTTATATATATATAAAATTGATAAGAAATTTTAATTTAATGAATTTAATCGTTATTATTAAAATTAATATTAAAATTTAAAATTTAAAAAATAAAAAAAAAACTAAAATTGACCAAATTAGACTAAATTCATAACATAGACTAATAATATAATTTCACCTTTATATTATAACGTACGTGGGGAAAACTTAAAAAGTAAATAAAATAATAGAAGAAAGAGACGAAAGAGGTTTAAAAACGACAAAGGATTAGCATAGTGTTTTAGGATAACATTGATGATCCTGGCTGTCGCTGCCGCTGGCTAAGGCATCTTCTATTTGTGTACGTGCGCATTGTGTGCCAACTCATGTCGTTGCATTCAATTCCAATGCCAACCATTATCTTAGGTCGGAGAAATCATAGCCTGAGGCCGGTTCTAGCTTCAATTTTTGTGAACTTGGTCTGCAAAACCACCCCAAACCGTTAACTTGAATTGGTTTAAATATGCCATCAATCCCTATACTTTTCCTAAATTTGAATAACAAAATACTCACTTTGCAATCATATAACTAAAAATAATATTATAATAAACTTGAATTTAATAAAATAATTTTAAAAATAGAATTTAAATTTTTAAATCTAAAAAATATAAGGACTGAACCCATAGATTTGGAGTGAAAATATTAAGAAGTGAAATAAAATTTAAATCGAGAGAATTAAATTTATATATATATATTAATTTTTTTTAAAAGTAAAAAGAAACATGTCAAAACAAAATTTTATTGACAAGGAGATTAAATTTTAAAACGTATAAATTTGAGATTATATATATTTTAAAAATCTTCCAAAGAAAAATAAAAATATACTTTAGTATGATAATTTGATTTGGTAATTTATTTTAAAATTATTTTTTTATAATTTAATATTTTTTATTTTTGTATAAATCTCTAGAAATTTATATATATATATATATATTTATTTATTGAACTTTTGAAGAATATTTTGTATTTTTTATCAAGAGGGGCCAATTTGCTTATTCTTTAAATTGATATGAACTCAAAAGATATTTACACTAATTTATTAATTGATTTATTTGAATCATAAAAAGTCAATTCAACTAAAATTCAACATATGAATTACATATTCGAGATTATTTGAAAAATAAAATAAATCAATTAAACTAACTCAAAATTAAAAAAAATCAAATCAAACTGAATTTTGTTAAAATGATATTACGAGTCACATTTTCTTTAAATTACTCATTAATATTAGAGTCAAAAAAAGGATGAGAAAATTAATTCTTGTATATTAGATTAAAAAATTAATTCTTGTATATTAGATTTAAAAATAAATTAAATTTTTTGTTAAAAATTTCATTTATTGTTAAAAATTTATCTATTTTTTGAGTTAAAAAGGTAAAATGCAATATGTAGAGGGGATACTTTTACCAGGTAAACTTAAGTTGAGAGAAATTGAATCTCTGGCCTTTGACCGATCTCAAAGGTGTAACACTACACTTAACCTTACCATATCCTTCTCCCTTGTCTGCTGCACTGCAACCCAGCTATATTACAGCCTGTTTTCTAATCAGCTCTCAACTTTCCTTTTTGCTTGCAGATCCCTTTGCCCCCTCATCCTTTTTAATATGCTTTAGTCGTCGCATAAGTCGGTAAACTCAACCCCAAGTAATTCGCAGGGTTGCAACAGCAGCAGCTGGGAGAAAAGGCCATCCAAAACCCTTCCTAAAACCAGCAAAAATAGTAAGAGTTATATTAATGGATCCGTGTCCTTTTGTACGGATCCTGGTAGGTAATTTGGCCCTGAGGTTTCCACTTTCTACAAAGCCCTCGCTTTCAAGGATCCATCCTTCTACTTCTCCATGTTACTGCAAGATCAAACTCAAGAACTTCCCTCACCAAGTGGGTTCAATCCCTTTGATCCATGCAAACACCCAAAACCCAGAAAGCTGCAACTTCTCTTTGCAGAAATCGCTCGCTGCGTGTTTCAGTTTAAGCAAGTCCCAGGTGGATAGGATCATCTCGAAAGGGGGTTCATCATATAAACTTTCCATCGAGGTTTACGCTGACCCTGATGGCAGTACCTGCGGATTGGCATCTGGGAAGTTATTGGGGAAGGTTACGATGCCCTTGGATTTACGTGGAGCGGAATTAAGGCCGTCTGTTGCTCATAATGGATGGATTGATATAGGCCGAAACAAAAGCAACAAGAATGGATCCTCTGCGCAGTTGTTTTTAACTGTCAGGACTGAACCTGACCCGAGATTTGTGTTCCAGTTTGGTGGTGAACCAGAGTGTAGTCCTCAGGTTTTTCAGGTTCAGGGGAGTGTTAAACAGGCCGTTTTCACTTGCAAGTTCGGTTTTAGAAGCTCCAGCGATCGGAACTTGGGATCAAGGTTTGCTTTTTCCTCCTGATCTATGTTTTTTTTTTCAATTATTGTTTGGATTTGCCGTTTAATTTATTGTTGTCCAAGTGTTTCTCAAGGTTTTGTTTTGTTATATTATTTTACAGGACATCTTTGCCTGAATCAAACACTTCAAGAAAGTGGCTACCATCTCTAAAAACAGATAAAGATCAATCGGCCAAAGAACGAAAAGGCTGGTCAATTACAGTCCACGACCTCTCAGGCTCTCCCGTAGCAATGGCATCAATGGTAACTCCATTTGTCCCTTCCCCTGGCTCGGACAGGGTCAGCCGTTCAAACCCTGGAGCATGGTCAATTCTTCGTCCAGAATGTGGAACCTGGAAACCCTGGGGTCGCCTCGAAGCCTGGCGTGAGCCTGGTTTCACTGACGCCCTTGGATACCGATTTGACCTCTTCCATGATGATATCGTGGCCACAGGAACAACCACCACCGTCGCCAGTTCCACCCTCAGCACCAAACTTGGGGGGAAATTCACCATGGATATGACGACAAACATATCAACTCCATCAATAAGCCCGCAAAGCAGCTGTGACCTGGGGTCAGGCTCACGTCCCGGGTCAAGACCAGGATCGGGATCAGGGTCAGATTTCGGGTTTGGGTTGCCCCTTTCCCCGCAGAGCATGTACCGGGGTGGATTTGTGATGTCGTCAACGGTGGAAGGTGTGGGGAAATGCAGTAAACCGGAAGTGGAAGTAGGAGTAAAGCACGTGACATGCACGGAGGATGCTGCTGCCTTTGTGGCATTGGCAGCGGCTATGGATCTAAGCATGGATGCTTGTCAGTCCTTCTCTCAAAAGTTAAGGAAAGAGCTGAGACAGCAAAGTCAGAACTTTGTAGATTAAGGGTTTTTGTCGATTTAGTTGTTTTTGGATTGGGATTTGGGATTCTTTCGGCAGATAAGCTAACAACAGTTTTTGAGCTGGATGTAAGGATTAGTTTGTACAGTGCGGAATGACGATGCATGAACCTTTTTTTATATATTTAAAAAACTTTGTGATTAGTGAATTTGTTGATTGTTTAATTCCTTGGTACTTTCTCCTCATAGATAGATGTGCTTTTGCATGAGAATCCTATGTTGAAAATGTGGAAGGAAAGGGGTAATCAAGTAAATCCATTTTCAAGATGCTGGGAGGGATTCATGTTCTTCCCTAACTAGATTTTGTCAAATGCACTAGAAATCGGATAGAATCACCCCCTTTCACTTTAACAACAATGTTGATTATTAAAGCAGCAGATTAACTAATATGTTTACTTCAATTCATCATGCTCCACTAAAACCCATTAAGACAATCTTTTATGTTTTTCTTTCATTTCGTTTTGCTGCAGATATAAGCAAGGGAACCAAACCAAATGGGTAATGAATTTCATCATTACTGGAGTTTTTAGATTTACAAGTGTAGAGACATGAGAACAGAAAGCAGAAAGTGAAACAGCCTTTAGTTTTTATCGACCATGTTGGCATTTATTACAACTTTGGTTTGATGTAATTATTGGATGTGCAGAGCATCCACTCCAATTTTTTTTTTTTTATAATATAGAATTAAAAGTTTAGTATTCATGCATTCAATGGTAATAATATATTTACATCACACAGTTAGATAATACAATTAAAACGAGCTATTCAAATAAAGGCTTATAATTACTTTTCGAAAATTCAAATTCAAATAAATTTTATGGATAAACAACTCACTCTTTAAAATATAAATTATTCATCTTTATACTGATGAGGCAATATAATTAGATTCTGGACTTATTGTAGCGGGGAGAATTGTTCGTGATAAGGAGGAACATTGGATCATTGACTTTTACCAATTTCTTGGAAAATATTCAGTTTTTAATGTGGAACTGTGGAGTATTCTTTAAGGCCTTAAACTTATTCAACGTTGGGGCTATGATCTCGTTATCATTTATTCTGATAGCTTGGAAGTTGTTAAAGGTATTCTCGGAAGTTCTTCAATTTTCTCAAATTCCGCATTAATTAGGCGAACCCATAATATTATATCTCAGGAAAATCAGTGGTTTCTGCAGTATATTCCGAGGGAACAAAACAGGTTGTGGACTGTTTAGCTAAACAAGCTTTGATCAAGAAAGGAAATCTGCAAGTTCTCGACGTCTCACCCAAGATGGCTCGTATGTTAATTGATAAGGTTAAATTTTTAGGCGATTCTTTTGATTAAGTGCTTTTATTGTAATTTTTTTGTGTGTTATTTTCTAAAAAAAAAAACTATTCATCAAGTTAAACAAGTATATGAAATCTACCCATTCCTCGATGAGAACAAAAATTTAAAATTTGAGGAACATAACCTTATTTTTAATTTCTTTTATTAAATAAAGATAAACATAACTTAGAGGTTGACCGGTTTCTATGGGACTCTGGAGGCGCGAGGAAGAAGTGAGGCATGAAATATGTTTCCCAAATTAAATTTTTTGTTTCTAGGTTTTGGTATTTCCCTTTTCTTTTAGTTTATTTTTGCTGTAAAATTTTCTTTTTTGGGTTGATAAATCAACTCCCAAGATGGGTTCAACTTTTTCTCTTTCATTCTTATGCAATATCGTACTTTGCAAGAGATGAAAATTTAGATCTAATACTAACTTGAGCTTGCATCAAATACCTCAAAAATTTGAATACCCATCTCACTAATTTCAGAACTATGATCTTCTTTCCTTGCTTTCCTCATGTATGGTACTCCTTCGAGATTGAATATTGCACCTTATACTATAATAACCAATTAGATCTCCTTCAACAAATGACCTGTAAGATTTTGATAAAGATTAGACACAAAAGATCATGGCAGCCTCATTATCAGAATATTGGGCATTCAAGTTAACGTCTTTATTGGTTTCAGCTGTTAGATCAATTCATGACATGCAAATATCTCTTAGAAATTGCAACCGATAACTAAAGGCTAGGCAATTTACTCTGGAAGTACCAAGCCATTATCTAAGCTTCGTTTTCGCCGTCAGACATAGGTGTGTAATGCCATTGATGTGAGCACACCCGGGGGTCCCGCGAATTCAATTTTTGATCCTCTCGAACTCCCTAAAGGCCCCATAACTCGAGCCCGAGCTAAATAATTCCAAGAAGCTGTTTCGGCTTTATTGACTCAATTTTGGACCGAAACCCAGCTCGATGAAGATGATGAACAAGCTCGGGTCCTTATTTTAAGCAAGCCTTGCACCTTAGTGCAAGCTGATTTCAGCTCGGTTCAGCTCATTGAGCTCGTTTTAAGCTCTTTAGCTCATTAATTTTAATTGCTGGAATAAATTAAATATTTAAGTTAATTTAGTTAATATTACTACAGCTTATAATTGTGTTTGAAATATTACATGTTATTAATATGTCTTAGACTAATACATATTTTTAATGTGTCTTAGTTGTTGCCGCATTTAATAAGTGTCTTAGTTTCTACAGCTTAAGTAGTTTTAATGTGTCCAAGTTTCAGACAAATTAAATCCATGTTTGAATTAAATTTGCCCAGCCCAATTTATTATGTCCTAGTTGAATTAATTTGCTGATTTTAATTCTATTTCAGGAGCATACATGGACGACATAAATGAAGGGAAATATGCATGTGGATTTACTTTCAAGAAGAGGTTGCTGATCATTCAAATACAAAGGGGCAGATTCAATGGTGCTTGTGTTTGATAGTGATCAAAATTCAATGCAACATTCTTGTTCATGGACGTTTGGCAAGGTGGGGGGCTTGACGTGTCCATTCGGTTGCAATTCATGCATGACCTATATGCATGCACGTCCAAGGGAGGAGCACTTATTAATTCTGCACATTGAACCACAATGATCATGCATCAGCTAGGGGGACAAATTTGAAGAATCATTGACTCATCCATGCACCTACAAAGACATTAAATTAAGCCAATGTACCAGCATATACATGCATCGAAAGTAGAGGCTGAATCAGTTAAATATAAACTACCCATTCATGTGCTCAAGACGCCATAAAGAGTCAATTAAAGGATATGCATGGCACCTTCTCATTCATGAACGTCCAAGGGGGATTGAAGGGATTTTAAAGGCTGGACATTCATGGACTTACAGTATTCTTCATGACTAACCATGCATTCATCTTTCCAAGTTCATTTGCTCATTTTAGAAGCTGTCCCTTGGAGCTTCATTCAGCCGAACCTAGTAGCAGTAATTTAATTTTTTTATTCTAGAATTTCTAGCATATTCATGGCTGAATTCTTAGCCATTAAGTTGCCCATTCGGCTAGCTAGTAGCTTAGGCCTATAAATAGTTGTTCATTTTGTTTGTAAAATGACTTTTTTTCCATTTTGATTTATGAACATTGTGATCTTGAGTGAGTTAATCTCCTCTCCAAATTTCGTACAAGTCTCGTTGACTTATCTAGCATGCTAGTGGCGTCTTCCGACTTGTTTCTGAACTTATCACTGTAACCCGTGTGGCGTTCACCAACCTACTATTCCGCAAATCCACCTTAAACAATATAGAAATCGGGGTGACACTCTTTAGTGTTGAATCATTCTTGAAGTTTAAGATCGTTTTCCATCCCCACCAATTACCCCAAATTATCTATCTTTATTATTTTTGTTAAACCGAGCTTACTACATATTTCTAAACCTACCGTTCATTTCCAAAACCACTTTGTTAGCTTCCGCATATTATCACCAAACTTGCAATTTCAACGCACCGAACATTCTCCTCGTCGACGATTGGGAAACTTCGTGAAACAACTCGATTAACCCAGGCCGGATCACATCATTTGGTATCAAAGCTTGAAAACGAGGAGCGTCGAAGATCGAATCAAGCTGGAGTAGGTTCGTGAAGTGAAAAAAATCGAAATTTAAAAAAAATTCAAGTTGTAATTTTAATTTTCTTTGTATTCAGCATATAGTGTATTTGAAGTATTAAAAAAGAGAGATACGAAAATTCAAAAAAAAAAATACGAGTATAAAAAAAGTGTGAAGTTGAAAGTTCTTGATTTTGTTCTCTTTTCTTCTATTCCCGATCAAGCGAGTTTTGTTCTTCCTTCTATCATTTCTTCTACTCAACGGCACATTTAAACAAAATTTTCTTTTTGTTCAGCCTACCTTACTCCCTACACATAACATCCCTTGCAACCCATTTTGAAAATTGACCCCAAGCAAGCAAATAGGTCTTTTGAGACGAAATACGAAATTGTGAGAGAGAGGTCGAGCGGTAAAAAGCAAAGAGTGGTAAGCACATTAGGGAGAAGAAAAAGCCTAAAACGAGTGTAAACACGAGCGGGGTGAACATTCTTATTTTCTTTTCGAGTGAAATAGTGAGGTTTGTGGTGAGGAATTTAATTTTTTAATTTTGTTCTTTTTAACATTTCTTTTTTTTTAGTAAATAAACATGTCTCAAAAAGAATTTTCAGCTGATGAATTTCAATACCTGGTGAAAGAGATGGGTCGAATGTTTGAAGAAAAACTAGGTCTATTACAAAAACGGTTGGACCGAGTGGAGGAAACGACCAGACATAAGAAAAATCCATCAAGTCGAGAAACGGAGTTAAGATCATCACGACGACACTACTCGAGAAGAGACTCTTATCAAGACTCTTATTCAACAAGGCTTTCGAGACAAAGAGAAGCAAACTTCGAGTCGGAAATCTTTCGAGATGACAAACGAGAAAGTACGAGTTATTCTTCATATGCTTCAAAGACATCACGGGCGGAGAATCACTCCCGAAGAGTTGATCGAGATATCTATGAGAGCACTTTCTCTTTCTTTGAGCAAAACACTTATCTTTTCGATTCCTTTGTATCATCTTCAAGTTGTAAGAAAATCGAAAAAGAAAAAGAAATCGAAAAAGAACTTGAAAGAGAATAAAAAGAAAAGGAACATGAAAGAGAAGACAAAGAAAAAGAAAGTGAAAAGGAAAAAGAAATCGAAAGAGAAATTGAAAAAGAAGAAAAAGAAAAAGAAATTGAAAAAGAGAAGGAATTCGAAAAGGATTGTGAAAAAGAAATGAAAGGAAATGAAGATCGTGAGAAAGAACAAGAAAAAAAGAATGATATTTTAACTAACCCACACGATAGTTGCTCTTGTTCTGTTTCTTCTTTTCAGGTGCCTAAAAATCCATGTGGCGAATATCAACTTCAATACCTTCCTGATGAACGACGTTTTCGCATTACCGAGAAAGGTAAGGTTGAAGATGAAATCGAACCACACGAGCCCGAAGGTAAGTGAGGTAAGGAAATTCTAACAACCGAGTCACAACAAACATGTTTAAAAGTTATCGATAACATTTTCGGTGACTTAGTTTTTAAAATATCCCCTTGTCTTCATCCGATTAATTGTTATTCCTTGGTTGTGGTTAATGAGCTCGCTCCAAAAGAAAGCACAATGAGTTTTTCTCTTGATTTGCCTTGTGAAGAAAACTTTGTTAATGTTGTTCGGTCCAATCAACAAACTACAAATTTGATCTTGCGTGATAATGGGTTTTCACGAAAAACGCATAATTTGTTTGAATATGATATTAACGTGTATCCACTAAATTTTGTTTGTGAAATCTTTTAATTTGTGCAATTCTGTTTCGATGACTGCAAAGAGTTTTGATTGTATGTGTCTGTGTATACAAAAACCCTTTTGGTTTGACATGTTGGACTTAATGAAGCCTTTGCTACATTTCGGCATAAGTAATCAAACTCGCGTGTTTAAACCGGGAATTTGTTTTGGTTCGTTTTGTGGGAAAAACCAGTATCTTAAAGTTCATGCGAATAATTTCTATTTGTTTGATACTTGGTTTTTGAATAAGGAAACGAAATTTGACAAATTTGTTTTCAATATAAATTCGTTCCTTAAACAATTTCTATGGTTGTACATGAAGTTTGCATTTCATTTGGAAAATGTTAATTCAACCACGAAGCTTCGACTAGACTATATTCCCGAGGAGAGAAGATTTGTGATCATCGAACAAGGTAAAATCGATCTTTGTTTTCCTACTTCTAGAGGTAAGACTCCTGAAATTTTTGAAACGTCTTTGTTCTCCTCGAATGGTGATAAAAATCGTGTTAATGATTTAGCTTTGTAAAACACTTAGATCGTGACGTGCTTAATTGTTCTATTTTGCTTGATGATGATCTATCTGTTTTGATTGTTGATAAAAAGATTCTTGTTTTTGATAATTGTGATGATGCATTTGTGGGAGAGTCTATAGTCAATTGTCTAATGCACGGTTTGATTGTGCCAATTCATGAACCATGTGAATCTTTTCAATTACCTGTTTGTGATGATTCCGATGTTACTTGTGGAAACAATTTAAGTTGTTTGAATGCCTTGAAACCTATTCAATTTTGTTTTGAACATTTGACGAGGCATTGGCGAGTAAATTAGTTTGCTTGCATGGTTGTAAACATGGTAATTTGAATATGTCCCTTCGCATGCGTTATACTTGTCTTGTTTTGATTATGCTTGGGCTGCAAATTTATTCAGATTGCTTTTTGCTAACTCATGGATACAAATTTCAGTTCACTCATTTGCCATTCGCTCCATTCATCCAAGGCAAGCTGCGTAAATATTTTCAAGTGAACCAACGGCTCGACTTGAGGACAAGTCGTTTAGAAGAAGGGCGAATGATGTGAGCACACCCGGGGGTCCCACGAATTCAATTCCTGACCTATCGAACTCTCTAAAGGCCCCATAACTCGAGCCTGAGCTAAACAATTTCAAGGCTTTATTGACTCAATTTTGGACCGAAACCCGGCTCGATGAAGATGATGAACAAGCTCGGGTCTTTATTTTAAGCAAGCCTTGCACCTTAGTGCAAGCTGATTTCAGCTCGGTTCAGTTTATTGAGTTGTTTTAAGCTCTTTAGCCCATTAATTTTAATTGCTAGAATAAATTAAATATTTAAGTTACTTTAGTTAATATTTACTACAGCTCATAATTGTGTTCAAAATATTACATGTTATTAATATGTCTTAGACTAATACATATTTTTGATGTGTTTTAGTTGCTGCCGCATTTAATAAGTGTCTTAGTTTCTACAGCTTAAGTAGTTTTAATGTGTCCAAGTTTCAGACAAATTAAATCCATGTTTGGATTAAATTTGCCCAGCCCAATTTATTATGTCCTAGCTGAATTAATTTGCTGATTTTAATTCTATTTCAGGAGCATACATGGCTGAATTCTTGGCCATTAAGTTGCCCATTTGGCTAGCTAGTAGCTTAGGCCTATAAATAGTTGTTCATTTTGTTTGTAAAAGGACTTTTTTTCCATTTTGATTTATGAATATTGTGATCTTGAGTGAGTTAATCTCCTCTCCAAATTTCGTACAAGTCTAGTTGACTTATTTAGCGTGCTAGTGGCGTCTTCCGACTTGTTTCCGAGCTTATCACCGTAACCCAGTGTGGCGTTCACCAACCTACTATTCCACAAATCCACCTTAAACAATATAGAAATCGGGGTGACACTCTTTAGTGCTGAATCATTCTTGAATTTTAAGATCGTTTTCCATCCCCACCAATTATCCCAAATTATCTATCTTTATTATTTTTGTTAAACCGAGCCTACTACATATTTCTAAACCTACCATTCATTTCCAAAACCACTTTGTTAGCTTCTGCATATCATCACTAAACTTGCAATTTCAACGCACCAAACATTCTCCTCGTGACGATCAGGCAACTTCGTGAAACGACTCGATTAACCCGGGCCGGATCACATCAGCCATTCTGTCAAGCATTTAAAAAGGGATTGAATGAGGGTTTGTAAGGAGACATATATTCATGTTACTAGAGATAGCAATCAACAACAATCCTTTAGTGTTTGTTGACAGTCACAATGGTTACTTAATGGGTTCACATTATACAAAATTTTCATGCACATGAAAACAACTCGATGCGATCCTTAGACACATATGCCATTGCAATCGTTGGCAATGGTTCACAACAAAAGCTTTCATTGTCACCTTCGAGGGAAGCCCGAGGCCGCTGCCTTTTTCGTCCAACTTTTCCATCATGGGGATGGATCCTCCATGCAAGGGTGAACCAAAAAGAGAATTAATTGAATAAATGGAATCAATTTTATGGAACTAAGTCCATTTGTTTAGTTTTTGGATTATTCAGTTTGCTTATTTGGCTTCATCGTGTTATTCAATCGGTTATCAATTTTAGGGTGTTTTTGTTTGGAGGAAAATAATTTATAGAAAATGTTGTTTATATTTTTTTGTATTAGGTGAAAAATAGTTTGGTCAATAGAAGATAATATACTGGTAAATTAAAAATAAGTCCAAGTTTTTTGGGAAATAAGTGTTCATATTGGAAAACGCAAATAATTTTTCGAAAATAGAGTAACTTAATTTGTATATAAAAATTAGCTTAAATAAAATCAATGATTATATTGATAATAAAATTTTAATTTTAATTTAAAAAAATTAAAAAATTATTCTCAAATATTATAATTTTTAGTAGAGATAAAAATCAAAACTATACATACTTTGATTCAATGTGCAATATCATATGTGAACTTTACTTTTGTTCAATTTTTTTATTTGATTTAATTTTCAGAAATCATAACATTATTGAATTAGCACAATTTTACATCGATATATTGCACACACAAATAATTATATTAATCCAATATGAGAAATAACGTACATATTCATTTCTGTAAATGTATACAATTAAATTAAGATCAAAGTTTTATGTATACATTAATGTTGTCAAAGGCTTCAGGAACTAAAACATCTATATAGCTTGGGGCGCAAGGTGCAAAAAAAAAAAAAAAAGCAATCGTCTGAGCAAATCTAGCCGCAAGTATATAAATATAAATGTAATAGGCATATAAAAACATATGTAAGTCATACATATAGTTAATAAGTATTAATTAATTAGTAAAAGAAAGATAAATTATAATATTGATAGGATTTGGGAGCCGATAGTCCAAATGATTGATAGGATTTGGACTTCCGACTAGGAAGATAAATGTTCGCCTATAGGCATAGTCAGCTGAGGACCTCGCAGGAATACAAGATGTTCGCAGAGATAGCTTGTGTGGGAGAGCTCGCGTAAGCCTCGCACAGACAAGGTCGCAAGAGGGAGCTCGCGTAAACCTTGTAGGGACGAGGTTGCGAGCCATGTCTGCGAAGATAACCTTCCCTCGTGACTGGCAGCTGTAGGGTTCACTGGGAAAGTCAGTCTCAGGTATAGCAGGCCAAATTTTCCTAGGCCCAAACCAAAAATAAATGAAGTTCAGTCCATTTACAAATACAAACAACACAAATACACAAAATCCTAAAGCCCAAATGGCCCAAACACCTAAATAATTTTCAGCAAAAAAAAAAAGGGAACAAAAACCCTAGCCGCTGCTCCTAGCCTCTGCCACCATCAACCACCCCTCTGCCACTGTCAACCACTCTGCAAAGAAGAAGCAACACGCAAGAATAGTAGCAAACAATAGAAGAAAAATATAAAAATAATGCTGTGAAATGGATATAAAAAAGCCTAAGAACAGATTGTAAAAGCGAGGATTTTTTTTAAGAAGAAATAAAAAAAAAAACAAAAAAGGAGCAATCATAAATACAAAAAATCAAATACAAGAGGTGATTTTATTTATTTATTTTTTACTTTTCGAAATAAATAGAAAATAATAAAAAAGAAGTTTTTACCTATTGCGCCATCATCGGAGGGGTAAAAGCCAAAAGGTTCTTCTCCCTTTTGGAGAATTTCGGCGATTTTGACTCCAGATCGAATTTTTACGCGAAAAAAGGGACTCCTTGGAAAATATTGCCGATTTTTGATCATCGAAGGCGGCGGTCTCCGTCGCCGGTGACCGGTGGCCGCGGCGGATTGACGGTGGCTCTCATGCTTGGATTCTGGGTTGTGCCCAAAGAGAAAAAGAGAGAAAGAAAGTTTTTTTTTTTTAAATGCTATTAAAATGATTTTTTTCTGATTTTTTTAGTTATATAAGGTGTTGATACGACGCCGTTTTGGCCTGGCTTCAGAAGCCCCAAAACGGCATCGTTTTGAATCAGGACCTGGCAACCTGACCCGAACCGCACAGGATCCGCATGTTTTTGACATGGGGGTCTATTTACTCTTTTGGTCCTTTCGCTTTTGCAGATTGTTTCAATCCAGTCTTATTTCTTTTTTTCTTTTCTAAAATTTCACCATTTAATTTTTTCTTTTTCTGTTTTGGTCCCTCTTGAAACGGTGCGATGTGTGGGCCTGGGAATAATTTCCCAGTTGGTCCCTGCCATTTCTCGCGCATTTAATTTTAGTCCTTTATTTTATTTTATTATTTAATTTATTATAATTTTTGCTGTTGATTTCGTTTAAATTTTAGTTCAGTCCTTCATTCAATTAATTTCATCCTTTTATGAGTTATTTTATCTATTTATTTGTTATTCTTTTACTTTTAAATATTTAAAATTTAATATTATTTACATTTGTTTTATTTATTTATTTGTTTGTTATACTTTTACTTTTAAATATTTAAATTTGACATTATCTATATTTGTTTTATCTATTTATTTATTTATTTATTCGTTATTCTTTTACTTTTTAAATATTTAAATTTGACATTATCTATATTTGTTTTATATATTATTTATTTATTCGTTATTCTTTTACTTTTTAAATATTTAAAATTTAAAATTATTTATATTTGATATATCTATTTACTTATTTGTTTATTATTCTTTTACTTTTCAAATACCTAAATTTAATATTATTTATATTTATTATACCTATTTATTTGTTTATTATTCTTTTAATTTTTAAATGCATAAATTTAACATTATTTGTATTTATTTGTATCTATTATTCTTTTACTTTCTAAATATGTCAATTTGATATTACTTATAATTCATTTTCATTAACCACCTTTCATTTTCATTTTTATATTTTAAGTTACTTTATTTATTTTGTTGTTAATACCATGAATAAATAATCTTATTATTGTTATATTTACATTATTATTATAGCATTTATCCATGTGTATATTATGCCCGAATAAGTAAAACGCATATCGTATTAAGTGTTACATTTCTTTTTGCACGATGCATAAAAAAGGTAAAAAATTTTAATCGTGGCAATGTTCGTTATTTTTGGAATTAGAAAAGTGGTGTTCCTAACTTACGGAGTATGGCTTCTTTCTAAAACCGAAATAATCAAATCTCTATTTCAAAAATATAAAAAAACAAGATTCAAGTAACGATTAAAACGGTGATTATTCTGGTTTTTGAAAACTAAAGGCTTCGTGTCCTAACTCACGAGACATGATCCTTCTTCTCGGTTAATTCAGAATAAAGCCTTTTCTATTAAAACATCTTAATACAAAAAGGGATCGTATTTTAAATTCTCTTCAAATTTTTAATTTTCGACACTAAAGACATCAAGTAATCAATTAGGTACCAATTTTGGGCGTAGCGAGTGTGCTAATCTTTCCTCGTACGTAATCGACTCCCGAACCCATTTTCTGGATTTTTGTAGACAGAAAAATATTGTTTTGATAAATCAAACCTTTTATTAAAACAATCAAATTACGAGGTGATCCGATCACACCTCATAAAAAAGGATTGGTAGCGACTCCTTTTTCGTATGTTTCAAAATAAAAGTCGATTTCAAAAAAGGTTTTGATAGCTTGGCGACTCCACTGGGGACAAAATAAGAGAGTTAAGCCGCAAGTTGATTACTTTATTGCATAACTCCATTGGGGTCTTTTCGATAATTTGGTTTAAATTTACAATTCCTTTATTGCATTTCATCCTTCATGTTTTGATATCTTGGGTTGTATAGCAATCTAGTATATTTGTTTTATTGGTTCAAAAATTTCTTTTGGTGTGTTTTCTGCATATTGCATTTGCATAACTGTTCGATTTTGCCCTTCTTAAGTGGGAGTGAGAAGCTATTCCTTCGTGAGGTCTTCATCTCTGTATAGGATAGTGGATTGCTTCTGGGATACATCCGTACCAGTCTTCGTGAGATCTTCATCTCTGTATAGCCATAGGAAAATGTATTCCCCTAAACTAACTTGGTCTGTATGAGCCTATAATGGGTGAGGATTGAGGAATCTTCCGGTTCAGGTGCCCTTACTTTAGAATCGAACCGCATATAATGAGCCCTAAGAGCCTACCCTAGGTAGAACCCCTAGTGGTCACCCAAATAGGTACTTTATTTATTATTTCTTGCTTGTTTTAAATTTTAGCTTTGTATAAGATGTACTGACTTGTTTTGCTTTGCTTTGACCGTGATTGCATGACATTTTCATCATAAAAAAGGTGTTGATTCATATTCAGTTACTAAATAGAGAGCTTGTCATGGAAAATTGGTTTCTTGATAAAGTGGAAGACAACACGACCTCGCGAATATGGCCCGAGAAAAGGCAACAAGAGAAAGGTGACAGCCTGTGAGAGAGGCAGGTCAAAGATATGGGCCACGTTATGAGCGAAACTTTGGTCTGAGTACAAGAAGTGGTTGACCACTTGTAGACCCCAGTTGTTCAAAGTCTAAAATCCGAATCGAAGTTGGATCGGGGCCGATAATTAGCTTTGTTTCTTGGGAAAGTTAAGGTTTTAAGTGTGAAGGCGAGGCCGTATATGTATCCGCTTTATGTAAAGAAATTTGTTTTCTAGTCAAGTTGTTCTAATGGAATTTGTAACAGCTTGGTTTAGACCCTAGTCGGAACAGTGGTTTCGGGACCACAAAATTGAGGTCATAAAAATATTTTAATATTATTTTTGATGTTTATAATATGTGATTGAGCATGTGTGAAAATTTGGTGTGAAAATTTTATCGTTTGTGGGTTGAATTAAGAAAAATGACTTAATCGCATAAAATGTAAAAGCTGTGTGCTGATTGTTAAAGTTCTACATTGCTATTGTCTTTATAATATGGAGTCCTTAAATTGAAATTTTACCCTTGGGAGCATGAATGGACGGTAATGGATATAAGTTAATGGGATTTTAATGTTAATATTAATGGTAAAAATGGTAATTAGTATATTAGTGTTAAAATAATAAAAACAAAGTTAAATGGTGGCCATTTTAGTGTTCATCCACCGAAATAACAAAGGAAAAAGAAAGATTAAGAGCAAAATAGGGTTCGGCTCTTTGAAGCTTCAATTGGTAAGTGTTTTGAGCTCGATTTTTGATAATTTTTACGTTTTTATGATCGTTGCTTCGTGTTCTTTCAAACCCATGCTTAAATTTTAGAAATTGATGGTGATTTTGAGATATTCCATTGATGAATATGTGAGCTTTGTAATGATATTTGGTGGAATATGAAAGTTTAATGTTGGGTTAACATAGTTTGTATTTGAATTTTTGGTGAAATTGAGTAATTTGGACTAAATTGTGAAAATGAGAAATTAGAGGACTAAAATGTGAAATAAATGAAATTTATGGGCTTGTATTAGCATGGGAAAAATTCGGATAAGCTTATGTGAATAGAAATTTTTTGTATTTTGTGATTTGATGAATTAGGGTCTAAAGTGTCGAAATGTGAAAATGTGAGGGCAATTTTGTCAAATTCCCTAAATATGTGTGTTTGGACTAAATTGAATGAATTGGTGATTGAATGAATTAAATTTGAATATGTATAGACCAAGAAAGGAGAGATTCGAATCGAGATCGAGGCAAAGACAAAGTACTCGATTGATCAGCTAGTTTCGGTATTTCGACGTTCGAGGTAAGTTCAAATATAGTACAAGTTGTTAAATTACTATCTATGTGATGTGAATTGAATGATGGATATTGAATTGGAAATGTAATATATGAAATTGAGTAATGAGGCACTAAGTGTGCGTAATTGAATTGAGACAGAGTTGAATGGCACTGTGTGTGCAAAGTATTGGAAGCTTCGGCTTTCTTGATTTGCACTGTGTGTGTGATACCAAATTAAGTTCGGTTCTGTATCGAGGCACTAAGTGTGCGATCTTAATTAAGCTTCAGCTATGTTTTGGGCACTAAGTGTGCGATTGAGTTGAAAAGATATCGAGTATTGAATGAGACATGGTATCGAGCATCGAATAGCAAGTACGTATGTTAACTAAGTGTTGGCAAAGGTATGTTTGAACCTATGTGGTTGATAATAGTTTAAAGATTGAATGAATGGATATTTGAGCTTATGGTTGAGGATGATAATATGTTTAATTGTGTATCTATCTATGTGACGGTTTAATTGTATATTGATGTTGCACTATTGAGTAGTATGTATTATATTACGAACTTACTAAGCTTTGAAAGCTTACTGTGTGATTTGTTTCTCTATTTTACAGTGTCAGTAAAGCTAGCTTGGATTTGGGGATCGTCAGCATATCTATCACACAATAGGCTATCTATTTCGGTACTTTTGAAAAGAAGTGTATAAATGTGGTATATGGCATGTATAAGCTAGTTAATATGGCATGTTTTGTAATGTGTAATCTTTGCCATGTGGTATGGCTTAAAGGTTGAATAATGTTAGTATGTATGTGTGGAAATATGTGAGCGATAAATATGGTATGCTTCTTGCTTAAATGGTTGATGAAAATTATGGTTTGAATGTGAATTGTGGTAAAGTTTATATGGTGCTTAACCTATAAAACTTGAGATGTGAAATTAGGTGTTTTGGATGGATTTAATTGAGTAGGAATTGAGTGTGGAAAAAAATGATGTAGTTGATGATGATTTGATGCTTGTATTGGTATGATTTGGTTGCAATTGAAGCATGAATTAGTATTAGTTTGACACTGTAAGTGATTTCACAGTGTGGATGGTAATTTGGCCTTGAAAAATGGCCTATAATTGCCCACACGGTTGAGCACATGGGTATGTGGCTCGACCGTGTCATGCAGGTTTGTATTTTGGTGCAAAACAGGCTGGACCACGGTTTAGACACACATGCGTGTGACTGGCCGTGTGGTGCAAGTCAGTGGCGACCACGGGTGAGGCATACGGGCGTGTCCTCAACCGTGTGAGATAAGTCAGTTTCGACCACGGGTGCATCACACGGGCGTGTCTCAGGCCGTGTGGACAAGTCAGAATGTATGCCCTGTTTTGCCACGGCTTGGACACACGGGCGTGTCTAAGGCCGTGTGAGGCATACGGCCTACCCACACGAGCGTGTGACCTCTGTAACTTAGAAAAATGTTTGAATTTTAGAAATTTTCGTATGTTTTTGGTTTAAACCCGACCCTATTTGTAAAGCATGTTGAAGGTCTCGTTGACCTATATAAGGGACTATATGATTGTAAATTGACATGTTTGGTTGTGAAGTGATATGAAATGTTCAAAATTGATTAGTAATGCCTCTTAACCCTAATCCGGCGACGGTTACAGGTTAGGGGTGTTACAGAATTGAACTAGAATCAACGCCTTTTTGCATGCATCTTTTCCATTCATTAACATTACATTTCATTGTATGAAATAAATTTCATAAAATCTAAAAGTTCGTCAAGTTCAGAACTACAATACAGAGCCTGATGGATAATAAAGAGTTGGAATTCTTTGAAGATATCAAAGGTTCGAAAGGGAAATATGTTTGTGCCTTTGAAGAAGGAACTAAATAAAAAAAAAACCTATCAGGAATTTGTTCCTACATCCTTGGAGGTGTCCTGAACAAGTGGACTGTGGAGGAGATTCTTGTAGTTTTTAGGATCATTTCAGAGTAATATTCAGAACACACTTGTTGTTCTAAGCCTGGGAGCAATAGGAATCCTTTTGTGAAAAAGGCACATGTCCACTATTTTTATTTCAATAAAAACAATGCATCTTTGCGTCCTACTTGGCAAATATTCTTCTATTTTTTTCATTTTGTTCATACTCATATCACACAGATAATTATTCTTAGATTTATTTGTTTTTTGGGTCTTTCTTCGTTCCTATAACAGATTTTCAGATATCAATGATATAAGTGACACTGCTACTGACTTAGAATTTCCTTTCGAGTAAGATATGTGTCTAGAGGAACCTTAGGACTTTGAAGATGAGCGAGATTGTAACTTGTCTCCTGATTTGTTAAGAATGGTAAATCAAGATGAGAAACAGATTTTACCTCATAAAGAGTCAGTAGAAATTGTGAGCTTATAAGATAAACAAGAAAAGAAAGAGGTGAAGATCGAAGCTTGCATCACCCTAGAGAAAAAGCGAAACCTCATTGAGTTACTTTAAGAATTCAAAGATGTCTTCGCATGGTCGTATCAAGATATGCCTGGGTTAAGTATTGATATCATGGTACACTAGCTCATCATAAAAGAAGAATGCAAGCCAGTTCAATAGAAGCTCCGAAGGATGAGGCCCGACGCTTTGCTGAAAATAGAAGAGGAGGTCAAGAAGCAATTCAATGTTGGTTTCTTACAAGTGGTTAAATACTCAGAATGGGTAGCAAATATCGTCCCCGTCCCTAAAAAGGGTGGGAAAGTACGAATGTTCGTAGACTACAGGGATTTGAACAAAGCCAGCCCGAAAGAAAATTTCCCATTGCCTCATATCGACACATTAGTGGACAACACGGCAGGTTACTCACTGTTCTCCTTCATAGATTGTTTCCCCGATTACAACTGGATAAAGATGCAACCTGAAGACATGGAAAAACCACATTCATAACCATGTGGGGGACATTTTGCTATAAAATAATACCGTTTAGATTGGAAAATACGAGAGCGACGTATCAATGAGCCATAGTAACCCTGTTTCATGATATGATGCACAAGAAAATCGAGGTTTACATCGATGATATGATTGCAAAATCTCGAACAAAATAGGAGCACGTACAAGTCCTGAGGAAATCGTTCTTGAGGTTGAGAAAATTTCAGCTAAAGCTCAATACAACAAAATGTACCTTTAGGGCTAGGTCGGAGAAATTGCTAAGATTTGTAGTCAATGAAAAGAGGGTCGAGATAGACCCGGATAAAGTTAAGGCTATACAAGAGTTGTCTCCACTGTGCACTCAAAAAGATGTTTGGGGTTTCTTAGGAAGACTAAATTACATCGCCCGGTTCATTTCACAACTAACTGAGAAATGCGACCCCATATTTCGTCTCCTTAAGAAACACAATCCAGGCGTTTGGGATGAGGAGTGCCAGAAGACTTTCGACAAGTTCAAACATTATTTGTCCAATACCCCAGTGCTGATGCCTCCTAGCCCAGATAAGCTGCTTATACTGTACTTGGCAATATTCAAAACTTCCATGGGATGTGTGCTTGGTCAACATGATGAGTCAAGAAGAAAAGAAAAAGCGATATACTATTTCAGTAAGAAGTTCACTAAATGTGAAACAAGATATTCACCAATAGAGAAATTGTGTTGCGTCTTGATCTAGACAACCTGCAGATTGGGACAATACATGTTGTACCACATAACTTGGCTCATCTAAAAAATGGACCCTCTAAAATACATGATGGAGTTGACTACTTTAAATGAAAGGATGACCCGATGGAAAATTCTTTTTTCTGAATTTGATATAGCCTATGTAAACCAGAAGGCAGTAAAAGGGAGTGCAATAGCAGATTTTCTGGCTAGTAGAGCTCTAGAAGATTATGAGCCTTTGAACTTTGATTTTTCGAATGAAGATCTAATGTATGTTGCAACCATTGATTAAGACTCTCAAGAAGGTCATCCTTGGAAGATAAATTTTGACGGAGCTTCAAACGCTGTGGGTAACGGAATCGGGGCAGTCTTGGTATCCCCAAACAGAGATCATTATCCCTTTACTAGTAAATTAGATTTTGATTGCACAAACAATATGGTAGAATACGAAACATGCATCATGGGTATCCGTGCAGCATAGAACGTAAGATCAAAGTGCTAGAGGTATATGGAGATTTTGTACTAGTGATCTATCAACTCAAAGGTGAATGGGAGACGAGAGACCCCAAATTGATCAATTATTGAAGGGTAGTTCTTGAGTTAATTGAGGAGTTTGATGACATCACCTTCTGCTACTTCCCGTGAGATGAAAACCAAATGGCTGATGCCTTGGCTACTTTAGCTTCTATTGTTAAAATGAATAAACAAGAGGATGTAAAACCTATCCAGATGAGTATCTATGAGGCTCTGGCTCATTGTTACAACATGGAGGAAGAAGAAAAGGATGATCACCCTTTGTACCATGATAAACTGTAATAAGAACATATTTTAATCCCACATTTAGCATACTTTTGGATAATTTAAGCCTTGAATTGTGAAATTTGGTGCTCTTAATCCTTTAATTTCATGTTTTACAATTAGGAGAGCACCGGAGGATGAAAAGAACGAGAAACGGGCCTAAAACGGAGTAAATGGGCCAAATTACGAAATCGAAATGGCCTAGGCCCAAGACCACATGGTCGTGTCTCCTTAATAGACCCGACCACGACCTGGCCACGATTCACACTAGTGTGTGCCATGGGCGTGTCCCTATTGTGACAAAGAGGAATTTCATTCGGATTAGGGTACTTAGATGCAAAGAAAGTCATTCCAAAAGCCTATATAAACACCCTAAAGGCCAACCTCCGGAGGGCGTCCAGTTAGGCCGAAGAGCCGAGCCAGAGAGGCCAGAATTGTGGAATTTACTCGAAGAAAGCCAGTTGATTCATCTCAAAAAGCCGAAGTTATACTCAAGACGGAGGATCTTCTCTTCAATTCCTTCAAGGGGTTTTAGGGTTTTTCTTATGTTTTGTTTTATATTTTCTTCTGAGATGTATTCTTTTATTATTATGAACTAAACCCTCAAATACTTGAGCGGGGTGAAACCTAAGACGGATCTTGTTATTGTTTTCTGAACTATATGATAAATACTTGATTTGTTCTTAATTATGTGTTCTTAATTCTTGCTTTAATATTTCAGGATATTGATTCAAGTATTTATGTGCTTAGGCAGAGGAGGAATAGACCCTGTCTAAGAGTAGATCTAGCATAATTAAGCGGAGTTGATCGCAACCCTAGAGATAGGATGACGAAAATCTGCCAGATTAGGGTCAAACCTAATATGAGAGTCCATAGATCGAGTTAATGCAATTCTAGGGGTTTTAATTAGAAAGAGATTTCAATTAGTCAACCTAGGGTTAAACGTTAGTAGCCTCGAGAGAGGTATTAATATAACTTAGAGAATCCTACGGATCAAGTCAAGTGAACAAATCATCTGGTTCAAAGTTAAATAACAAGTGAAATCTAGGTGGATTCTTCCTCGGGTATTGTCTTAATCAATTGGTTTTTCCCACAAGTATTTTCCCCAATTCATTCTCTTTGTCTTTGCATCTTTAGCTTAGTTGTTAGTTAATTTTAGATTAATTAATAATTCCCTTAATTTTTAGGCTAAATAAGAAAAAGAAAGTTAGTATTAGTACTTTTGGTTCCTTTGGGTTCGACAATCCGGTCTTGCCACTAAACTATACTACTATTCGATAGGTGCGCTTGCCTCAATCGTTGTCATAGTTAGTTTCTAGGCTCGATCATTCTTTATATGAAATTTTAAGACTCTGACACGCGATCAAGTTTTTGGCGCCGCTGCCGGGGAACTAAAATATTAAGAACGCTCAATTTTTATTACTTTAGCCACATTTTTTTTTGCAATTTTTTTATTTTTATTTTGCTTTTAACTTTGCTAATTTTCCTTATTTTATTTCTTAGCAGGTACCTCTAGTTTATGACTAGAAGGAACCCGATAAGACCCCTAATTTACGACAGTGATATTGAAGGTACTGTTCACAGAAATCATAGAGAGATAAGGCGAAGCTTAAATTACATAGAAGAAGAGCAAGAAGTCGAAACCAATACCACTGATGAGATGGCTGAGAATAATCTGCTACCTCCAGAGGTGATCGAACATCATGCTCCTCGAACTATGTATGATTATGCTAAACCTAATTTAACAGGAACTAAGTCAAGTATTGTTAGACCTGCTATTGCTGCAAATAATTTTGAACTGAAACCTAACACTATTCAGATGATACAACAATTTGTTCAGTTTGATGGTTTACAGGATGAAGATCCAAACAATCACTTGGCGAATTTCCTAGAATTTTGCGATACTTTCAAAATAAATAGTGTTTCTGATGATGCCATCCATCTTCGGTTATTTCCCTTTTCTTTGAGAAATAATGCTAAACAGTGGCTGGATTCCCTTCCACGAGGATCAATCACTACATGGGAACAAATGACTGAAAAATTTTTATTAAAATATTTTCCGTCGGCTAAAACGGCCAAGTTAAGGAATGATATCTCTTCTTTTGTGCAGATGGATTTATAAACACTTTATGATGCATGGGAGAGATACAAAGATCTATTGAGAATGTGTCCACACCATGGATTACCCTTGTGGCTACATGTC
The DNA here is from genome assembly GCA_005393395.2 of Gossypium australe. NCBI lineage: Eukaryota > Viridiplantae > Streptophyta > Magnoliopsida > Malvales > Malvaceae > Gossypium > Gossypium australe. The sequence goes on along the minus strand of CM016614.1, from coordinate 126,134,006 downwards.
CAAACTTTTTACAACGGTGTGAACCCTTCAACTAGGCAATTAATTGATTCAGCCGCCGGCGGAACCTTGAATAATAAAACACCTGAGGCTGCTTACGAATTCATTAAAGAAATGTCACTGAATAACTATCAGTGGCAAGCACAAGGACAAAGCCAACAAAAGCAGCCAGTGTTTTCAACCTCGACGTAGTAACCATGCTATCAAATCAGGTAGAACTGATAAATAAAAAGATTGATGGTTTATGTGATTCTCTGCAAATACATCCAATTATCCAGTACGATACAGATGGAAGAGGGGTGAACAACACATAATATCTATCCTACAAACCTAGCACAGAGAACGAGCAAGTCAACTATATGGGCAACTATTCTAGACCTCAACATAATCTCTACAGTAACACTTACAATGCAGGTTGGAGGTACCATCCCAATTTCTCGTAAGGTGGTCAAGGTAATCAAAGACCGTAACTTCCTCCAGGCTTTCAACAACCACCTCACCAGCAGGAAAAGAAGCCGAACCTTGAGGAGATGCTAATGAAATTTATCTCGGTGTCAGAAACACGCTTCCAAAACATCGAAGCAACGCTTAAAAATCAGCAAGCGTAGATTTTCAAGAGCTCGAGAATCAATTAGGTCAGCTTGCTAAGCTGATCTCAGAAAGACCACAAGGTACCTTGCCTAGCAACACTGAAACTAACCGAAGAGAGCAACCTCAAGCAATAACTACTCACGATAGTGAAGGGTTAGATGAACTAAAATTGAAGCAAGATAATGTGGTAGAGGAAGGTAAGGTTGAGGTAAGCCATGATAAACCAAACCCGGTAATTACAGAGTACCAACCACGTGTGTCGTACCCCAATGCGATAAAGAAATACTACACAGATGAACAATTCGGTAAATTTCTTAAACTACCAAAGAAATTACATATTAACTTGCCATTTCTTGAAGCTCTTTCGCAGTTGCCAAATTTAAGGAAATTTTTAAGAGAGTTTTTGACAAACAAACGAAAGTTAGATGATCGAGTATTAAAGGTGGAACCAATCACTTCAAAGTTGGGGACCAGGTCCTGTCAGATGCAACCGACCCTCGAATAGCCGCTTCAGAGCTTAATACAAATGGTGCGACTCCTTTTTCGGCATGTAAGGTCTTCCCATACGGAACGGTCGAGGTAACACTGGCTGCGTTGAACTGATAATCATGCTATCAAATCAGGTAGAACTGATAAATAAAAAGATTGATGGTTCATGGTGGTCGTGGCCGTGTGGACACCATGAATTTGCACACCGGCGTGGCAGAAACCGTGCGAATCAAGGACAAAAGTTTTCGAAAACACCGGCTGTGATAAAACACCATGGCCGTGCGATGCGACCGTGGTCGAAACTGACGCACGCCTGTGAGTATAAGCCGTGGGCGACACTGGTTAACCAACACGAGTGTGCGAACCCTTTATACGGGTGTGAGAGAAATGCATGACGTTTAACACGGCCGTGCGATTCTACTATGTGACATAAAACGCCCAGGGCATGGGCATGGGCATGGGTCGTTCCCCTATTTAAAATCCCCTTCTTCTGTTTACATCCCCCCCCAAAGTCTTCGTCCCCTTTCCCCTTACTTTTTAAACGCATATCCATTTTCAATTTTTTCTTTTATTCTTATTTTTATTTTCTTTTTACTTTCTTTTTTATTTTCTTCTTATTCTTCATGCCATTTAGATTTAGCTTAGGATACAATAAAATTAGGCCGGCTGCTTCGAGGATTCAATTTCAAACGGTTCAAGGCACTCCCCCACGTTCACCTCTGCCAATCCTATCCGGTTTCTTTTTATTGACTCCATCTAAAATTCAGGAAGTTTCACTTCTCTCCCTATCTTATGATTTTATTAGTATTTGCCTATTATCTATCTTTGTACATTGAGGACAATGTACATCTTAAGTGTGGAGGGGTTAACTATAGTATTATTTGAAAATTCCTGAATTATATCTTGTCTTTAAGTAATTTTCTCCTATTACTATTAGAATGAAATTTCCTTTGATTTATGATTTGTATTTATATGTTTTGGATTAAGTCATTGATAATTGTGCAGTGATGATTTACACTTTAGGAGACTAGAGAATCAAGCATGATGAGTCTATTTTCAAAAATTAAAATTTTGTTAGGTTGTCTACCTGAATCTAGTTATTACCTTGAAGTTTGATATTTACAAGGTTGATAGCAAAAACTCATAATTTTTGTGAGATTTTGAGCCTTTTAGAGCATACATTCTTTCGTGCTCACTTTTTGATTATGAGTATGTCAACATTGATTTGTTATTCTAGAACTTGCGTCGATTATACATGTCAAGACCACATTATTGATTTGATATATAGAGATGATAAAGGCACTTAGGATTTAACCTACTTACTTCACTAAAAGCCTACCTTCACAATTAATCCCTAGTGAACCCCTTTGATCCTAACAACCCTTTTATTGACTCACCCACTAATATTAACCCAAAACCCATCTTGTATTTGTTATCACCATTCCTTGACTCCCTTTTTTGTCGAGATTTAATTTTGAGCAGTTGCCTAACTATGTTCTATATTTCAGTTGTTAAAGTTCTTTCTTATTAGTGTAATTATTTGTTTTTAAAAAAAAACAAAGTATATTCAATATTAGCTCTATGTAATTGAGCTTATACATTTAAATTCCACATCTTGAAAAGAAGCTCATGTTACTAGTATTTCTTGTTTTCAATTGATGTAATTTTTCAGGAATAGTTTATTTTTCTAGTCAGGTAAATTGTTAATTCAATCTCGATTATAACCTTCTAATTCAGCCTTTATCCACACCTTTAACCCGAGCCCCATTACAACCCTTTTTAAAGACCTTTCGATTTGTGTATCATCTCATTTTGCAGTGGTGGAGATTTGATTTTCAAGTAAGCCTATGGGATTAACTTTTCATGTTCGACTTTTGAGTGCTTAATTTTGAACCTTAAACACTTTAAGTGATTTGAGTGAATCTTTAGTGAGGATGTCAACTCTTGTCAATTTTGAATTAAATGTGATTATTTAGGTAAGGGGAAACACCTATATTTTCATGCTACAATAACTATGACTTTGATTGTTCAAATCTTTAGGACCCTTTTACTTAAATTATCAATGTATGAATTATCTATGAATTATGATGAAACATTATTGATGAATATTATGAATCAAGGAAGTTCATTTTAATTGTGAGTTGAGAATTTTGCTTGAGGACAAGCAAACGCTTAAGTGTGGGGGTATTTGATAAACTGTAACAAGAACATATTTTAATCCCACATTTAGCATACTTTTGGATGATTTAAGCCTTGAATTATGGAATTTGGTGCTCCTAATACTTTAATTTCATGTTTTACACTTAGAAGAGCACCGGAGGATAAAAAGAACGAGAAAAGAGCCTAAAACGGAGTAAATGGGCTAAATTACGAAATCGACACGGCCGTGCCTCCTTAACAGACCCGACCACGACCTGGCCATGATTCACACTAGCGTGTGCCATGGGTGTGTCCCTGCCGTGACAAAGAGGAATTTCATTCGGATTAGGGTACTTAGATGCAAAGAAAGTCATTCCAAAAGCCTATATAAACACCCTAAAGGCCAACCTTCGGGGGGCGTCCAGTTAGGCCGAAGAGCCGAGCCAGAGAGGCCAGAATTGTGGAATTTACTCGAAGAAAGCCAGTTGATTCATCTCAAGAAGCCGAAGTTATACTCAAGACGGAGGATCTTCTCTTCAATTCCTTCAGGGGGTTTTAGGGTTTTTCTTATGTTTTGTTTTATATTTTCTTCTGAAATGTATTCTTTTATTATTATGAACTAAACCCTCAAATACCTGAGGGGGATGAAACCTAAGACGGATCTTGTTATTATTTTCTGAACTATGTGATAAATACTTGATTTGTTCTTAATTATGTGTTCTTAATTCTTGCTTTAATATTTCAGGATATTGATTCAAGTATTGATGTGCTTAGGCAGAGTAGGAATAGACCTTATCTAAGAGTAGATCTAGCATAATTAAGCGGAGTTGATCGCAACCCTAGAGATAGGATGACGAAAGTCTGCTTGATTAGGGTCAAACCTAATATGGGAGTCCATAGATCGAGTTAATGCAATTCTAGGGGTTTTAATTAGAAAGAGATTTCAATTAATCAACCTAGGGTTAGACGTTAGTAGCCTCGAGAGAGGTATTAATATAACTTAGGGAATCTTACGGATCAAGTCAAGTGAATAAATCGTCTGGTTCAGAGTTAAATAACAAGTGAAGTCTAGGTGGATTCTTCCTCGGGTATTATCTTAATCAATTGGTTTTTCCCACAAGTATTTTTCCCAATTCATTCTCTTTGTCTTTGCATCTTTAGCTTAGTTGTTAGTTAATTTTAGATTAATTAATAATTCCCTTAATTTTTAGGCTAAATAATAAAAAGAAAGTTAGTATTAGCACTTTTGGTTCCTTTGGGTTCGACAATCCGATCTTGCCACTAAACTATACTACTGTTCGATATGTGCGCTTGCCTCAATCGTTGTCATAGTTAGTTTCTAGGCTCGTTCATTCTTTTTATAAATTTGTAAGACTCTAACACGCGATCATACTACGATATACTGTGATATATAAGGAATCGTGAATACCCTAACCAAGTAACTGAGAATGATAAAAGGACGCTGAAGAGACTGGCCAATGACTATGTCTCAGATGGGGAGATCCAGTATAAAAGAAGAAAAGATCAGGTGCTACTAAGATGTGTGGACGCCTTTGAAGCCAAGAAGATTTTGAAAGAAATCCATGAGGGCATTTGCATAACGCATGTTAATGGTTTTACAATAGCCAGACAAATCATGAGATTCGGGTATTATAGGTCCACCATGGAAAGGGATTGTATCAGTTATACCAAGAGATACCATAAGAGCCAAATTTATGGAGACAAAATTTATGTGCCTCATTCACCTCTTAATATTATGACTTCTCCATGGCCTTTCTCCATGTAGGGCATGGATATCATTGGGTCGATCTCGCCGAAAGTTTCCAATGTGCATCAGTTCATTTTTGTAGTCATTGATTACTTCACCAAGTGGGTAGAGGTTACTTCATATGCTAACGTCAAAAAGTCGACAGACAGCAAATTCTTGAAGAAAGAGATCATATGTCGGTATGGGATGCCAGAAAGGATCATATCTGACAATGCATTAAATTTAAACAATAGCACGATATCAGAAGTCTACAGTCAATTCAAAATCAAACACAACAACTTGTCACCATATCGCCAAAAAATGAATGGTGCAGTTGAGGCAGCCAATAAGAACATCAAGATTGGCATGAGTAGTTACCATTTGTCCTTTTTGCTTATCAAACGTCAAGACCTCCACAGGGGCAATGCCTTTCTCTTTGGTTTATGGAATGGAGGTGGTTCTGCCAATTGAGGTTGAGATTCCTTTTCTCCGAGTTTTGTCAGAACTGAAGTTAGACAAAGCATAATGGATTCAATCTCGATATGATCAGTTGAATCGAAGAAAAAAGGTTAAGGGCTATCCGTCATTGTCAGATGTACCAAAAATGAATGATGAGAGCTTATGATAAAAAGGTCTGCCCCAGATACTTCCACGAGAGAGACTTGGTGTTGAAAAAGATCCTTTCCATACAAGAAGACTTTTGAGTAAAATGGATGTCAAATTGGAAAGGACCTCATATGGTGAAGAAAGTCTTTTTTGAAGGAGCGTTGATTTTGACCGAGATGGATGGCAGAGATTTGCCCAACCCTGTGAATTTAGATTCAATCAAGAGGTATTTCACCTAAAAAAGAAGAAAAAAAGAAAAAAAAAAGAGAAAAAAGGAGAGGCCAAGGCGAAAACCTGCAAAGGGCGTCTTGAGACCAAATGAGTTTTGAGTTGAAAACCCGAAAAGGGCGGCTCAAATTTTGACCAAAGAATGGGCATGAAATAGTCGTTTCCCTGCAGAGGCAACAATGAGGAGAAACTTTACATCTTAAGGCATCAACAAAGTACTCTAGATCTCCTAAACACATATCAAGCTCAAAATGGTCCTCAAGAAGTTTGTGCAGAGAAGTTCATGCTGCGATATTTGGGGCACCTATTTTCATCTTACTCATCTTGTATTTTAGCAGCGTTTGCTATATTTGATTAATCTATTCATTTTGAGTCTTGCTTCCAATAAATTTCAATCTTGTCCATTGTTGAAATCTTTTTCAAGCATTTTTACATTGAAATAACGATTAATGGACTAATAATATTCAAGTAAAAGGAGTTTTGCATATTTCTATGAAAGGTTTTCTAAACAGTACAAGGATCTGAAAACATGACCACTAGTCAGAACTAACCAAATTTAAGAGTTGGAAACATTTAGGAACGAACTGTGTTTATTTCTTTGGGTTTTCTATCAAAGATACCAGCTGAAAAAGAAGGCAGGGTAATGCGTCAGTGATAGAACCTTGGTGAACAACGAGCAATATCAACCTAAGCATTAAAAGGGGATCATTTTTGAAAAATGACATTTTGCATTCATGCAAATATCATTCATACACATCTAGTTAGGAGCATTTGATTCATTCTGATCATAACATCCTAATCGTTTGGCATAAATATAGGCCCATGAAATGGATTCTACAGGTCATGTTCCCTAGAGATTGGTGTAGCAGATCAGTAAAACTAAATCCTATACCCCTGAAATTGCAGTGGGACGGATTGAAGTTATCACGGCGAATCTTATCTCCCTGAAGTTGCAGTGGAGTAAATTAAAGCCACAAATTCTATACCCCTGAAGTTGTAGTGGGACGGATTGAAGTTATCATGGCAAATCTTATCTCCCTAAAGTTGTAGTGGAGCAGATTAAAGCCACAAATCCTATACCCCTGAAGTTGCAGTGGGAGGGATTGAAGTTATCATAGTGAATCTTATCTGCCTAAAGTTGTAGTGGAGCAGATTAAAGCCGCAAATCCTATACCCCTGAAGTTGTAGTGGGACAGATTAAAGTTATCATGGCGAATCTTATCTCCCTGAAGTTGTAGTGGAGCAGATTAAAGCCACAAATCCTATACCCCTAAAGTTGCAGTGGGACGAATTGAAGTTATCATGGCGAATCTTATCTCCATGAAGTTGCAGTGGAGTAGATTAAAGCCAAAAATCCTATACCTCTGAAGTTGCAGTGGAATAGACTAAAGCTACAAGCTACAAATCTAATCTCCCTGAAGTTGTAGTGGAGCAAATTGAAATAAAAAGTCCTATGCCTCTGAAGTTGCAGTAGGTCGGATTAAATCTACCATAGTGAGTCTTATATCCTTAAAGTTGCAGTAGAACAGATTAAAGCTATAACCTTTATCTCCCTGAAATTGCAATAGAGCAGATTGAAGTTATAAGTCTTATCTCCCTGAAGTTGCAGTGGAGTAGATCGAATATTGCAAATCTTATCTCTCTGAAGTTGTAGTAGAGTAGATTAAAGATATAAACCTTATTTCCCTGAAGTTATAGTGGAGAAAACTAAAGATAGCGAATCTTATTTCCCTGAAGTTGCAGTGGAACAGATTAAAACTACAAATTACAAATCTTATCTCCTGAAGTTGTAGTGGAGCAGATTGAAGCTACGAATCTTATCTCCCTGAAGCAGCATGTGAAGTGGATCGAAGAAACAATTCCTATACCTCTGAATATGCAGTGGATTAGAATGAGGCTACTTGAAGAAAAGAAGCACCAAAATAAGTCGAGACTCGGCAAGACTAAGTAAAATTGGCCCTTTTTAAAGTTTTTGCTCCATTCTCGTTACACGACAATGAGCAAATAGGAGCAGTTGTACCAGGCCAAATTTGCCTGGGCCCAAACCAAACAAACGAAACCAAAAATAAATGAAGTTCAGTCCATTTACAAATACAAACAACCCAAATACACAAAACCTTAAAGCCCAAATGGCCTAAACACCTAAAAAATTTCAGCAAAAAAAAGGGAACAGAAACCCTAGCCGCCGATCCTAGCCTCTACCACCATCAACCACTCTTCTACCACTATCAACCACTCTGCAAAGAAGAAGCAACACTCAAGAACAATAGCAAACAGTAGAAAAAAATATAAAAATAATACTGTAAAATGGCTATAAAAAAGCCTAAAGAACAAATTGTAAAAGCGGGATTTTTTTTGAAAAGAAATAAAAAAAAAACAAAAAAGGAGCAATCAGAAATACAAAAAATCAAATACAAGAGGTGATTTTATTTTTTATTTTTTTTTTACTTTTCGAAATAAATAGAAAATAAATGAAAATAAGTTTTTACCTGTTGCGCCATCGTCGGAGGGGTAGAAGCCGAAAGGTTTTTCTCCTTTTTGGAGAATTTCGGCAAGACTTTTGGCGGTTTCAACTCCAGATTGGATTTTTACGCGAAAAAAGGGACTCCTTGGAAAATATTGTCGATTTTCGGCCACCGGAGGCAGCGGTCTCCATTGCCGGTGACTGGTGGCCGCGACGGATCGACGGTGGCTCCCATGGATGGATTTTGGGTTGTGCCCAGAGAGAAAAAGAGAGAAAGAAAGTTTTTTTTTAAGTGCTGTTAAAATAAAAAAAAATTCTGATTTTTTGAGTTATATAAGGTGTTGACACAACGTCGTTTTGGCCTGGCTTCAGAAGCCCCAAAACGACGTCGTTTTGAATCAAGACCCGGGGACTCGACCCGAACCGCACAGGATCTGCGTGTTTTTGACATGGGGGTCTATTTACTCTTTTGGTCCTTCTGCTTTTGCAGATTATTTCAATCCAGTCTCATTTCTTTTTTTCTTTTCGAAAAATTTCACCATTTAAATTTTTCTTTTTCCGTTTTGGTCCCTCTTGAAATGGTGCGCTGTGTGGGCTTGGGAATAATTTCCCAGTTGGTCCCTGCCCTTTCTCGCGCATTTAATTTTAGTCCTTTATTTTATTTTATTATTTAACTTATTATGATTTTTATTGTTGATTTTGTTTAAATTTCAATTCAGTCCTTCATTCAATTAATTTCATCTTTTTATGAGTTATTTTATCTATTTATTTGTTATTCTTTTACTTTTAAATATTTGAAATTTAATATTATTTACATTTGTTCTATTTATTTATTTATTTGTTATCCTTTTACTTTTAAATATTTAAATTTGACATTATTTATATTTGTTTTATCTATTTATTTATTTATTCGTTATTCTTTTACTTTTTAAATATTTAAAATTTAATATTATTTATATATGATATATCTATTTTCTTATTTATTACTCTTTTACTTTTCAAATACCTAAATTTAATATTATTTATATTTATTATACCTATTTATTTATTTGTTTATTATTCTTTTACTTTTTAAATGCATAAATTTAACATTATTTGTATTTATTTTATTTATTATTCTTTTACTTTCTAAATATTTCAATTTGATATTACTTATAATTCATTTTCATTAACCACCTTTTATTTTCATTTTTATATTTTAAGTTACTTTATTTATTTTGTAGCTAGTGTGCTAATCTTTCCTCGTGCGTAATCGACTCCCGAACCCATTTTCTAGATTTTTGTAGACCGAAAAATATTGTTTTGATAAATTAAACCTTTTATTAAAACGATCAAATTACGAGGTGATCCGATCACACCTCATAAAAAAAGAATGGTGACGACTCCATTTTCATTTGTTTCAAAATAAAAGTCGATTTAAAAAAAAGGTTTCGACACCGGGGCTAGAAAGGACCAAGTGCTTCATAGGCAAGTGTCCAATAAACCAAATGAGGCCCAGAGAATGTCAGCATAAGGGACAGGGAATGTCAGTACCCTTAACCCAAAGGCCATGACAAAACAGTAAGCCCTATTGTGAGATGTAATAATTACAGTAGAAATTGTGTATAAATATCCCATGTGTTTCCTTTAATAAAATATGATAAAATATTACTCAACAAATATATCTCAATATATAAATTTGAAACATTCTTAAGTAGTTTAAATTTAATAATTTACTTAATGTATTGTAAAATAAAACACAATAATAACGAAATTAAATATCAGCATTAGAATCTAGCTTTAAATTTCCTTCATCTTCTCCCAAAAATTCTTAACTTTTAAGAGTTAACTAGGTTTTTATATAATAAAATTTTGTGAATAATTAATTAAAAAAGTCATTTGTTATATTTTATTATATTTTTCTTTTAAAAGTTAAAATAAATAAAATAAATAAGATAATGGAAATGGCTCTATAGTGAAACGCGCTTTTTTTGCGCCCGACTTTGCAAAAAAAGGCACCTGAAAAGCACACAAAGCGCTTGTCTGATTGAAGTCACCTCGCCTTGAGGTGGCTGAGGCGGTAATGGCCACTTTAATTACTTGATTGGAATTCATCTGCTACTTGACAGGTGAAAAGAAGGGTATTTTGTACATGGTCTTCTTCTGCCCTGGGAGATGTGAAAAGTGGGTGTGTTAATTGGGTGATCTATTGTAAACATGCCATCATTTGAAGTCGGGTTTAAGGAACGGTTGAGTTAGCCAACAAATAAAGCATTTGAAATTTATGATGCCAACTCTTCTCAAAGACAATATTAACAACAACAATAACAAAAAAGCTTACTGGATCAATCAGCTCGTAGTAATATTAATGATTTTTCTTATGTTCTGCTTTGGTTAAATTTGCTTTGAAGATAATCCACAGGAATAATTAAACCATATACACCCAACAAAAGGAGGTAAGGAATAAACTCCGAAGTCAAAAGTCTTTGCATGTGTGCTAAAAAAAAAGGTATCTTGAAAGACAAAGTTATTTCAAATAGAAAAACCCAGGAGAAAGAAAGCAAATTTCTTTGTCAGTTTCTTTATCTTCCTTAACTTTCTTCTGCTAAGGAAACAACAGCTGAAAAGGTTCTTGTTAAGAAGGCCTGAGGGTTTTCCCAAAGCTTACTACTTTTACCTAAATGACCGCAATGCTCTAGTTTATATCCAATGATTCACCAATAGGGGGGAAAAACAGGTTAATTGGTAGTCTTAGAGAATATGGATAAACCTTGGTATACAAGTAATTTATTGAGTCACTAAAAAGAAAAGTTAATTTTTACACTGCTCACAGCACATTCTAATAGAAATTTAAACAACAATCCCTTTAAGAACTCATCTTGCAACATTCTAATAGCCTCACATTCCTCTTTGCTTCCTCCTAAAGATATTCCACCAAACATTGCCTCCCTGTTTATACTTTTGTTGTATAATCCCATGCAATATATATATACAATGCAACAACCTATCTTTCCATATTGTAGCCTTGGGTCAATAGAGCCATGAATAACTGTTTGAAATGCAGGGCCTTAGTTATCAGCCTTCTTATCTTGAATCTCTTTCGAGTTTCAGTAGCTTCGGTTGTTTCCACCGGAGATTTCAACAAAGACTTCTTCGTGATGTGGGCTCCTGATCATGTAGACACTTCATCTAATGGCAGGGAAAGAAGCCTGAAACTTGATCAAGCATCTGGTATGATGGCAACAAGAGACAACTTCCTATTCTTTCATTTTTTTGTTCTTTTTGGTTTTCATATACTTATACATTTGTTGTAATTGATACAGGATCTGGTTTTGCATCAACCCAAATGTTCTTATTTGGTCAAATAGACATGCAAATTAAACTAGTGCCAGGGAACTCAGCAGGGACAGTGTTGGCCTACTATGTAAGCAATTTCCCCTTCATTTCAGTGTTTCTAATTCATTGTGTAATTCGATAAACCAAATTGCTTTGACATTGCAGTTGGCATCGGATCAACCTAATCGAGATGAGATAGATTTTGAGTTTCTTGGCAATGTGAGTGGCCAGCCATATATAGTGCAAACAAATATCTATGTTGATGGTTTCGACAACCGTGAAGAGAGGATTTATTTATGGTTTGATCCAACAGAGGACTTCCATACATATTCCATACTATGGAATCTTCATCAAATTGTGTAAGTTGGTTGTCCTTTAGAAGATAACATATATTTTTGTACTTTGTTTCATCAATCATCACCGATGATATTATGTTCATCTTTATTTCAGGTTTATGATAGATTCAATTCCTATTAGATTATATAGAAACCATGCAGACAAGGGAGTGGCATATCCTAGGTGGCAGCCAATGAGCATAAAAACCAGCCTATGGAATGGGGACAGCTGGGCGACACGCGGGGGATTAGACAAAATTGATTGGTCAAAGAGCCCTTTCATAACTTCATTCAAGAATTACACCATTGATGCCTGTGTTTGGAAAGGAAATCCAAGGTTTTGTAGGGCAGATAGCTCAGCCAACTGGTGGAACAAACGCAGTTTTAGCACTCTAACCAGGGTACAGAAGAGATGGTTCAAATGGGTGAGGAAGTACCACATGGTTTATGATTATTGCCAAGATAACCAAAGATTCCAAAATAATCTTCCCAAGGAATGCTTCCTTCCCAAGTACTAATACAAAATGTAATAGATAGTTTTCAAATCGGTTCATTGGCTTTAATTGTTGCAGATTTTTCTTTCATAATACTTATACTCTAATGAACTATTAGTATGTATAGAAACTTTTCCAGCCTCCAAGCCGAGGGCTTCATTGCTTAACATCATCTTTATCAGTAGATGAAAGTAAGGTATTGGAACTTTTATGCATTAGCTGTCTCCACTGGCTGACAATGTTCAATATATTGGTCAAGTTTCTAGCCAGATTCCCTGCAGTAAATGCAACAAATCATTTAAATGGTAAAATGTCGATGAACAATTATCTTAATTCAACATTCGGCCTTTTCTTATGCATTCAGCAACGGATAAAATGCAAATTCTTGGGCTTTTTCGCACTTTGCAGGCATATCAATACCATGATATTTTACTAGGTAAACTACTTAATTAGTCACGGAATTTTTCTCGTGTTTCTATTTTCCTCACCAAACTATGAAAATTTTCAATTTGATCACTATATTATCCGAATTCGATTTTTTAGTCATTATATCATTAAGTCTGAAATGGTTGGACGATGTGATTGTTATAAACTACATGAATGATCACCTAATTATGAAAATATTTTTGTTTTGGTCACCCAACTATAAAACTTTTTCGATGTCACTAAAGTTTTCGAAATTAGATTTTTTTAGTTACCATTCTATTAAGTTGATAATAGAAGTTTGACATGATTTTTTTTATTGACCTAATAACAAATTTTGCCATTCAATACTTATACGTTGTATTAGTTTAATATGAACTCTAAAGAAATAAATAAACTTAGTCCTATACATTACTAGTATTTGATAATAATTTCTTACTAGTTTTTTTTTAATGATTTTTTTATTATAGTTATATTTGAATTTTTGACAAGGTAGTCAGTACCGCACTAATGGGCGCACTGTTTTCCTATTGGAATTGGTATGTATCGTAACTAGTTTGTTTCGGTATATCATTTCAAATTTATCATTATTTTTTAAAAATATTTAATATATGTATTTAAATATATTTTCAAATATCAAATGGATAATACTAAATAAATTTTAAATATAAAATATTTTTCAATTATATAAATGACTCAAAACTCAAAAAAGTAAAAACTATATCATTTAAATAAATCCAAAATTAATAATAAAAACCAATCATCAAATTTTAGGGATTTAACTTCTCTCTATTTATAAAAGAAGCTGAATGGCGAGTGGAGATTTTTCCTTTGATATCGGGTGAGCGGGTTTTTTATTATATATTATATATTAAATGTGAAAGTATGTCCATAAAAAAATTTTAAACTTTTACATTTCAATAAAGTTTTTTGGTCGATCACATCCCAATTAAATCTTTAACACAATAGTAAACAATTAAAAAATATATTTTTATATTATTTATGCATCGACTGGTGCACCATGTTTCAGCTAGTGTGATCGGAATAGATCGGAAGAAGCTAGTGCAACTGATACAGACTAGAATTTTCATTGGCACAAAAAAGAGAACCAACTGGTGTTGGTTGTTTCGGTTTAGCATTGGAACGGTATGAACTGACTGATATGACTAGAGCCGGTATGGAACCAACCATCATGGTTTTTGAGCATTAGAGAACCACTATTTTAACATAAAAAATTATATATAACAACTTTCAAATAATTTATGATCTTTTATCATCGAAAACTAAAAAACTTTAAATTTTTTAGTGTCAGATAAGCATCATTTAGTCTAAAGTGAAAAAAATTTTATCAACCACTTATGATCTTTCTGGTATAGGAGATTGGAAACTTTTAAATTTTCTTGCATTGTATAACACTGGCTAAGAGCATAAAAGAATAGGTAGAGAGAGAGAGAGAGAAAAAAGCCAATAATTAGGATTAAATTGATAAATTTGATAAATATTGAGGGTTAAATTTATTGATTTTTAGAATTAAGACTAAATTGATAGAAAATATAAATATTGAATGGCTAAATTTGTTATTAGACCAATAAAAAATGTCACATCAAACTTTTGTTATCAACTTAACGGCATGATGACTAAATCAGAAAATTTTTATAGTTGAATAAATATTCTCATAATTGAGTGGCAATTCGTTTAGTTTATAACATCATTTAGTTGTTTCAAACTTAACAGTAAAAAATAAATTTGGAAAGTTTAATGATCAAATTGAAAAAATTTCATAGATTAGTGACTAAAATAGAAAATAAAAGAAAACCATAAATTGAAGTTTTTAAAACCGAGTAAAAGGAGCATCACACTACATAAATTACGAGGGAGTTTAAGCCCAACCTGAAAAAGGCTTTCAATATTAAAAACAAGGGCTGGTCCATTTAATAAAAGTGGATAAAGCCCAAAATACTTCCCAAATCATGTTAAAAGAGAACAGAAAGTAACAAAAGCTCAAACTCTAGTTTACATAAACCCTATAGGCTGCCGACGGAACGAGGAACCGCTTGTTTCTCAACTAATTACAGATGGGAAGCTCAAGCAAAGATCTTCTACGGTTTGAACACAATAAATCCTCTTCTTCACCCTTAGGTAACTAAGCTCCTATCTAAATTTATGCTAACTTTGTTTTCTATCCATTGAAATTTCATTATCTGTGTGTGTGTGTTTGAGGGTTTTACATGTTCAACAGAATCCGCTCTACTTGTTTGTAAGAAAAAGGACTCGGAATCTCAAACTCATGAACCTGATCCTTCCAAGAAACCCCCCTTCACTCCTTTTCCTAAAAGCCAAGGTAAACTCTCTTCCATCTTTCTTTTTTGAAGTAGTTATTTTGTACCATTATTTATGCTAAACATATATACAGCTTTTAAAGAATCTGAAACTGATAGTATGTGATTTTGGAGTGGAATTATGATCATTGTTTCAGACTTGAGGACTGTTAAAAAAAACTTTGAATTGTAGGCAGAATTATGAGAGGTCCAGCTTGTTTAGAGATAATTACGTGTTTCATGGGCATTAGAATATGGAAGCTTCTGCTTCGTGCTGAAATCTTCTTTTGAGAATTGCAGTTTTGGGGAAAGTGAAAGATTTCTTGGGAGTCATGGCAGAAGCTAATAAAAGGCTGGAGCTTGATGCAAAGGTTTTTTTTTTTTTTTTTTTTTTGTTGTTGTCAAATTTGTCATCAGTAAACACTCTTTTTAATTTCTAACCTATGTCCTTGTTTATCATAATGTAGAATAATTCTCAAGCATATGATATTGAAGTACTCAATGGGAATGATTCTGAAGTCATTGAAATGGTAACATTAAAATTGAACCTCTTGAATTGTTCTCATCGAATAGTACATGAGTTTGTTAATATGTTTTGGTTGCATTTTGTAAAACAGGATTTGATGTTAGGTGTAGCTGATCTTCACACACCTCAAGCTCTGGCTGCTGCTGAATCTGCAATTGCTGGCAATCAGCCACCAATTATGGTAGCTGGCAACAGTAGTAGTAGCGAAACTGAATCAGATGATAGCAGTGATGAGGAAAGCGATGATGATGGTAATGATGATAAGGAAACATCTTGTCCAACCGAACATGAAAAATCCAACACAGTCAAAGAGGTTGCTGTCCGTGAAGCAACGGGAAAAAGTCGATCAAAGAAGCGGACAAGGATAGTTGAGCTCTCTTGAGAACAATATTTTTTTGGTTGGTCAAGAAGTAATGTAGAAATTTCTGAACTATTATATTCCGCAGTCTCAAATGACCTGTTGAAGTATCCTGCTAGTGTTGTTGTCCTTGTATTAAATTTTGACCGCAAAGTGAATCATTGAGATGCAAGTTAAATTGGTGCCGTCTTCCAGTTTTAAAGCAATCACCCTCATTTTCCAATGCTAAAATCAGTAGTGAACATCTGGTGCACCATTTGTAGAATTCTCAGAAACCAGATTTAGTTGAACAAGTGAAATGGATGGAGATGTTTCAAATATCTTGAGACAATTACTTTGATAAAATTAACGTTAAACTAAACCCCAACTTTTTTATTCTTTGGTGCATACAATAGAGACCGTGATTTGTAAAAAAAAAGAATGATGTTTGTGCAACTTTGTATCCTGTCCACAGCAAATCTTCCTTGCTAAACTGCGTGCTTCGAGCCTAATAAGCTCAACTAAAGCATCAAGGCAATGGCCACTACATGTTACATCCTCCGTAAATATTTTACTGTAAAACGATTATAAGTCACACATATCCATAGATAATATGTAGATTGTAATTTGATGATGACAGTGACTAATTGTAAAGCCTGCTAAGACTACCATCTTCACTTGGACTTTGATCACATTCACAAATTATTGGCATATGCTGGATAAAATAGGCATCATTACTGTGAAATGTCCATGCAATTTAGACATAAAAGGGAAGGGTATCAAAATAACAAAAAGATAAAAGTAAAAGCTGAAAGCACTCACCTGTACACTTCTACTGTTGGAAAGTGTATACAATACTTCCACACTATAAATAAAAAATGACTAGAAAAAATAATAATAATTGAGTTTGGCGTGAATAACAATTGAACTAAATTATTATCATTATCTGTATCGAGATGGTGTAAGCCTCTGAGTATTTCTTTCCCAAATTTGAAAAATAAAGGGTAAAATTATACCATAAGTCTTTATATTCTTCATAAAGTTGACATTTAGCCTTTGTATTTGTATTTGTATTTTTAAAAATTTTGTCATTTTAAATTTAGTTATTAACACTGTTTTTTTTGGTTAAATCTGTTAATGCGGCATTTTAAAGTAAAAAAAAATACTCACTTGCTAATCATGTAATTAAAAAAATAATTTTATAATAAATCTGAATTTGATAAAATAATTTTAATAGTGTTATAGTTAAACTTGTGTTTTAAAATTTAAAATGTAAAAAAAAACTAAAATCCTAAAAATACAAAAATATAGAAATTTATAACATATATTAAGAAAAAAGTAAAATGCTGCAAATGCAAAATTTTGATCGCTGAGAAAAGGAAATAAGGTGCCGTAAAAATAGTAATGAAAAGTCGGGTAAAGATGTTCATGCACAAACAAACAAACAAATGTTGAATAATATATATGTACAACAGTTTCCTATCAAACCATCCTATTTTTCACTGGTTGCATGAAGTAAATAACTTACTTGAACTGCTCGAACACTGAAGTGAACCAGATCAGCAAACATAGCCTCGGTTCCTATTGTTAAATGTCCATACAATTTAGACATAAAAGGGAAGGGTATCAAAATAACAAAAAGATATGAAGTAAAAGCTGGAAGCACTCACTGGTCGTCCAAGTGATATCCACTCGTTTTTACCGCGTCTTTTGAAGTAATCCACTATATACAACGGATTAAACGCACGTAATACACTCCGACCATATGTGAAGAGGTTGTACAAAAAAACCACCACTTAGCAATGTAAACCACAGGCATATGATTGGGGCAAATAAATATCCCAATTTGTCAGTTCCAAATCGTTGAACGCAGAATAGGATGACCAAAACTACCACAGAAATTCCCACCACAACGTCTGACTATTATTCAACCATTTTTACGTCAATACGTGTTTTTATGCAGGCAAAAAAATAGTTGAAGAAGGAAGAGTTATACCTGAGATAGATTGTAGTTGCCCATATACTAGCTAAAGAGGGGCTGAGGGGCGGGAGCACTTGTTGAAGTTTGGATAGCATGCAGCTACAAGGACAGCAACAATAAACCATGCAGTCGAGCCATGCATGCAGAAGCTGCTAAAGCAAGTGCAACTGTTATGTTTAAGTGTTAAAATTAATTCCTATACAGCATCTAGAAGCAGCCCATGCAAACTTACTATGCTGAAACCATTATTTTATGTGACCCAAATCTTTGTTTTGTTGTAATTTAATTTAAGTGATGTATTAGGTGAGAATAAGTGTATTAGGTGAAAATAAGTGTATTAGGTGAAAATAAGTGTGTTAGGTGAGAATAAGTGTATTATGTGAAAATAAGTGTGTTAGGTGAGAATAAGTGTGTTAGGTGAAAATTAAGTGCTATTTATTAGCTATAAAACAATGATGTTTTGTAATAAAAAAAAATGAGTGTTTTTCATTCAAGTTAATGCTCCCTTTCTTGCTTCTCTCATTTTCTTAGCAAATTTTCTATTTTTTTTTTCTATTGGAAGCATAGAGCCTTTCAGCTCAAGCTTCAGTTTCAATCACTGTTCGTTATCTAAAGTTCCAACAATTGGTATCAGAGCTCTTATCTTAGTGGACCTGTTATATTTCAATCTTGAAAACAAATGGCTGCCAATTTTTCACCAGCTGCACCACCAGTCTTCAATGGAGAAAGCTTCCACATATGGCAGGTTAAGATGAAAACTTACCTGCAGGCCTTCGATCTGTGGCAAGTTGTGATCTCAAACGTTGAGCCAGAACCCCTTCGAGCCAATCCAACAGTGGCTCAGATGAAACAGCATGCTGAAGAAAGGACCAAGAGGCACAAGGCTATGTCATGCATTCAGAACTGTGTGTCTGATGTAATTTTCACCAGGATCATGGCCTGTAAAACACCAAAGCAGGCTTGGGACAAACTCAAGGAGGAGTTTCAAGGCACTGAAAGAACCAGGAAACAACAGCTTCTAAACTTGAGAAGGGACTTTGAGAATCTAAAAATGAAGGAAGAAGAAACAGTGAAGCAGTATTCAGACAGGATTATGGCTGTAGTTAACAGCATAAGGTTGCTAGGAGAAGAGTTTACTGAAGCAAGAATAGTGGAGAAAGTGCTATCTACCTTACTTGAGAGGTATGAAGCAAAAATATCCTCTCTTGAGGACTCAAGGGACTTGTCCAGCATCTCCCTAACAGAGCTGATCAATGCTCTCTATGCACAAGAGCAAAGAAGGGCCAGCAGAAATGAGGAACACCAATAAGGTGCTTTTCAAGCCAATGCCAAGTTTGCCTTAAGCACATCTGTCAATCATGGCAAGATGACTTGGAAAAACAGGCCTAAGCCTGATGCTGCAAGAAGTTGTGATCAACTTTGCAGATTCTGTAAGAAGGCTGGTTATCCAGAACAAAGATGTTGGTTCAGACCAGATGCAACATGCCTACACTGCAACAAAATGGGCCATGTTGAAAGAGTTTGCAAAAACAAGGGCAGACCAAGGCAGAATCAACCACAACAAGCTCAAGCAGAGACTCAAGTAGCTGAAGAATGGAGCGATTATGAAGAGCAAGTGTTTGCTGTTTCATGCTCAGCTGGTCAAAAAAAGGCTACAAATGGATGGTTGATAGACAGTGGTTGCACAAACCACATGACCCCTGATGCTGGCATTTTTAAGACAATTGACAGAAGCTTCAAAACAAATGTGAAGGTCGGAAATGGACACTTCATCAAAGCTGAAGGCAAAGGAGATGTGCTGATAAACACTCCTACAGGTACCAAACTTGTTACAAATGTCTTGTTGGTGCCTGAAATTGATAGAAATTTTCTAAGCATTGCTCAACTGCTTGAGAAAGGTTATTCAGTCATGTTCAAAGGCAAAGAATGCCAGATTACTAATCCGAATGGATCAAACCTCATGACAGTCACAATGATTGATAAATGGTTTGAGGTTAACTGGTCAAGTGGCTCAAACTTGGCCTACACAGCCTCAACAGAAAAGTCCAAATTGTGGCACCAAAGGCTTGGTCATACCAATGACAAATCAATGACTCGAATGATTAATCAAAATCTGGTTGAGAACTTCACCAACTCAGTTGAGGAGGAGAAGAATGAACCAAAGGCAGTTTCTAAAAATCTTGCATCAAATCAAGTTGAAGCTGTTCGAAATGGTCCTGAAATGGACATTAATGACATACCAGTCAGGGGCACAAGGACCTTGGCTGAGATTTATGAAAATGCACATACTGCCATAGTCGAATCAAGCAACTTTGAAGAAGCTAAGGCAGATGAAAGATTGAAACAGGCTCCTCAAGCCTGGTATGCTCAAATTAACAGTTATCTAGTTGATTTGGGAATTGAAAAAAGTGTTAGTAAACCAACACTATATGTCAAGAAAAATGAAGCTGAAACATAGCTCATTGTATCCCTCTATGTTAATGACCTGAAGGTAACAGGAGGAGCTAAGCACAATGCTGATGGTAATGCGCAACATGCTATCCAAGGAGGAGTGTTGAAGTTTGGATAGCATGCAGCTACAAGGACAGCAACAATAAACCATGCAGTCGAGCCATGCATGCAGAAGCTGCTAAAGCAAGTGCAACTGTTATGTTTAAGTGTTAAAATTAATTCCTATACAGCATCTAGAAGCAGCCCATGCAAACTTACTATGCTGAAACCATTATTTTATGTGACCCAAATCTTTGTTTTGTTGTAATTTAATTTAAGTGATGCATTAGGTGAGAATAAGTGTAATAGGTGAAAATAAGTGTATTAGATGAAAATAAGTGTGTTAGGTGAGAATAAGTGTATTATGTGAAAATAAGTGTGTTAGGTGAGAATAAGTGTGTTAGGTGAAAATTAAGTGCTATTTATTAGCTATAAAACAATGATGTTTTGTAATAAAAAAAAAAATGAGTGTTTTTCATTCAAGTTAATGCTCCCTTTTTTGCTTCTCTCATTTTCTTAGCAAATTTTCTATTTTTTTTCCTATTGGAAGCATAGAGCCTTTCAACTCAAGCTTCAGTTTCAATCACTGTTCGTTATCTAAAGTTCCAACAGCACTTACCTGGTACAACGTAGGACATATGTAAGATCACCACTTCCCACGCTAATTTATTAAAATAATATGTCTAACGTTGTACATTTATTTAGAAAAAAGAAAATAGAGTGACATTAATTTATCATATTTTTATTTTAGACTTAGCATACAGCAGCAATATATTATTGAGTTTTACTAATTTTCTCCTCACAAAAATAGTTTGAATGTAATTTATTTTATTGGAAAGAAATCTATTTATATCGATGTAATTTTAGATATGATTAATATTTAAACACGTTTATGATAAATCCAGTTGATGTAAAACATTAATTATAAAGTCATATTAATTTTATATGGATATAAGTAAATTCTTTTGTAGTGTGGGTTTCCAAGATAGTACCAACTTATTTTATATTATCTTATTGCATTATTAGATGGTAGTTTTCCTTTTTTTAACCAAAATAATTTATTATTTAATTATTTAATGTTAAAATAATAAAATATTCCAAAAAAGAAATGCTAAAGAGAAAAACTCCAAATTAACTTCTATGCCAAGATGGAAATCTAAGGTATAAATAGAAATTAAAATCCCCATTTAAGTTTATTCTTTAAATGAACTTTCCTATTCGTAAATAAAATCTTTTACAGAAGTGAATTATTAAAAATAAATAGAAATAAATTTTTTAATGCTGTTCACATGTTGCATTATGCCATTCATTCATAAATCAAATTATAAATCCAGATCGTTTGAACTAAATGCCTATAAATATATTGCCAACCCTTCACTTCATTTCTCACCGTCATCGCAACTTATGGAAGAGAACAAAGCAGGTATGGCCGAGAATGTGGAGAAAGCTGAGGAGATAGAGATGGCAGCAGCAGAAGCTGATAAAAACCGACTAAAAGAACGAAAGTTCTCGTGGGCCAAGCTGCGCCATGTGGATTCTCTCAATTTGGAGGCTGGCAGACTTTCATTTTCTTCAACCAAGTCCCCCCATTCCAAGGTTGTCGCTCCGGACGACACTCATTTATTTATTGCCTATACCTACAAGCTTTTGTTTACTTTATGTAATTTTGTACAGGTGGATTGGATGAGGACGTTGAGGTTAGCATTTCAGTCTATTGGAGTGATATACGGAGATATTGGAACATCTCCACTTTATGTATACGCCAATACTTTCACTGACGGTATTGGTCACCAAGATAACCTTATTGCGGTTCTTTCCCTCATCATCTACTCCATAGTTCTAATCCCTTTTTTCAAGTATGCATTCCTCGTCTTGAGAGCCAATGACAACGGTGAAGGTAAAATTAAATAGAGTTATTCCTACCTAGCTACACGGTCAGCGCTATCTACCATAGTTAATTTATATGATTGATCAGGTGGAACGTTTGCGCTGTATTCTTTGTTGTGCCGACATGTGAAACTGAGCTTACTTCCGAATCAACAACCGGAGGATAGAGAGCTGTCTAACTACCAGTTGGACACTCCATCTAGCCGGTTGAATCGAGCATATAAAATTAGAGGAAAGATGGAGAACAGTTTAAAAGCCAAACTTGCTATTTTCGTGGTAACTATCCTTGCGACTTCAATGGTTATAGGTGATGGGGTTTTGACCCCATCTATCTCAGGTATTCCCTACATATCTGCTCACAATTTGTCACTACCATCGATTCAATCAAGACAGTGAGTTTATTAACCTTTTACTTATAACTCATTTACATTAATATAATATTCTTTCTTTTCCATAGTTCTTTCTGCGGTTGGTGGCATCGATTCCTTGGGGCAAGGTGTAACTCTTACTTCTTCAACCATTTTTTGCATAAATACACGTATTGACGTAAAATGATTGAATAATATTCAGATGCTGTGGTGGGAATTTCTGTGGTAATTCTGGTCATCCTGTTCTGCGTTCAACGATTTGGAACTGACAAATTGGGATATTCATTTGCCCCAATCATATGCCTGTGGTTTACCTTGCTAAGTGGCATTGGTTTGTACAACCTCTTCACATATGGTTGGGGTGTATTACGTGCGTTTAATCCGTTGTATATAGTGGGTTACTTCAAAAGACGCGGTAAGAACGGGTGGATATCACTTGGAGAAGTAGTACTTTGCATTACAGGTGAGTGCTTCCAGCTTTTACTTTACATCTTTTTGTTATTTTGATACTCTTTCCTTTTATGTCTAAATTGTATGGACATTTGACAATAGGAACCGAGGCTATGTTTGCTGATCTGGGTCACTTCAGTGTTCGAGCAGTTCAAGTAAGTTATTTACTTCATGCAACCAGTGGAAAATAGGATGGTTCGATAGGAAAGTGTCGTACATATATATTATTCAACATTTGTTTGTTTGTGCATGGATCTGCAGATTAGTTTCTCCACTATTACCTTGCCTGCTTTACTTACTGTATATTGTGGCCAAGCTGCCTACCTCACAAAACACCCTGAACACGTTGGGGACACTTTCTACAAATCTATTCCAAGTAAACATCTTTTGTTAAGACGAGTATGAAAAGGGATGCTTCGAAAACAAGTTTTGTGATGAATAATGTATTTTATTTGGATATTATGTAGATCCACTCTATTGGCCAACATTTGTGGTAGCTGTAGCTGCTTCCATTATTGCAAGCCAAGCTATGATATCAGGAGCATTTTCAATTATCTCTCAGTCGTTAACACTGGGATGTTTTCCAAGAGTTAAGGTGGTCCACACCTCCATTGAGTATGAGGGGCAGGTTTATATACCAGAAATCAACTACATGCTCATGATTGCCTGTGTTGCAGTCACTGTTGGGTTTAGAACAACAGAAAACATCGGTCACGCATATGGTAATTAAGCTTGTAACCCAAATTTCAACAAATTTGAAATGCAAAACTTAAAATTTTATTTTGAAGTTTATTTGGGTATATGAATTGTAGTTAAATGAAATTAATATCAAGGATAACACTTCATTTCTCTTGGGTTTACAGGAATTGCTGTTGTAGCTGTAATGGTGATCACAACATGTATGGTTACTCTTATCATGCTTGTTATATGGAAGACAAACATATTATGGATTGCTCTCTTCTGTGTGTTCTTCGGCACTATCGAGACCATATATCTCTCATCAGTCTTGTATAAATTCGTTGAAGGTGGCTATCTTCCACTGGTCTTCTCACTTATCTTAATGGCAATCATGGGAATATGGCACTACGTACACAAAAAAAGATACGAATTTGAGCTCAACAATAAGGTTTCAAAGGAATACATTAAGCAACTGGTGGAAGATCCAAGGATAAATCGGGTACCAGGAATTGGTCTTTTGTACTCAGAGTTGGTTCAAGGCATACCTCCCATATTCCCACATTTCATTTCCAGCATTCCTTCCATCCATTCAGTTCTAGTCTTTGTCTCCATTAAGAAACTTCCAATCAGCAAGGTAGCACTAGAGGAGCGTTTTCTCTTCAGACATGTGGAACCAAGAGAGTATCGAATGTTCCGTTGTGTTGTAAGATATGGTTATAAGGATTTCATGGGAACACCTGTAGAGTTTGAGCAACAATTGGTTGAGAAGTTGAAGGAATTCATTCGTCATGAATATTTCATAGCTGAAGGAGAGGCCGCTGCTGTAGAAAACTCGCCCCAGAGCTCCAATATTCTAGTAAATCAAGGAAAAGACAAAGGAAGTAGTAGAAGGGCTATTTTTGTGGAGGAAACACTGAACCAGCTCAACCAATCTCGTCGTTCCTCAGCCTCCATCCAGTCATTCAATGCAGCCAAATCAAATAACTCGTCGAGTGGGATCGTATCAGCAGCACCAACCATACTGGGAGTTGAAGAAGAGATTCAGTTTGTTCAGAAAGCAAAGGATGAAGGAATTATTTACCTCCTAGGAGAAGCTGAAGTGATAGCTAAACCCGATTCTTCCTACACAAAGAGGATGATTGTGGATTATGGCTATAATTTTCTGAGGAGAAACTTCAGGCAAGGGGAGAAAGTGATGATGATACCACAAACCAGACTTCTAAGGGTTGGAATGGTATACGAGATTTAGAGGACTCAATGAAATGCTGAGTGAGTTCACATATAATATAATATGTAAGTATGATGTGGTAGCTTTGTCAATAAAATATATCTTTGCTTTGGGTAAATTAAAATTGCAATGCTGTTACACACGCAGTTGTTAAGCACAACACATTTATGACACCCATATGTTATATGATCTTTTATATTTTGTTTTCTTCTATTTAGACTTTGTCTATAATTTCAATATAATGCTAAAACAAACAAAACAAATTTTTTGAGTATTGCAGTTTTGGGGAAAGTGAAAGATTTCTTGGGAGTCATGGCAGAAGCTAATAAAAGGCTGGAGCTTGATGCAAAGGTTTTTTTTTTTTTTTTTGTTGTTGTCAAATTTGTCATCAGTAAACACTCTCTTTAATTTCTAACCTATTTTCTTGTTTATCATAATGTAGAATACTTCTCAAGCATATGATATTGAAGTACTCAATGGGAATGATTCTGAAGTCATTGAAATGGTAACATTAAAATTGAACCTCTTGAATTGTGATCATCGAATAGTATATGAGTTTGTTAATATGTTTTGGTTGCAATTTGTAAAACAGGATTTGATGTTAGGTGTAGCTGATCTTCACACGCCTCAAGCTCTGGCTGCTGCTGAATCTGCAATTGCTGGCAATCAGCCACCAATTATGGTAGCTGGCAACAGTAGTAGTAGCGAAACGGAATCAGATGATAGCAGTGATGAGGAAAGCGATGATGATGGTAATGATGATAAGGAAACATCTTGTCCGACCGAACATGAAAAATCTAACACAGTCAAAGAGGATGCTGTCCGTGAAGCAACTGGAAAAAGTCGATCAAAGAAGCGGCAACGATCGTTGAGCTCTCTTGAAAACAATATTTTTTTGGTTGGTCAAGAAGTACTGTAGAAATTTCTGAACTATTATATCCCGCAGAATCTCAAATGACCTGTTGAAGTATCCTGCTAGTGTTGTTGTCCTTGTATTAAATTTTGACCGCAAAGTGAATCATTGAGATGCAAGTTAAATTGGTGCCATCTTCCAGTTTTAAAGCAATCACCCTCATTTTCCAATGCTAAAATCAGTAGTGAACATCTGGTGCACCATTTGTAGAATTCTCAGAAACCAGATTTAGTTGAACAAATGAAATGGATGGAGATGTTTCAAATATCTTGAGACAATTACTTTGATAAATTTAACGTTAAACTAAACCCCAACTTTTTTATTCTTTGGTGCATACAATATAGACCGTGATTTGTAAAAAAAGGAATGATGTTTGTGCAACTTTGTATCCTCTCCACAGCAAATCTTCCTTGCTAAACTGCGTGCTTCGAGCCTAATAAGCTCAACTAAAGCATCAAGGCAATGGCCACTACATGTTACATCTTCCGTAAATATTTTACTGTAAAACGATTTTAAGTCACACATATCCATAGATAATATGTAGATTGTAATTTGATAATGACAGTGACTAATTGTAAAGCCTGCTAAGACTACTATCTTCACTTGGACTTTGATCACATTCTCAAATTTATTGACATATGCTGGATAAAATAGCATCATTACTGTGAAATGTCCATACAATTTAGACATAAAAAGGGAAGGGTATCAAAATAACAATAAGATATAAAGTAAAAGCTGGAAGCACTCATCTGTCATGCAAAGTACTACTTCTCCAAGTGATATCCACCCGTCCATACCGCGTCTTTTGAAGTAATCCACTATATACAACAGATTAAACGCACGTAATACACCCCAACCATATGTGAAGAGGTTGTACAAACCAATACCACTTAGCAAGGTAAACCATAGGCATATGATTGGGGCAATTGAATATCCCAATTTGTCAGTTCCAAATCGTTGAAAGCAGAATAGGATGACCAGAATTACCACGGAAATTCCCACCACAGCGTCTGAATATTATTCAATCTTTTTTACGTCAATACGTGTATTTATGCAGGCAAAAAATGGTTGAAGAAGGAAGAGCTATACCTGAGATAGATGGTGGATTGGTGGTTGCCCATATACTAGCTAAAGAGGGGCTGAGGAGGGGCGGGAGCACTTACCTGGTGGAGACTGTGCCAGATTCTGCGAGGGCCGCGGTGGAAACGGAACGGTTTGGTCGGCAAGGGGATATAGTGGATTACGTGCATTTAATCCGTTGTATATAGTGGATTACTTCAAAAGACGCGGTAAGGACAGGTGGATATCACTTGGAGGAGTAGTACTTTGCATTACAGGTGAGCGCTTCCAGCTTTTACTTTATATCTTTCTGTTATTTTGATGCCCTTTCCTTTTATGTCTAAATTGTATGAACATTTGACAATAGGAAGCGAGGCTATGTTTGCTAATCTGGGTCACTTCAGTGTTCGAGCAGTTCAAATAAGATATTTACTTCATGCAACCAGTAGAAAATAGGATGGTTTGATAGGAAACTATTTTACATATATATTATTCAACACACAAATTTATTTGATTTAACTTATACCTTATGATTTTGGTTTTAATTTCTACAAGTTCCTTACTTTAGTTTATTTTTTAACACACAAATTTATTTGTAGAATAATTATTCTTTATTAATATTTACATATTTATTTTTTCAATTAATTATTCACATACATACAAGACTGAAATGTAATGATTCATTTATATTAAATTATAAAAAAGTGTGGAGCAACTAACATAAATTAATTCTACAGTGATTATTATTTAATTTTATGATTTAATTTCTAAACATGTTATTTTTCAAACGGTATAATTTTTAAAATATATTTTAATACATTAATATAATATTTTAAAAAATATTTTTAACACTATTTATATCTTAATTTTTTTTCATAATATTTAAAATATTACAAATATATACTCTAAATAATTTATATACATGATAAACTTGTGCATCGTGTAAGTAAAAAAAACTAATTTATATATATATATATATATATATATATATATGAATTTGTAAAAAATTTAAAGTGATATTTAATTGAACAGCTTTTAAGAAAATTTGGAGTTGGATCTTAGCTTGTGTTAGAATCGATTCGATTAAGCAACAAGTAAAAAAAAAAATAGCGGAATAAATTGAGAAATTGAATATATAAATTTAACGTGGAAAAACTCTCCAAAAAGAAAAAAAAAATCACAGGCAAATATAATTTTACTATAATGGCAAAAGAATGAAGAGTACAAAAGATGGAGATAAAAACTAAACACCGAAAACTTGAAAACAAAGAACCCTCAAAACGTAAACACAAAAATTCTTCTCTCTCTAAATGTGGTATGAGTTCTAATATCTTCTAATATGTGTAGTTTCTAAGGTTGTAAAAGAGCCTATTTATAGTGTAAATTCATAGGTCAAATAATAATAAAATAATCTAAACTAATCAGTGTTTGATTGAAACAAAGAAACAGATAGCTAGAAAATTATTTTTCAAATTTAACTGAAATAGGAGTCATACTTAACAACTTGAATAATTTTAAATTGATATTAATGTTATATATTACCCTGGATGATGAACATCTTTACCTGATCTCTTCATTACCATTTTTATGGCTCCTTATTTCCTTTTCTCAGCTATCAAAAGTTTACATTTGCAGCATTTTTTTTTTAATATATGTTATAAATTTCTATATTTTGTAAATTAATTTTTATTTTAAAGATTTTAGTCTTTTCATATTTTAGATTCTAAAATCTAAGACTAACTATTAATAATGTTAAAATTATTTTATCAAATTTAAATTTATTATAAAATTATTTTTTAATTACATGATTAGCAAATGAATATATATATATATATATATTACTTTAAACTGTTGCATTAACAGATTTAGAAAAAAAACAGTGTTAATAACTAAATTTTTAAAAATAAAAATATAAAGACTAAATGTCAAGTTTATGAAAAATATAAAGACTTATGGTATAATTTTACCCTTTATTTTTCAAATTTTGGAAAAGAAATACTAGGAGGCTTACACCATCTCGATACAGAAAATGATAATAATTTAGTTCAATTATTATTCACGCCAAACTCAATTATTATTGTTTTTTCTAGTAATTTTTTATTTATAGGGTGGAAGTATTGTATAAACTTTCCAACAGTATAGGTGGTTGAAGTGTACAAGCAATAGTAAAATTGGAGGTTACCTACGGCGACGGTGTAAAGGAATCACTATTTTATGCAAATTTAAATCATGCTTTCTCTAAAGTCTTTCGGTTTACACTTAAAAATTAGTTTCATTCCAAATATTGTTAAAATAAAAAATTAATATAAGATATTTGTTAACGCAATTCAGATACAATAGTGTTATATATACTGAGCCTTGCCCAATGAATAATTTTATTCAATAATTATTTATAATATACTTTTTTTTTTTACTTTTTCAGCTAAATTAATACCATCACTTCATAATTTTTTATCATTATTTTTCAAAAATAAATGTTACTTTTAATCAATATTACAGATTCCATACATATAATCAAATCATGTATGATAATTTTAAATAAATATGCTTAAGATTTTAATATTAAATTAAATTAAAAATATTAACATAATTTTTTTAAAAAGTTAAAATATTTTTAAAAGGTTTAATAAGAATATTTTAAAACAACTTTATTTTTTTCTAACTTTTACAAAACTTTACATAAATGCTTTAAATGTGTTTAAAATATGTTAAAAACATGTTACTATTTGTTAAATAAATGTATATACATATTAAATATATTTTCTATTTTATTTTATTTAAATAAATATTCCATTTAAAACTTCATTTAAAAATTTAATTATATTATATTATAAATAAATATTTTAAATTAAACACACACAATCAACTCATATATTGCATGAACTAAAAATTAATTATATTATATTATAAATATATTATATGAATTTAGTTATGAAAATATATTTATATTGCAATTGGATATGATAAAAAGAGGGGAAAGAATAAGTACTAAATTGCTTCAAAGAGTTTAGTTTGTAATTTAAATTTAAATGTTTTAAAAGGATATTTTGATTAACCACACTTACTAGTTAATTTAGAGATAGACATTACAATTAAGCATAGAAAGGAAATAATAAGTACTAAATTGTTTCTAAAAAGTCTAATAATTAATATAAAATTAAATGTTTCACAAAGATTATAATGTTTAAACACATGTCGACTAAGATACCTAAGAGCTTTAACTATTGTTTCAATCAAGATTAGTATTTGGTAGACTAGTTGTGTATTTTTTTTTTATTTCACAATCAGCATTAAAAAATTTTCCTATATCTATTTTTAAAATATTTTTTTTATATTTTACTATACCCTTATAGGACACTTGCTAACCCCCATACTCTTTTTGTGGAGTTTAAAAAATGCCACGCCCTAAAATTTTGGGGGTTAATTGAAATAATTAATCAATAAATTGAATTGGCTTGATGGTTAACTAGTTAGTGCCTTCCTATATATCTTAGTTCAAGCTTCACTCCCCTTATTTTCTTTTCATTTTATTTTAAGGAAACCATGATAAAAACCACATTAAAAAATATATTGTTGGGAATAAAAACTAAAAAGAAATGGATAGCAACCTAATGGTTGAGCATTAGTCTCTCCCCTTTAGTGATCTAGGTTTGAGCCACTCTATCCCCAGATCCATTTTATTTTTATTTTCGACCCAAAACTTTGAGATAATTACCCTTGTCGCCCTAGGGTTTCTAAACCTTAAACTATTTAACCCTCCTTTTCCGAATTGAATTAGATATTTACCCTTTTCAAATCCTAACAGGACTTTTTTCCATCTTTTATATTTCTTCTCTTATTTCTTTTCTTTTCTCTTTGTTTTTTTACATAAAATTCTACATCCATTTTGCTGTTGAATATTTTTGCTTACTGAATCAAATCAATCCCCGTTTAACTCATTTTTCCTACCGGTTGTCAATTTCACCATTGATAGCATAGGGTTTTTTTTCATCGAAGGTTCGATAAGTATATT
The DNA here is from genome assembly GCA_005393395.2 of Gossypium australe. Taxonomy (NCBI): domain Eukaryota; kingdom Viridiplantae; phylum Streptophyta; class Magnoliopsida; order Malvales; family Malvaceae; genus Gossypium; species Gossypium australe. Next base: position 126,102,931 of record CM016614.1, on the reverse strand, counting down.
CGGTTCAATTTGAAGAACTCGTATGTTCCACATAGCACCGAACCACGTTAATCTTTTAATTCGATTATGATCTTTTGCGATTCTTGCTGTAGTCTTCCATTAATCTTGATTGAATCTTGATACCCAATGTTAACTTGTGTATAAATATCATTTGAATGACCCATTTTAGGTGCATCATATCAGATTAATTTGATCGTGAGGGACGTCGTTCCGACTTCTAGTGAAAGGTGTGTGTTCTTTTACAAGCAAATCGGGACAAACCGTGCCTAGGATAAGGGCCACACAAGTGGACCACATGATTTGTCACACGGTCATATACCTTTAGAACCCTAGGATAGTTCGAATCTCACACAGCCTACCACACGGCTGTGTCTCCCTTGTAGGTTATTTTTGCAATTGCCACACAACCATAGTCTGTTACACGAACTGGCCATACGGTCACGTGCCCTCATTTTACAATTTTGCCCAAAAACTTAAGTTATGTGCAGTTTAGTCCTTGGATATTTTCTGAATTGTTTTTAGTGTTTTATTTCATTCAATTGAGCCCTTAATAATATGGAGAATGTTAGAATCAATGTTTTGATTGACTAAATTACTATTATACATGCATGACATGTGAAAAATATATATGTCATTTGCATATGTATTTCTAATAAATTACTGTATACGCATAATAATATTACATGCCATTTTCATTTATATTTATGAATGTATGTTTAGCATGCTCAATGATATCGTTAAACCAAACCTATGATAAACATGTCTTTGCTACTGTTTTTGTAACACCCCTTAACCCTAAACCGTCACCGGAACAGGGTTATAAGGTATTACCGGACATATCAGACAATTTACTAATTACTCACAAATAAAATAACATTCATAGTATAATTTAATAATTAAATCCCTATATTGGACTCTCAATGCCTAAAGCATATATTAAAAGTAGAATGGAACTTGTTCAATCATTCTAGAATTTTTTTTATAAAAATTTCGGCAGCATTTCTGCTTATTTTCACCTAAATCCCCCTGTAAATTCAAACCAAAACAACCAATACCAAATTATCATTTTATAACTTTATATCATTTTCCTCATCCAAAACATTATAATCATTTAAATACAACCAAAATCATTTAACTTAAGTATATATATATATTTATAATTCATATAACTATCTAGTACATGCCACTTAACAAAAGGAAGAAATTCATCACTAAAATCCTCTTGTTGGAGTCAGGTTTGATTTGGATGCTGGACCGGATCAGAAAATCTACTAACCTGCGCACGGAAAACAAACCGTACACTGAGTATTGCAATTACTCAGTGGTATTATCATAATTCAATTTATAACAATGATCAAATATCGTAAACATACTTAGATAAATAACACATTATACATATAATTTATACTAAGTTATTATATTTCCAATGTAACAATTTTAATATTTAAATTAATATCTCATCCATAGAATTCCAATTGTTCATGAACCTTTGGTTCATCTCTCAATCACATATAACTACTCAATTCACATTTCAATAGGAACCATTCATGAACTTTGATTCATGCCTTCAATCACATAGCATAATTTCATTTCACAATATCTCTTTAACTATTAATTCAGAGGTTCAAATAATCAAATTCATATGATTTTCTCATTTCACATAATTACCCCTATTAACATGACTGGACTTTGGCGGATACTCGGATCCAACCAAACACACCATACTGGCACCCAGTGCCTAATCGGATAGTCCGAAGCAATATAGTGACACCCAGTGTCTCATCGGCCTAGCCGAAGTAAAGTGGTACCCAGTACCTTATTGAATCTATCCGAAATAAATAATATGACACCCAGTGTCTCATCGACTCAAGGTCGAAGAATCCCTGAACACTTCCAATCCTATGGCATGCCAATTATATCCGACTCAGCCGGACTAGTTAATAGGGTATTTAAATCACATATCCATGTCACTTTCACTTTCATTTTCATTTTCAACTGATCATAATCATTTGAATTCAATTCATACATATTATCAATGCAATCTCAATCTCAACCTCAATCTCAAATCACTTCCAATTTTAATTTCACAAATTAATTCAATATACCTTTCATATCAATCATATGTAGTTCAATTTTTAATTCAATACTAACACATATTCATCAATTAAGTCCAAGTCATATTCAATTCAAACATCAATACTTACCTAAATTTCATTTTTCATACACATACATTGAAATTAAACATGCAATTATAAATAACTTGAATTATGATAATACAAACCGATATTTTCTCAAGCTACTCCTCGATCACTTTTTCCTTCCCCTTCGTATTAGACGTCTCGGTTTCCTTGTTTGCTACGAAAATAATAATAACAATTTACATTATTAATTATAGCATTAAATTACAACAAATAATTGAATTTCATTCAATTCCTACCCTTGCTCTTCATTCACATTCTTTGTACACAATTCTATTATTTACTTATAAGTTCTTTTAAGGCTATTTACCTGAGTCATTGTCACTAGATTATCTATATCTTGAGTTACAGAATTCCAAATCAACATCTGTAAATTTTCTATGAAACTAGACTCACATATCTTCTTACCATAAAATTTTCAGATTTTTTTATTTAGCCAATAAGTACAATTTATTCTTTAAAATCGCCCCTGTTCTGTTGTCTGACAGTTCCGACCACTCTTTACTAAAATTTAATTATCTTTTTATACAGAATTCAAATGATGTTCTAGTTTATTTATTATAAAAATAGACTCGTTAAGGAATCTAACATATAAATTATTTCCCATAATTATTTTTGTACAATTTTTAATGATTTTTACAAGTCAGAACAGGGGATCTCGAAATCACTCTGAACCAGTCTCACAAAAAGCTAAATATCTCAAAATACAGAATTTCTTTATTTTCCCTGTTTCTTTCATATGAAAATAGACTCAATAAGCTTTAATTCTATATCTCATACAACTTCTAATTTCACTTCTACGATTTTTAGTGATTTTTCAAATTTACTCTACTGCTGCTGTCCCAAAACTGTTTTCTTATAGCTTATTTTACAATTTAATCCTAATTAAGTTTACTTATTTTCTTAACTTGAATTTCTATCAATTTAACCCTTAATTCATCATTTTCTTCAACATAAACAATGTCTAATAATTAACTATCTTTCAAAATATCAACTTATCTTCATCAAAACCTTGTTCCAAGGCTTCTAAAACATCAAAATTAAGTAAAAAGGGCTAAACTAACTTACCTATCAACTTCCAAGCTTCAAACTTTCAATTTTTCCTTTCTTCTTTCTTTTCTTTCCTTCCTTCTTTCCTTCTCTGTTTCGTTTGCCTATTCTATTTCTTCTCTTTTATTTCTTTGCTTTATTATATAATATACTATTATATTAATAAAGTTATCTAATAATAATATATTTTAACACATAAAAATCTTAGATTTTATGCTTATGCTGCAATTGGCATAATTTCCTCTTTAGTCCTTTTTATTTTCTATAATCTTTAATTAGACTTTCACTCTTTATTCAATTTGATCCTTTTTCCTAACTACTTTAAATTAAACTAAATTCACTTATCAAAAATCTAATTCAACCTATACTAACTTCGTAAATATTTTTAATAAATATTTACGGACTCGTTTTCTTAGGACGGAGGCCCTAAACTCACTTTTCCGGTGCCTGTAGAATTTGGGTTATTACAGTTTTGATTAAGCTAAAAACATATCCATTGCTGCCAGAAGGATATGTTATAAACATAATATTTGTTATTGTATGGATATGTTATAAGCATACCATGCATGGGGTGGGACGCTTTGAAATGAGGAAGTTCTGACAGTTTAATAATATGCAACTCTGGTGGTTCATCTATAGATTTTATTACAACTCTTATCTACAAATACGTTGTGCATTCACAACCATCTGACAGTGTATTAACTTGCAACCCTGGTGGTTCATCCACCCATTTTCTGGCAACTCTTATCTACAAATACATTGTGCACTCACAACCATCTAGCAGCATATTAACCTGCAACATTGGTGGATCATCCGCCCACATTCTGGTAGCTTTCATCTGAAAATAAGTTGCGCCATCACAACCATTTGTCAGCGTATTAACCTACAATTTTCGTGGTTTATCCACAACCCGGTGTGTAGGTATGAACGAGTTCTAGGGAGCTCTTATTATGGTGTGTAGTGGTGGGGTATGTAACACTCCCTACCCGTATTCGTTGTCGGAATAGGGTACGAGGCATTTTCGGAGTTTACGAAAAAAAATTTTTACCTCAATATAATCCCTTTATAAAAAACTAGCCTTCCTTGCAAATTTTTAAACGGAGACCAATTCACATTAACCAATCCAATTCAACATATTTTCAAAATAGATCCATGCATATTTATAAGATAACCTCATTACATACTAAAACTAAAATTTGTTAGCCATACCAATGGCTAACCTTACATTCATTTTATATTAACATTTACTTTATTAGCTTATACATGCCATTGATTTCCAAAATAAAGTTACTTTATACACCGAAATCTTGAGGCTGATAGTGTGATGTCTCTCCTACCAAATCCGACCTCCGAGCTCTTAACACTACAAAACAGGGGAAAAGGAAACAGGGTAAGCACTTTGTGCTTAGTAAGCCCATATAACAAGAATTATACTTACCTAATATTTTCAATACAATGCAATAAACATTCATATATCCATTCAATGCACTATTACCCTAACATGCACAAACTCAACTTTCAAGTTAGTCCAATAATTTCCATATATCAATAATATATACCATGATTGATGAACTCATCAATACCATGATTTCCATTCCCTTATTATTTTTCCATATTTATCCCGTTGAATTTCTTGGAATTTTCGATGGATTTTAAGAGGTACACTTTAGTGTACAAATCCAGGTCCGTCAATTCATGTTAATGTGCGCACATTTCCATTTCAGAGAGCACGCTCCCACGAACCTCGTCCTTATAGCGGGATTACCAGTCCAGGCTAAATCCCTTGCAATGACAATTACTCTAATGAGCTTGGATCTGAATTACCAGTTCAGGCTAAATTCAGACCCTGATTCGGATTACCCGTCCGAGCTAAATCCATTTTACACATATTCTTCGGGAGGGCTATATCAGGATAGGATCACCCGTCCGGGCTAGATCCTTTTTACTGTCAATTCATTTTCAGAGATCCATCGAATTTTCCTTTCATTCAACCGAGATTTCTTCCCCTTTTGATCAAATATATCAATGTATCATTAATCTTCATACAATGAACATTCAAATTATATTCACATCAATAACATACATTTCAAGCATTTAAAAATATAATTCAAGTTACATGAACTTACCTCGATACTAGTTCGTATACAAAATCTACTAATCCGGGACTTTTTTCTTTCCTCGATCTAGCTTCGTATTTGAGTTTTCCGGATCTAAATAAATTATTCAATCATCAATTCATACATTTCATGTTCACATGTAGCATTCACTATAATTCTATTATTGTTTATACTTCATTCAAAGCTGTCTACTTGAGTTATAGTCACTAAATTATTTTTATCTTAAGCTACAGAACTCCAAATTAGAATCCGCTAATTTTTCATGAAACTAGACTCACATATATTATTCCCATAAAACTTTCAAAATTTTTGGTTTAGCCAATAAGTACAGTTTATTCTTTAAATTCACCTATGTTCTGCTGTTTGACAGTTTTGACCCTTCTTCACTAAAAATTAATTATCTCTTTATAAAGGATTCAGATGATGTTCTTGTTTATTTCTATTGAAAATAGACTCATTCAGAATTCTAAAAATATAAATTTAAGCCCCTAATTATTTTTCTCCAATTTTTGATGATTTTATAAAGTCAAAACAGGGGAACCCGAATTCATTTTGACCTTATCTCACAAAATTCATTATATCTCATGATTTACATATCTATTGCTTACACCGTTTCTTTTATGAGAAACTAGACTCAATAAGCTTTAATTTCATATTTTTTTCATCTTCTAATTCGATTTCTACAATTTATGGTTATTTTTAAAAGTTAGTCTACTGCTACTGTCCAAAACTATTTTAGTGCAAACTGTTTATTACCATTTTTTCCCTAAGCTTTCAATAAATGATAATTTCGTTCCTGCTCAATTAACTTCTCAATTGAGCTGATTTCTCTCAATTAAAACTTTATTCTATCACTTTAAACTACTTTATAACCTTTAGGAATCAGAATTTCAGTAATAGACTTTAATTCCAAATATTTTCACAATTTAGATCCTAAAAATCAATTTCTATTGAAATTACCTAATAAAATCATCTCACAAACAAATTAAAACTTCAATTTCATTCTATTTCATCATAAACTTACAGCACTCAACCATGGTAACTTTCAGTTTCATCCATGAAATCAAAGACTAATGAATTTAATAGTAGGACCTAGTTGTAAAAGTCTTAAAAACACAAAAATTACAAGAAATAGGCAAGAATTAACTTACTTGCAGTAAAAATATGAAAAACCAGCTTAAGGAAACCCTTCTATGGTGTTTCTGCTGATGAGAATGCAGAAAAATAAAGAGAAATCTAGATAATTCCACTTTAGTCCTAGCTTTATTAAGTAAATTTTGCAATATTCCAATTTTGCCCTTAATTCTCCTTATTTTCTTGCTGATTTCATGCCATTGCCGTCCAGCCCAAATAGACCTTGGGTCTATTTTCCTTTTAAGCCCTCTTTCTTTTATCATTTAAACTATTTAATCATTTCCCATAATTTTGCATTTGTTACAATTTAGTCCTTTTCATTTAATTACATACCCAAACGTTAAAAATATTTATAAAAATATTTCCTACTCAATTTTATGAGATCAAGGTCTCGATACCTTATTTTTACACAATTCCTTCAATAATTCCTTTTTCTAACTAACCACTAAATCGATAAAATTTTTTATTGATATTTTAATACGATTTTCCTATCATATAAATATTCATGAAAATATATTGAAATAAATTTCTCTTTAAATTGGATTTATGGTTACGAAACCATTGTTCCGATAATCTTGGATTTAGGCTATTATAGGGTAGGATTTTTTTATTAAATAAAAATTGTATTGCATTCATAAAGCATGTGCATACAATACTGAGATTTCTGATATGATATATATATATGTATTGTTGAGTGATCTGAAATATCAAAATTCTGAAATTGCTATTATGAGTTAGTTTATGTGTCGTGATCCAATATGCTTAACCATTTGCATTGATTTTCTTGTGATGGAACTCACACTGAGCTTCATAACTCACTTCACTCCCCTTTTATTTCCATCTCTACAGATAACCTGCTAGGTTAGGATGTGGACATGGTATTTGGAAGGACTCGACTCGGTTTTGCTTTTATTAAAATATTTATATTTATTATTTGATATTTTTGTTGTTCAGAGACTGTATTGCTTTTTTTTTTCAATTACTGTCATGAGACTTAGGTTTTGAGTTTAAATAGCATGCATGGCACTTAATTTAATTCTAGGATGTTGAAATTTGGTTTTTAATTATTTATGCATAAAATATGATTGTTATTAAATTCTAACTAAGTCGAATATTACTTTTTCGCCACTAGATTGTAATTAAATTGTGAGTAATAAGTAAATGAAAAATTAACAAAGCTTTCTTAAAAGTAGTCATCGTTACATAAGAAAGTTAAACTAAATCGATTTTTGATAACTTGTGAACTTTTCTGAAAAAAGACTAAGTTTTCTACTATAGTAAAATAATAAAAAAGGTGTTTAATATGATCGTTTTATAAGTTTCGATAACTCTGCTAGGCCATTTCGGTGGCTAATGTAATCTTCCTAATTTGGGCTTAACATCTAGACCGAGTTGGGGAGGCTACAAAAAACTCTAGTGATAGTGTACCAAATATTATTCTAACTTCGGTTAATAAGACTTTTACAACATAAACTATTGGTCAAATCACTATTTAGGGCCTTAACTTGGCAATTACTCCCATATTGGGGTTTGAACTTTTTTTTGCTCAAGGAAGTCCTTAAACTTGACAATTGTTCTCACATGGGACCTAATCTTTAAGGTTTTAAGGAAATATTGGTGAAGCTTGAACAAAAAATGTTAAGACCCAAATGTAATAACAATTGTTAAATTTAGGCTAAAAAAGTGTATTAAAGCTATAAGTCATTTAATACTACTGAAGGTGTTATACATAAATTATGTTTTTTATTAACTATTTAAAAAGTAAACTATATAGATAGTTACCTAACTATAAAAATTTTTCATTTTAGGAACCCAAAATAAAAAGTTAACAATTTAAGCACCCACATTACATAGTTCGGTCAATTTGGTCACTCTCATTAAAATCACAAACGACAAGCTGATGTGGTAGTTAAAAAAATCAGTAAAATAACAAACTTAGTCTTCGACTTTTACATATATCAATTTATTTATAATTTTAAAAAATTATTTTTGGTTACCACTATTTTAGAGCCATGTAATTAGGGGTTCCAAGCCTGTGTGCCATATCTGAGCTAGGCAATCAAATTCCTAATAGTAGATATGGAATACCAATATCCCCTAGAACAACTTAGTCAGTTTCATTAAGAAGAAAGTTTAAAAGGTTTAAGGTTAAAAACCAAAATTGTAACATCCCTAACCCTTATCCGTCCTGCCGGAATAGGGTTACAGAGCATTATCGAGCTTTACAAATTAATTACAGACATTTCACAATTTTTATTATTCATATCAAAAATCAATCATATAACACTCATATTGTCCCTTAGATGAGCTCTCGAGGCCTAATATACACCTTAGATGTGAATTGGGACAAAACCGGATACTCAGGGAATTTTTCCCAAAATTTTAAAAATTTTCGTAAGAGCAGGGGGCATACGCCCGTGTGGCTCACATGGCCAGGAGACACGCCCGTGTCTTAGGCCGTGTGAGAATTTGATGTGAGGCACACAGCCGTGTCCCAGCCCGTGTCTATACTCATATAACTCTCTGATTTGGGTCACGCGGCCAACCACACGCCCGTGTGCTAGGCCGTGTGCAAAAACCTGGGTATTCTGTTTTGAAATTTTAAGGTACAGGGGACACATGGCCAGACTACATGCCCATATGCAGTGTCGTGTGTCACACATGGCTAAGACACACTCTTGTGTCTCTGCCCATGTGGACCAAAATAGGCCATTTTAAGGCCACTTTTCTCACCCATTTTGACATCAACCTGCACACAACATTCACATACACCAATATATGCCAACCAAACAATCAATAAAAGCTAAAACATGTTCTCAACATGATATAACATCAAAAATATTTCAATTATTTATACTTACCTATTTAACTCATTTCATTGATTTATCAAATTCTACTACTAATTACAGACATACAAACATTTAAGATTCACAACCATAATTCAAACTATTTCATTACCAAACCAACCCTATACATGCCATATAAACCAAAATTTATATTTCAAAAACTACCGGATTAAATTGGATAGTATGGCTTGATATGTTGATTCGATCTCCCGATCACACGTTAATCTACAAGAACATATAACAACACGAGTAAGCTTAATGAAGCTTAATAAGTTCAATAGATTAAACATTGATCTTACCGAACTTAATATAATAAACTAAATTGTAAATAAATCATACATTCTCCCTGTCAAATACAACATAAGTCAATGAACACACTTCCTTCAGATCAATATCATTAATAATCAATATATCTTTCAATTCATTCACATAGGTCTTTGACCAACTCTTATTGAATCGAGGAACGACTTGCAAATATGAGTACATCGTTTTCTTTATGCCATAGTCCAACTATGGTCTTACACATGCATTGCCAAGGCCCAGCCATGATCTTACATTCGTAGTGCCATAACCCAACTATGGTCTTATCATCAGAATGCCATAGCCTAGCTATGGTCTTACTTATAAATATTGTCATGGTCCAACCATGGTCTTACGTTCAAAGTGTCATAACCCAGTTATGGTCTTTTCATTAAAATGTCATAGCCCAACTATGATCTTACATATAAACATTGTCATGGTCCAACCATGGTTTTATCCGTCAATTCATCATTTGCTATAAAACAATTGTACTCAATCCTGCGTTCTAATTGTTTTAAGCATTCATTTCAATTTCTTATTTTAACAATAAATTTTAATTTCAATAATAAAAGTATGAATAAATACATTATATCATTCATAAATTAATAAATAATCATGAAAGTTTAACCTAAGGAACTTACCTGGGTTAGATTGTAAAATTGGTAGTAGTTCAGGGACTAATCGGCTAATTTCCCTTTTTCTCGTTAATTCACGAGCTCTTGATCTAGAATGTAAAATTTTCCATCCATTAGTATATATTTAAATTTCAGTCTACTTCACAATTTATACCCTTAAAATTTTTAAATTACACAATTACCCCAACTTTTACAATTTTTACAATTTAGTCCCTCACTAATTAACTCATCAAATGAGCTAATTTTTCTCAATTAATACTTTATCTAAATATTTTAAGCTATTACACAGCCTTTGATAAACAAGCTTTAATACCAAACCCTAAGATTTAATCTTTTCACAATTTGGTCCTAAAATCAATTTCTATTGAAATTACTTGATAAAATCATCATATAACAAAATTAAAACTCCAAATCCATGTTAATTAATCATAAACATCCAGAAATCATGAATGGTAACTTTCAAAATTACCCATAGAATCAAAAACTAATGAATTAAATAGTTGGACCTAATTGTAAAAGTCTTAAAAACATAAAATTATAAGAAAAGAGCAAGAATTGAATGCACATGATGAAAAAAATATGAAAAACCAGCTTATAGGACATTCAATTGCGTTTTTGGACTGAAAATTAGAAGAAGAAATGTCTAGAATTCAATTTAGTCACTTGTTTTATTTTTAATTTTAACCAAATTACCATGTTGCCCTTATTTCACACTAATTTTGTTTATTTCTTCTACCCTTGTGCCGTTTCAGCCATCTTCTTTGGGCTAATTTTTCTTTTAAGTCCTCTCTCAGTTAACACTTGAACCATTTAATTATTTTAGTGAGTTTTGCACCTTTTTCAATTTAGTCATTTTTAATTAATTAACTATCAAAATGTTAAAATTTCCTAACAAAATTTTAATACTAACTCAATGACACTCCGTAAATATTTATAAAAATATTTATGATTCGGTTTATAAAATTGAGGTCTCGATACCTCAGTTTCGAAACCAATTAATTTAATAAATATTTCTAAAGCACAAACCATTAATTCATAAACCTTCCTAAATTCATAATTTACTCATTAACATTAAATAATAAAATTTTCAAACTCACTCGTAGGATGTAGTGGTCTCGAACCACTGTGTCCGACACCACTGACTATTACAAAAATCCCTTCCGAGTGCAATTCCAAAATCCCTTGCACCAAATTGGTCCCATACATGTAGACGTTAGACATATCCAATGTAAATTAATTACTCAGTTGCTATCTTAAGCATTATCAGGAAAAAAAAATACATAATCTTCCATCATTGAGTACATCCCTTCAAAACGGAAGGCAACGAAAGCTCACCAACGAATCCCTCATAAAATTTCATAACAATACATATCTGCAGGCAAAGAAAACAAAACTCATTTCGTAAAAAAGATAATCAACTTTTGTCTTGAAAGCAAAGTAATCTATATTAGCTGCAACACCTACATTTCCACATATAATAGAAATTTCCTGAAAAGAATAAATATAATCACACATTGGCACTTGTAATATAAATCATCAATCTTATCCAGCAAAGTCCTTATAGCATCCTGCTCATCTTGATGGCAACTTCATGGTACTTAATCATATTCGTTAGTCAAATGATGATAAGTTGCTACCCAAACATTGGCAAAAGGTCCCCTTCCAATTATATGCCTAAGTTTCAATACTAAAGGTCCAATTCTTAAAATCAAGATTAAATCGATATAATATGTGAAAGTTGATGGTTAAATTTGTTACTATACTGATTTTTTAGCTGTCACGTCAGCTTGCCATTTGTAATTTTAACGGAAGCGAACAAAATGACCGAATTATGTAACGTGAGTACTTAAATTATAAACTTTTTTATTTTGAAGGCCTAAAATAAAAATTTATTATAATTGAGTGACTATTAGCTTACCCCTAATTAAATCATAATTTAATTTATGCTCATCATTATTACTCAATTTTTGCTTATATTCTCTTGATCACTTAGTTCCAGTATCAATTTTTTTTTTGTTTCTTTTAGCTTTATATTGAAATTATAGACATAAAGCCTAAATAGAAGAAAACAAAATATAAAAGATCATATAACATATGGGTGCCATAAATGTGTTTAACTGCGTGTGTAGCAGCATTGCAATTTTTATTAATCCGAAGCAAAGATATATTTTATTGACAAAGTTACCACACCATACTTACATATATATTGTGTATGTAAACTCACTCAGCATTTCATCAAGTCCTCTAAATCTCGTATGCCATTCCAACCCTTAGAAGTCTGGTTTGTGGTATCATCATCACTTTCTCCCCTTGCCTGAAGTTTCTCCTCAGAAAATTATAGCCATAATCCACAATCATCCTCTTTGTGTAGGAAGAATTGGGTTTAGCCATCACTTCAGCTTCTCCTAGGAGGTAAATAATTCCTTCATCCTTCGCTTTCTGAACAAATTGAATCTCTTCTTCAGCTCCCAGTATGGGTGGTGCTGCTGATACGATCCCACTTGACGAGTTATTTGAGTTGGCCACATTGAATGACTGGATGGAGGCTGAGGAACGACGAGATTGGTTGAGCTGGTTCAGTGTTTCCTCCACAAAAACAGCCCTTCTACTACTTCCTTTGTCTTTTCCTTGATTTACTAGAATATTGGAGCTCTGGGGCGAGTTCTCTACAGTTGCGGCCTCTCCTTCAGCCATAAAATATTCATGACGAATGAATTCCTTCAACTTCTCAACCAGTTGTTGCTCAAACTCTACATGTGTTCCCATGAAATCCTTATAACCATATCTTACAACACAACGGAACATTCGATACTCTCTTGGTTCCACATGTCTGAAGAGAAAACGCTCATCTGGTCTTACCTTGCTGATTGGAAGTTTCTTAATGGAGACAAAGACTAGAACTGAATGGACGGAAGGAATGCTGGAAATGAAATGAGGAAATACGGGAGGTATGCCTTGAACCAACTCCGAGTACAAAAGACCGATTCCTGGTACCCGGTTTATCCTTGGATCTTCCATTAGTTGCTTAATGTATTCCTTTGAAACCTTATTGTTGAGTTCAAATTCGTATCTTTTTTGGTGCACATAGTGCCATATTCCCATGATTGTCATTAAGATAAGTGAGAAGGCCAGTGGAAGGTAGCCACCTTCAACGAATTTATACAAGACTGATGAGAGATATATGGTCTCTATAGTGCCGAAGAACACACAGAAGAGAGCAATCCATAATATGTTTGTCTTCCATATAACAAGCATGATAAGAGTAACCATACATGTTGTGATCACCATTACAGCTACAACAGCAATTCCTGTAAACCCAAGAGAAATGAAGTGTTATCCTTGATATTAATTTCACTTAACTACAATTCATATACCCCAAATAAACTTCAGAATAAAATTTTAAGTTTTGCATTTCAAATTTGTTGAAATGTGGGTTACGAGCTTAATTACCATATGCGTGACCGATGTTTTCTGTGGTTCTGAACCCAACAGTGACTGCAACACAGGCAATCATGAGCATGTAGTTGACTTCTGGTATATAAACCTGCCCCTCATACTCAGTGGAGGTGTGGACCACCTTAACTCTTGGAAAACATCCCAGTGTTAACGATTGAGAGATAATTGAAAATGCTCCTGATATCATAGCTTGGCTTGCAATAATGGAAGCAGCTACAGCTACCACAAATGTTGGCCAATAGATTGGATCTATATAATATCCAAATAAATTACATTATTCATTACAAAACTTGTTTTCGAAGCATCCCTTTTCATACTCGTCTTAACAAAAGATGTTTACCTGGAATAGATTTGTAGAAAGTGTCCCCAACGTGTTCAGGGTGTTTTGTGAGGTAGGCAGCTTGGCCACAATATACAGTAAGTAAAGCAGGCAAGGTAATAGTGGAGAAACTAATCTGCAGATCCATGCACAAACAAATGTTGAATAATATATATATGTACAATAGTTTCCTATCAAACCATCCTATTTTCCACAGGTTGCGTGAAGTAAATAACTTACTTGAACTGCTCGAACACTGAAGTGACCCAGATCAGCAAACATAGCCTCAGTTCCTATTGTCAAATGTCCATACAATTTAGACATAAAAGGGAAGGGTATCAAAATGACAAAAAGAAATGAAGTAAAAGCTGGAAGCACTCACCTGTAATGCAAAGAACTACTCCTCCAAGTGATATCCACCCGTCCTTACCGCGTCTTTTGAAGTAATCCACTATATACAACGGATTAAACGCACGTAATACACCCCAACCATATGTGAAGAGGTTGTACAAACCAATGCCACTGAGCAAGGTAAACCACAGGCATATGATTGGGGCAAATGAATATCCCACTTTGTCGGTTCCAAATCGTTGAACGCAGAACAGGATGACCAGAATTACCACAGAAATTCCCACCACGGCGTCTGAATATTATTCAATCATTTTACATTACTACGTGTATTTATGCAGGCAAAAAATGGTTGAAGAAGTAGGAGTTATACCTTGCCCCAAGGAATCGATGCCACCAACCGCAGAAAGAACTGTAGAAAAGAAAGAATATTATATTAATGTAAATGAGTTATAAGTAAAAGGTTAATAAACTCACTGTCTTGATTGAATCGATGGTAGTGACAAATTGTGAGCAGATACGTAGGGAATACCTGAGATAGATGGGGTCAAAACCCCATCACCTATAACCATTGAAGTCGCAAGGATAGTGACCACGAAAATAGTAAGTTTGACTTTTAAACTGTTCTCCATCTTTCCTCTAATTTTATATGCTCGATTCAACTGGTTGGATGGAGTGTCCAACTGGTAGTTAGACAGCTCTCTATCCTCTGGTTGTTGATTCGGAAGTAAGCTCAATTTCACATGTCGGCACAACAAAGAATACAGCGCAAACGTACCACCTGATCAATCATATAAATTAACTATGGTAGATAGCGCTGACCACGTAGCTAGGTAGGAATAACTCTATTTAATTTTACCTTCACCGTTATCATTGGCTCTCAAGACGAGGAATGCATACTTGAAAAAAGGGATTAGAACTATGGAGTAGATGATGAGGGAAAGAACCGCAATAAGGTTATCTTGGTGACCAATACCGTCAGTGAAAGTACTGGCGTATACATAAAGTGGAGATGTTCCAATATCTCCGTATATCACTCCAATAGACTGAAATGCTAAACTCAACGTCCTCATCCAACCCACCTGTACAAAATTACATAAAGTAATAAACAAAAGTTTGTAGGTTTAGGCAATAAATAAATGAATGTAGTCCGGAGCGACAACCTTGGAATGGGGGGACTTGGTTGAAGAAAATGAAAGTCTGCCAGCCTCCAAATTGAGAGAATCCACACGGCGCAGCTTGGCCCACGAGAACTTTCGTTCTTTTAGTCGGTTTTTATCAGCTTCTGCTGCTGCCATCTCTATCTCCTCACCTTTCTCCACATTCTCGGCCATACCTGCTTTGTTCTCTTCCATAAGTTGCGATGACGGTGAGAAATGAAGTGAAGGGTTGGCAATTTATTTATAGGCATTAAGGTCAAACGATCTGGATTCAATGTAAGCTTAACTTAGTTAATGGATTTATAATTTGATTTATGAAAGAATGGCATAATGCAACATGTGAACAGCATTAAAAAAATTATTTTTATTTATTTTAATAATTCACTTCTGTAAAAAAATTATTTACAAATAGGAAAATTATTTTTTTAAAAAATAAAATTTAATAGGGATTTTTATTTCTAAGTCATCTCAATTTTATACCTTGATTTCCATCTTGGCATAGAAGTTAATTTGGAGTTTTTGTCTTTAGCATTTCTTTTTGGAATATTTTATTATTTTAACATTAAAATAATTAAATAATAAATTATTTGGTTAAAAAAAAAGAAAAACTACCATCTAATAATGCAATAAGATAATATAAAATAAGTTGGTACTACCTTTGAATTTACATGGTGCAAACTATGCTGCTGCAAAAGAATTTACTTATATATACATGTAAAATTAATATAATTTTACACTATTGATGTTTTATATCAATTGAATTTACCATAAATATAATTAAATATTAATCATATAAATAAAAGTCTTTCCAATAAAATAAATTACATTCAAACTATTTTTGTCAGCAGAAAATTAGTAAAACTCAATAATACATTGCTGATGTATGCCAAGTCTAAAATAAAAATATGATAAATTAATGTCACTCTATTTTCTTTTTTCCAAATAAATGTACAACGTTAGACATATTATTTTAATAAATTAGCGTGGGAAGTGGTGATCCTACATATGTCCTACGTTGTACCTTTAGGCTTGGAAGGGAAGATTATGTTATCATAGGATGTATTAAAAATGGCTTTCATTATAGGAACATGATAACACTGAAGAATAATATTCATACTTATTTGATGAAGGGTAATGAAA
The DNA here is from genome assembly GCA_005393395.2 of Gossypium australe. NCBI lineage: Eukaryota > Viridiplantae > Streptophyta > Magnoliopsida > Malvales > Malvaceae > Gossypium > Gossypium australe. Next base: position 126,086,228 of record CM016614.1, on the reverse strand, counting down.
TAAAAATATTTCAAAACCTTTTTAGGGGTTGCTATTATTATAAAAAAAAGATATTACATCCACCTTTTAAAAGAGAAAGTGTTGGAAATTTTATGTTGATATTTAGGGTTCAAATATCCTCTTCTCCAATAATAATAATAAAAAGGGTAAAAATGAGGGAAAGCCAAATTTAAATTACAACGGAGAAGGAGAACCAAATAATATTAAAATAATGCTGAAAATTCGGACATTGACTTTAAAAGCAAAACGTGAATAGAAGCATCATCACCGGGGGGGCCAAAGTCATTGAAAGCGAGATGGAATGAGAAAAACTAATATCTTATCCCGCATTATTGCAATAATTCTTCGTCACATTTATATTTCTTTTTCTCAATACCACTACAAGACAAATACAGCTGAAATTCTTAATCGCGAATTTTGGACGGTTATACCTATTTTGGTGACCTGATTCAAAATATTTATAATTTAATTATTGTTTTCATTTTAACTATTAAATTATATTAAAATTTTTATTTAAGTTATTAGACTGTTAATTTTTTTTTTAAAAAATAATTTTATCAGCGAACTTTATGTCACAATTCAACAATCAATGCCGATCAACGAATAAAAGAATATACTTTTTATCCAACTTGATCTGACAATTAATTAAAAAATTAGAGAAAAAACTGTTTGAATTTTGATTTGTAAATTCGTAACGTCTAAAGTTGTTTCATCGAAAAAACTGAACTATAGAATAGAAAGAGAAAGAGAGTTTTCGACTGGTACAGACAATGCAAATAAATAAAGCCATATAGTATTAATTTTAATAGCTCAATAATTTAAACGAAACTTTTGATAATTTAATAATCAAATAGTAATTTTTTTAATTAAGTGAACAAAATGAAAATTTAATGACTAATATTGTAAATTAATTTTTTTCCACTTTGCTTGAGAATTCAATAAGTTTAGTAACCTCCAAAAAAAAAAAATCATTTTATTCACCATCTTGATGGCAAATGACATTGACTTCTTAAAAATTACAAAATAAAAAATGTAAAGTCAACTGAAGAAGTACGAAATTGTTGGAAGGTGCTGGGCAGTTTCCTCATGGCTCCATATAATTTTTTTATGAAATCAAGAAATTCTTTTATCTATAGTAGTGATTAATGTGAAGATAGAACATCGATAATGATAATGAATCGTAAATAAAGAAAGAAAGAAAAGAACATACAGGTTTTACATGGAAACCCTTCTGAAAAAAATCACAGGTAGTGGATAAGAAAAATTTACTAACTGCTGAATTCGAACTTCCAACAAGAAATATATCGAAGAGTTAGTGCTAGGTTAGCTGAAAATCAAAGTTTATCATAAGCTTAGTCTAAAATTCTTGAAAAATTAGCCTTTTATGATTACATTGGTAATAATCCGACAAAAGGAGGATTATTCAGAGCGGGTTCAATGGACAACGGGGATGGAGTAGCTGTTGGGTGGTTAGGGCACCCTATCTTTAGAGATAAAGACTGGTGTGAACTTTTTGTACGTCATATGAATCTATTTGATTCAAAAGAGAAGAACTTGCATTAGTATCTCAATTTCAATTCAAACGAGATAGTGCTTTTTCAGCTCTCTTAAAACGGAATCTATTCCAAACATATATGTCATAGTTCCTTACTTCGTCAGGGTACAAATATCTAAATTTAATGTTTTTAGATACTTTTTCAGACCTATTGTCGATACTAAGTAGTAGTCAAAAATTTGTATCAATATCTAAAAAATTTTATTAGACGAATGGTACAAGAGAAGAGAAAAATTATGTCTATTTATAGGTTTAAAAATCATATTTTAATCAAAGTATAATAGAAGCAATGCAATAAGGTTGAAACACCTTATTCAAATCAATATTAAATAGAATAATTATACTTATATACGGATTCCACTTGCATAGTCGGCTCTCGGCCTTCATCCCATAAATCCTCCTATCTTGCCATTTTCTAACAGGAATTTGAGTTACACAACTCTAACAATTAATGCTTTCATTACAAGTATTCTTCAAAATTAATTTAGTAATTTATCGTTGAAACATATTTTGTTTAGATTTTTAATTTACTTCTTATACCTCGGGCCTCGCATATATTTTTATCCTTGAACACGGATTTAATATCTCTTAATTGTTTAATTAATAAAATATCTTATTACATTATAGATATATTGTTTACAAAATTATAAAAAAGTGTGGAATAACTAACATAAATTAATTCTACAATGATTATTATTTAACTTTATGATTTAATTTTTATTTTTCAAACGGTATAACTTTTAAACTATATTTTAAAACATAAATATAATATTTTAAAAAATTATTTTTAATACCATGTGTATCTTAATAATTTTTTTCCATAATATTTAAAATATATCATATTTTAAATAATTTAAATACATAATAAACCCGTGCATCGGGTGAGTAAAAAAAATCTAGTTTACAAATATACGTGGGTTCGAAGAAATTTTAAAGCTTATATTTTGAATTCAACTTAACTTGAATCATTTTATATTGATATTGATGCTATACATTAACCCAAATGTTTGAACACCTTTTAACAAAATTTGAAGTTTATAAATATATATCGGTGAATTACAATAAAGTTCGAACAACAAATACGACTTGCGTGACTCAAACCTAAATCACACCTAAAATAATAAATATTATTAACCATTAAACCATCACATGGAATTCAAAATTTGAAACTTTACTTGAATAATTATGCATTGATATTAATGTTATACATTAGCCACTTCATTACCATTTTTATGGCACCTTATTTCATTTGACTTATTTCCCTTTCTCAGCTGTCAAAAGTTTGCATTTGGAGCACTTTATTATTTTCTTAAAATATGTTATAAATTTTTATATTTTTTTTAAATTTAAAATTTAAAAATTTAGTTTTAGTTTTAGTATTTTTATTTTTAGGATTTTAGTCTTTCTACATTTTAGATTTTAAAATTCAAGTTTAACTGTTAACATTATTAAAATTATTTTGTTAAATTCAGATTTATTATAAAATCTTCTTTTTTAATTACATGACTAACAAGTGAGAATTTTTTTTTTTTACTTTAAAATCTCGCATTAACAGATTTAACAAAAAAAAGCAAATACTAAATACTAAATTTATGAAAAATATAAAGATTTATGGTATAATTTAACCATTTATTTTTTAATTAGGATTAAATTCCTTCTCCAAAATAAGGAAAAAGGTACTGGGAGGCTTACATATTCTGGATATAGAAAATGATAATAATTTAGTTGAATAATTCCACAAATATAAAGTATGGACGCCAAACTCAATTATTAATGTTTTTTATATAGTCATTTTTTTTATTTATAGGGTGGCAGTACAGATCCTCGTTTTTGTTATATACAATAGATTCTATACACTTTCCAATCCAACAGTAGAAAATCTTTTATGGGTTAAGAGTGAAGAGGTGGTTGAAGTGTACAAGCAAAAGAATATGCCAAGGATAAAAAAGGAGGTTACCCACGGCAGCCAGATTTGATGGGATAAAGGAATCATTATTTTATGGAAATTTAAATTAGAATGGCTAATTACATCATGCTTACTCAAAATTAGTTCCATTCTAAATATTGTTGGAATAAAAACGAATGGAAAGATTAAATGCAAAATAATGTAACGAGTAAAGTAAGGAGAAAATTAATATATGATATTTTTTAACACAAATAAGATACAACGGTCTTATGTCTATGGAGCATTGTCCAGTGAATGATTTTATTCAACAATTATCTGGATCACTTATCGGCTTTGTAACACCCTTTACCCGATACAGTCGTCAGACTCAAGCAATAAGTTGCTACTAACAAATACAAAACATTTACAAACAATTTATAGTTCAAAAATCTTAAATAGATATCAATTCATCACATATGAGCAATTATATCATGTAGTTTAATCAATTTTGGGTTAATATCGAGCTTACAAAAGCTTAAAACCAACCCGACAACAAATAGGGATCAAATTGAAACTAAAACAAAAACATGGGAAAAATCTGTAAACAAGAGTCACATGGCCATGTCCCCTAATCGTGTGGAGATGCTAAAGCCATGTGAGATGGAACACACGATCATGTAGGTAAACCATGCAACAAACTTATGCTGTGTGGGGTTGGAGTCACACGGCCATGTGAACAACCGTGTACACTCACAAAGGCCATCTGAGTCAATAGTGTAAATATTCGAAAATGTCACATGGTCGGTTTGTTGGGCTGTGTAACAGACTGTGACTGTGTGCACCAAAAATCAACCAAACCCTACAGGTCATACAATCATGTCTTAATCTGTGTAAGGCCCACGGTCGTGTGTACCTAAAATTACCTTCCAAAACAAGCTATTCAACCTACATACACTTAGGCAAAAAGCAACTATTCAAACCACATCCAATCCAATTCAAAAGCATCAAAATCAAACCAAAATCATCATTTATAGCAACCAACCTAAATGCCTAGCCAATATGTCACAGTTGGCACCTCAATTAACAAATTAAAAACCAACCAAAGACCACATTCATACCAACCTCATAAACCTTCAATGGCACTTTCAGTATTACCAAATCAAGCATCAAATAACCATTCAAGCAATCTCATGTTTTAAGCATCAAACTTACCAATTCATTTCCAACACATAACCTAAGCATACCATCAACCATTCCATAACCAAGTATCAACCAAACCACATCACATAACATAACATTCTCAACCATTAAACCATTAGACATATAAACCAAGCTACCTAGCAAGACAACAACAGACTATTTCCATCACATACATATACATCTATATACATAATCTCCAAAATGCCAACGAAATACAAAATGATCATTTTAACCACAAGACATCCTAGGTACATGCCAAGACCAAAATGATCACATTACCAACACTTGAGTTCGGGATTGCCACTAGATGCTGAGTACAACTCAATGGCTTTTCTATATTCTGAATATAAAAACAAAACATAATACATTTAAAATGCTCAAGTTAAAACTAAATGATGCTATGCAATTAACATGCCAAATGTGCAAGTTCATATATTCATTGATCACTTCAAATACATTTGCTAATATTGATGTCGAAACCTTTTTTTTGAAATTGACTTGTTATTATTATTTAAAAAAAAAACAAAGATGAAGCTGCCACCAATCCTTTTTATTAGGTGTGATTGAATCACCTCAAAATTTGATCATTTTAATAAAAGGTTAGATTTACTAAAACGATGATTTTTGGTCTAGAAAATCTAGGAAATGAGTTCGGGAGTCGGTTACATACGAGGAAGGATTAGCACCCTCATAACACCAAAAATTGGTACCTAGTTGATTACTTGATATCTTAGTGTCGAGAATTGAGAATTCGAAGAAAATTTAATATACGATCCTCTCTTTGCATGATGTTATTTGATGATGCCTAAATTAAATTTTAATGAGGAGGTTTTCTTATTCCGGGTCAATCAAGACAAAAAGCCATGTCCTGTAAGTTGGGGCACAAAATCTCAAATTCTTGAAAATAAGAACGTTCATCGTTTAATTATTAACTAAACCTTATGGGTTTTCATTTTAAATGGGGTATTCGATTACTTCAGTTCAAGGAGAAAGTCATACTTCGTAAGTTAGGAGCACGACCCCTCAGATTCCCTAAATAAAGAATATTGCCTCGGTCTTATTATTTCTTATGTGTTTGCATAGAAAAACATATGAATGTATGTAGCAATATTTACAATACACGATGATGGCAAAATTATGACATTAACAAAATAACAACATAAATAATAAAATAAAACGATAATAATATAATGAATACAATAATAAGAAATAACTATTATTATTATTATTCAATTAATAATACTATATAATAATGATAATAATAGTCAAATAATATAAAAGGTATGATGATAATATAATTATATCCAAAATAAAATAGCACTAATAGTATTAATAGTATTAACATTTAAAAATAAAGGACCAAAATAAAATAATTAGGAAATTTGAGGGTAAAAACGTAAATTATGCAAATTAAAAGGGTAAAAATTAAAATAACAAGTATAGGGACTTAATTAAATAAGCAAGGGACCGAACTGGAAGTACAATAAAATTTAAAGTATAAATTAAGAAAAGACAAAAATAGAACATAAAGGATCAAATTAAAATAAAATAGAAAAGTACAGGGACTCAAAGTGAAATTATCCCAACCCATGTCATCTCCTTAGTTCAACAGTGGGTCAAAGGACTGATTTGCAAGGAAACTAAAATTATGGGGTAAAAATAAAAAAATAAAAAAGGAATAGGATAAAATTAAAAAGGGGTAAAAAGTAAAACGACCAAAAAGGCAATTAGACCTTTCTCTTGAAAACACGCAGATCCTAGATGAATCCGGATCTGGTCATTAGGTCAGTCCTGAAAACGACGTCATTTTGGACATCTGAAGCTAAGCCCAAAACAACGCTGTTTCAAGTGGGTTATATAAGTATAAAAATATTTTAAAAAAATTAAATTGCAACCTGTTTTTAAAATATATATATTTCTTTCTCTTTTTTGTTTTCTCTCAAGCCATCCTTAGGCCGGCCATGAGATCTAACGAGCCTCCACCACAGCCACCAATCATCGGCGACGGCGGCTACTGCTTTCGGTGGCCGAAAATTCCAAAAAAGTCCTTTCGAAGCCTTGGAAATAGATCCAAGGTTAAAATACCAAAAAAAAAAGCTAAATTAAGAAGAAAAAAAAAAGAAGAGAAGAAACCTTTTGGTTCCCCCTTCTCCATTGAGGCCGTCGATGAACCCTAATGGGTTCAAAGACCTTTCAAATCGATAGAGAGCCACCCATGACGATGGTGGAAGATAAAGCGATGAGGTAAAGTTTTTAAAACTTGCTTTTTACTTTTTTTTTTTATAATTTTTTGAAATAAAAGTAAAAAGAACAACTACCTTTTTTTTTTCTTTTTAACTTTGCTCTTTTTTTTTATTCTATTGATTGATGATACTACAAAATTGATTTTTTGTTGGCTTTTATAGCTGAATACTATACATTTTATATTTGTTTTTTTGTTTTCTTTGTTTTGTTTCTTTCTTTTTCTGTGCAGGCATCTATGACTGTCTTCAGCGATGGGAAACCATGCCTTGCCATTTCAGTGAAAGGAGGGCAGACCTCAGGCGGCACACCTGTTGACGTGGTACAGGCAGATGAGCAGCAACTGATAGAGGCTTAGAGGAATTAGGGTTTTCTGTTTTAAGTTTAGGGGATTTGGGCTTGGGCTTAGGTGATTGGATATTTAGGTTTTGTATTTGGGTAATATTTGGGTCATTTTCTTTGTAAATGAACTGTTAGGGACTTTTATTTGTTTTTATTTTATTTTATTAGGGTTGGACAAAATTGGGTACTTACAATTGAAACATGGCAATCTATTTCACAGATCATTTGACATCTTAATTCAGAAGATAATACTGATAGTCACGAAACTAACTAAAAATACGACAAAGGCAAGTGCACCTATTGATAAATATTATAGCTACGGTGAGTAAAGATATCATATCCACGATGACTAAAAGTACTAGTAATTACCATTTTCCTATTATTTAATTGACAAATTGGAGTGCTTGATTTAAACTAAAATCTACTAAATTAATTAACTAAAGAACTTAGCAAAGAATAAATAAGAAATTTAATTGAATAATAACCAAGAAGCTAAACAATACATAGTAAAGAATCCTCCAATACTTCATCTATCATTATGAATCTGAATTAAATGATTTGTTCACTTAGTATCTTGATTCGTAAAAATCCCTAAATTATGCTAATATCCCTTTCAAGACTAAGAGCAATTGACTCTAGGTTCATTAATTGAATTGAAAATTATTTCTAATTGAGACATCTATTATCGCATTAACTCGATCTATGGATTCCCCTATTAGATTTGACTCTAATCAGGTAGATTTATGTTGTCCTATTCCTAGGATTGCATGAAACTCCACGCAATTATGCTAGATCTACTCTTAAACAGAGACTTTTCCTCCTTTGATTTAAGCATATTAAACATGAATTAATATCCCGAAAATATTAAAACAAGTGATAAGCACACATAACTAAGAACAAGATTTAAGTATTTATCACGTAAAACAGAAATCAAATAACAGAATTCATCATAGGGTCCATCTCCCCTAGGTATCTAGAAAATTAGTTCATAATTGTAAATAAAAAAAACTCTAAGACAGAATAACCACAAGAAATAAACTCATAAAAACTTCAAAGAAATTAAAAGAAGGTCTTCAATCTTGATGGAAGTTTGCGTTAGAGTTGGCTTCAATGGTGTTCAATACTCTTTGATGGTTCCTTCTTCTCTTCTTCTATTTGATATTTATAGGTCTTAGAATGCCCAAAAAGCCTTAAAAATTGCATTTTTCCGCGTGTTTAGAATGCGAATCGTGAAATTGATACGGTCTAGCACATGGTCGTGTGGCTCTTGAAATTTGCTCCAAATGTCTGATTTTCGCTCGTTTTTTGCTCATTTTTCTCCCAAATGCTCTCATAAGTATAGAAACATGAATTTATATGTTTTGAAGCATAAAATTAACCAAATTGCATAAATAATCATCCAAAAATGTATTAAGAACGAGATTAAAACATGTTACTTTTATCACTTATCGAATATCCCCACACTTAAGTGTTTACTTGTCCTCAAGAATAATCCTCAACCCACATTAAAGTTAATTTTTCTCAATTTGTAATTCTTTATCAATAATGCCTTAAAATAATTTGCAAACAATCATGCATTGACAACTCAACTAAAAGGATGCTAAAAATCCAAACAATCCAAGTCGAAAATTTTAAAGCACAAAAATGTCTCCCTTTATTTAAGTAATTACCTATAATTCAATATCAATAAGAATTGACATCCTCACTAAAGATTCACTCAAAGCACTCAAAGTGTTTAAAGCTCAAGAAATATGCACTTAACATTCGAACAAGAAATGTCATTACTATAGGCTTACTCGAAAATCAAATCTCCACCACTATAAAATGAGATGACTCACCAATCAAGAGGTCTTTAAGAGATTGTAATGGGGCTTAGGTTAAGGGTATGGAAAAAGGCCAGAAAAGTTGGTTATAATCGAGATTGAGTTAAAAACATCAATTAAGAGTAATCAACAACAAAAACGAGCTTTTCAACACAAAATGAAACTAATTATTCAAGCTCAATCACAATTTTTTTTGATTGTTTTTATACTGAGAAAAAGAAGAAATTCAACAATTCAAAAAAAAGAGAACATAGTTAAGTAACTAACCAAATCAAATCTCGAAAAAAAGGGAGTCAATAAAACGAGACAAAGTCACAACGAATAAATGGGTTATGGGTTAACATTCACGGGTTAATCAACAAAAGGTGTATTAGGCTCAACGGGGTTCACTAAGGGTTAATTCAATAGGTAAGCTTTTTTAAAGGTTAAGTGAGTTAAAACCTAAGTGCCTCCATCATCTCAGTATATCAAATCAATGGTGTGGCCTTGACTTGTATAATCGAAGCAAGTTCTAGAATAATAAATCAAGTTGAAACACTCATAACCAAAAATAAAATGAGCATGAAAGATGTATGCTCTATAGGCTCAAAATCTCATAAAAATCATGGTTTGATGTCAAACTTGCAAATTCAAAACTTCAAGATAATACCTCAATTCAAAGAAACAACCTAAAATATTAATTTCTCAAAAACAACTTATCATGACCGACTCTCTCATATCTTAGAGTTTAAATCAACCAATGCACAAATATCTACAAATTAATCCAAAACAACATCAACAAAAATCCCAAATCGATAAAAATTCACTCTAATGGAGGTATGAGAGAATTACTTAATCACAACAAATAATTCAAAGATTTTTGAATAACTATATAAACAACCTCCCTACACTTAATGTAACACCCCTCACCCATATTCAACGCTGGAATAGGGCTACGGAGCATTACTAGACTTACAACACATTTGAACATACATTTCAAATACAATTTATCAATTCAAATACAATTTTTATCATAACCAATCATAATGTCCCTTAAACGATCCTACGAGGCCCTAAACATGCTTTGGGAGTGATTCGGGACTAAACCGATAACTTTGGAAACCTTTTGAACACTTAAGAAATTTTCTCAAAAACAGGGAACACACGCCCGTGTGGACATTCGAAATGGGATCACATGGCCGTGTCCCAACCCGTGTCCAACCCCGTGTAACTCTCTGACTTGGGTCACACAGCCAACGCACATGCTCGTGTGGCTAGCCCGTGTGCCCTACAAATGGCCATACACGCTCGTGTGCTAGGCCGTGTGTTAGGCCGTGCCAAACCTGTAGGGTATACTGACTTATGCCATACGGCCAAGTCACACGCCCGTGTATGAGGCCGTGTGAAGCATACTAACTTAATTTCAATTTCAACACCAAGGGATACACGACCGTGTAACATAACCGTCTGTCACACACGGATGGACACACACCCGTGTCTTTGCCTGTGTGGACAAAAATAGGCTATTTACCAAGCCAATTTGCCATCCAAATTTGTACTCACCTACATCAAACCAATTGGTACCAATACAAAGCATAAATAAGCATTCAATCAACTTCAACCAAGCATCATTTATTCCATTTCAGTACCAAAAAATACAAGACTCACCATACCATAATATGCAATTCAAATACATACCAATTTTTACCCTTTTCATTCATCAATATGGTCATTTTCAAACATGCATCAATTTACCTAAACTCATAAGCATACTAATTACCAATTCATCAACCATTTGATATTCACCATATCCATTTTCAACCAGCATCAAATACCATCATAACTAGCATTTTATAAGGCAATTACTAAACTCAAACAAAGGCCATTTTCACACTTATATACATCATCAAATTCACCATTATAAGCCAGCTCACATGGCTATGTATATATAAACCAAACCTAATATTTGCAAGTCAACACAAATGGCCAAAATACATATACCAAAAGACCAAGTCCTTATACATGCCATATACTTAAAATCCCAAAGTTCATAGGTGCCAAGTGATAGGTGGATAGTGTGAAGCAATCTCTGACGATCCCCGAATCTAAGCTAGCTTGATAACACTATAAAACACGAGAAAATAAACAAAGTAAGCTATAAAGCTTAGTAAGCTCGTATAAAATAAACTCAATTCAATATCAAGATTATAATTCAAAAATTTGAATATATATATATATATATATATATATATATCAACATTTAGCATATATTAGCTACAAACCTCTCATATACACAATTATGATATTAATCACATTCTTCACAAGTTTCTTCGAACTAAATCTTATACATGTTACGTACGTACCTGTACCATCTCATATCATTCTCATACTCAATCACATCTTTCGTTTACCCGTTAAACCATTCGAAATAGAAGTTAGATACTCAAGAGTCTTGCACAATAAACACCTATACCATGGCCTGAAGCCAAATCAAGGTAGCTTATATCCGAAGTACTGATATCATGGCCCGAAGCCAAATTAGCCGATATTCATAGCTCAAAGCCAAATCGGTATAAATCACACCCGAAGTGCTGATATCATGGTCCGAAGCCAACTCAATGTATCCTCTAATGACATGTCACTAGTATCCTAAACTATTCCTAAGATTGAACTGAGATTTCGAATGTCGAATTATCGTTGAATCACTATCGAACATATTCATAGTCTTATATTCAAAATTTATGCAATAGCAAAGCATATGAAATTCATTTGTATTAAAACTTATAATATACGAACTTACCTCGGTTCCAAAAACGATGAAATTGGTTGATTAATCAAGTACTTTGTCTTTTCCCCGATCTAATTCCAAATTTTACTTTTCTTAATCTATATAATATCAAATTAAGCTCATTTAATAATCCCTTTGTTCAATTTAGTCCAAAACACACTTTAAAGCACATTTACACTTTTGCCCCTAATATTTTAACATTTTTACAATTTAGTCCTTATTTCACAAAAACACAAATTCATGTAATTTAATCACAACCCATGCTAGCCGGATTACTATTATACCCCTAGCAGCCCATATTTTCATTTATTTCACATTTTAACCACTAAATTTACACATTTCACAATTTAGCCCCTAATTTGCATTTTCACTAAAAATTACTTAACAAAACTTGTATATCTATCAACAAGCATTCCTAATCTATCAAGAAACTTCAAAATAAATGCTTATTCATCAATGGAAACTTTCTAAATCTTTAAAAAATTTACAAAATAGTCCCTGGGCTAGCTAGACATAGCTGCAACGATCCCAAAAACATAGAAATCATTAAAAAGGGACAAAACACATACCTAATTGCTTGGATTAAACATGGCCGAATGAAAAACCCTAATGTCTTCTTTTTATTCTTCAATTTCGGTTAACAAGATGATAATGGATGAAATTTTGTTTTATTATACTTATTTTAACTTTAATTACTTAATACCAAAATTAACCTTTATAAAACTTATTAATTACACCAAATACCATTCTACTATCATCCACTATCTCATTAATGGTCTAATTACCACTTAAGGACCTCTATTTAGGATTCCATAGCTATTAAATACCTTTAGCTAATAGAACACAAATTTTACGCTTTACGCGATTAAGTCCTTTTTATCAAATTGACCAATCAAACAATAAAATATCTTAACAAAATTTTCACACCAACATAGTATCATACTGTAGACATTAAAATAATAATAAAATAATTATTTGAACTTCAGATTTATGGTCCCAAAATCACTGTTCCGATTTGACTCAAACGGGCTGTTACACTTAAGATGTACATTGTCCTCAATATACAAACATATATAAGCACAAAATAAGAAAAATATCAAAAGAGAGGGAGAAAACTGAAATTGCCCTAAATATGGATGAAATCGCTAGAAAAGTGAAAACCGAAATTGTAGGCAAATCTAAATGTAGTGCATGGTTCTGAGCAAACTAATAAGAAAATAAACACAAATAGTGAAGAAGATTAAGAGGTTACAAACTCAAATAAAAAAAATAACCATCAAAATAAGAATATAGTGCAAAAGAAAATAAACTAAAGAAGCCTAACAAACAAGTAAAAATAAAAAAAAAAAGTAAAAGTGAAAAGAAAATAAAGAAAACGTATAAAACAAAATAGATCAATGATCGTCATCGCAAGATGCGTCGGGATTGTGAGGTGCAGACACAGTAGAAGAAATGTGGAGATACTGACAGATCTACTGCAAAGTGGCATCAATACTGTCAAACCGCTCAAATTAGTGCTTCTTGAAACGAGTGAACCGCTCGTAGAGGTCCACTAGTGTAACAGCAGGGACGGTAGTAAGGTGACTCGGATGTGGATCCTCATGGTGGAAAGGGACATCATCAGAGAAGTCCCCATGCTCATTCTGAGGGTCTGAATGAGATAGTCAGTATCGAGGAAGACCCACTCCATGCTGGCGCTCGATCATCGTCATATGAATCATAATAAATAATCCCTGTAGAACCATCTATCCAACCAAAGTGAAGGAAGATAACTGCTCTAGAATGTCGAGGAGGCCAAAATGTTGAGCTAGACGAGTTACGTAAGGGCCTAAACAGATAGGACCTTCCTACTATGCTCGGTCTGGTGGCGGCAAGCAAGGGCGACAAAGTAAGCAAGATCAAAGGTGCATTGTGTTACCATACTCTAAAGAAAATAAGCGTCGAATGTACCAACAACCCCAATGCTTTCCCTTCGACCAGTCAACGTGTGGTCCAAGATAGCATGAATATATTGCAATACCGGAGGTATGGAAGTGGCTTTTGATCGACTTGGGTCATTTGGCGTCATACTAGTAGTAAGCTCTATCCAGCATAAAGATGGTGAATGATGGATATGCTAGTATAAGGTGAGGAACCCCTATTCATGATCTCATCAAAATAGAGTCCAAAGGCAACTCCGAAGTCTAGGACGCTCAGATAACGCGTCGTACCACCGAGTCGGAACGTGATAGTGTACGGCTCATCGTGGCTCGACATTACGTGCTGCAGGATAAATGTCGAACAAAACTCTAGTTTAAGCTCCGTATATGTGGGCTCGACGATGGAGAATAAGCGGCCCTATGGAGCTGTATCAAGTAGGGCCCGCACTCTTTCAGCTAAATGGATCTACTCTAAAGCTGCCCACTCAATAAAATGGCTCAATCCCACCGCTGTCTAAGATGTTGATATAGGTCCTCTTGAGGACCTTGTGAAAATCGTAGACACGGATGGCGTGCATCGAAAGTGGGGTTCAAGGAAGAGGTCACCCCTGGTGTTATCTGTCTTTTAAAGGCGAGAACTGTGGCCTTAGATTTTCCTCCCATGTTCGTCATAAAGGACCTGAAATAAAATAGAATAACCACATATCATCATCAAATGAAGTAAACAGATGAATTGACACAATAAGGGCAATCCAATAACCCACACAATAAGAATCAAATTCAAAGTCAACAAATTGATGGATAAAAAAATGATATTGAACATAATAGAAACAAGAATAGAAAATAATATTAAAGGCATAATAATAATAATAATAATAATAATAATAATAATAATAATAATAATAATAATAATAATAATAATAATAATAATAAGGAACAATACTAAAAATAATAATATAATAGGAATAATCAATAACAGTAATAATAGTGCAAAGAAAATAGGTAACGATTTACTTGAAAATGAAACTAAAAGCTTGAAAACCCTTAATGGCGTCCTCCCCTATTTGATTTTTTCTTTTTTGGATGGTTGGAGAAGATGATAAATCCTCTCTCCGTCCACCAACTTCATATTTATACATAGATTAAGTCTTTAATTAGTTAATTAATTATGTTTTAATTTTAATTAACTTTAATTTATTTAATTAATTCACCATTATCATTACCATTCACTAACTGTTATTTATGCATGGTTTAATTGCTATTTTTTATTTAATTAAAATTTAAGTTCCCAAGTTATTGCTTAATAAAACAATTTATAGTGATTAGACTTTACAATTTAGTCCCTAGACCCTAATTAACCACAATTTCGGCCAAATTGATCATAAAAATTTAATTCGCCTATATCATAACTTCGTAATCCTTATTTAATATTTACAAACTTGGTTTACGAAAATGAGGTCCCAAAACTGCAATTTTCTATACTACTGGAAATCATGTCATTACCAAGAAAATGCGTAAAATTTATTTTATAGGGACAAATCTTAAAATTATACATGACTTTGATTCAATGTGAAATTTGATATACAAACTTTGATTAGGTACAGTTATACACATGAAATTTTGACTCTGATTTAAATGTATACATAGAACTTTAATTTTAATTCAATTATGCACATTTAAAAAAAATAAATACTCCAATTAATTTTTATATTGGATAAACATAATTATTTGTATATGCAATATATAAACATAAAGCGATGATATATCAATTATTGTGTGAATAGTTTGTAAAAATTAGATCAAATTAAAATTTCATGTATAAAATTACTCATAACTTTCTTGATTTTTGAAAGCAAAAAGCAAACAAGAAAATGAGTTTTTAAATGAAAAGTTTTAGGAAATATTTAAACCAAAGACTACTTACCTCCATAATTTAATTTGATTTTAATATTCACAAATGTGCATTTGGAATTTGGATTGAAATTTATAAAACATTTTGGAGGATTGGTTTGATTGATATTGAAAGAAAAAAATGTGTTTCTTTTGATAGAGAAAATTACCTCTTAAATTTATATCAAAGTAATAAATAAATAAAAGTCAGTTGGGTAAGCTAAATGAAAAATTATATGCATTTTAATATTGCATCAATCAAAATCATAGTATTATTTTATTGTACAAATTAAAAGACCAATTAGAAAAGTAATAAATAGATTAATAGGGACGTTCACCAACAATGTTCCCTGGAGGATCATAGTTGCAGGTGACGAACCACCAGCCACTGTTGCACTTAACTCTAGCACACCCCAGGCGGGTTGAATTTCGCCAAACCACCTGTGTGTAATGCAAACACTCTCCACCAACACATTTATTGGCGTCGTAGTTGTAGTGAGGCTTCTCGTCCACCCACAATGTCACTGCTTCCGCACCACTTAAGGCGTAGGAGGCTTCCGCAAGGTTCTCACCATAGGGTCCAGTTGAATGAATCAAATCACAGTCTGCAATCCTTTTACTAGCATATTGCTGTGCATAGGCAGCGACAGTGGCATCCCAAGTCATTGGTCCAACCCCAACCTCTGCACGAGCTGCATTATGGACGTTAAGGTAATCTTCATTAGAGGGGTTTTGGGCAAGGGAAACATAAGCAAGAGTGAAAGCCATTAGGCAAATAGCTACTGAAAATTGGGTTCCCATTTCCCTGTGTGTCTTTGGAAAGGCCACTGCTGATTGCAATTTTTAAATAAGACATGTGGTTTATAAAAGGAGAGTCTTAATATTAGTTTATGAAATATTTATTACTTCCCATTGGAGGATGCGTAATATCGGACCTTGATTATAAAAGGTTTAAATATCTTATTATAAAAAAGGATTAATTATCTTAATAATGCATAACTTACTATGTATATATATATTTGAAAGAATTACCTTCATCTATCATATCTTTTCTCTTTTCCATGTATAAAAAAGGTTTAAATATCTTATTATAAAAAATTGTATTTACATTTTATTTTGATAATTCTACCATTGTTATTTGCTTTATTCAAAAAAGAAATTTTTTTAGAAAATTTGGACATCACATATATAATAATGATAATTACATGTTATTATTTACATGATAGGTTAGCCCAAATTAAAAATGATCTAATTTGGTTAGAATTTTATTGGGCTTTTAAATAAAGTATGGGTCAAATCTCTTCTAATCAAATTCTAATTAATGATGGGCTAATTAGAATTTGATTTGAACTAATATGCCAAGGTTATAAATATTAGGGTTATGGTCCTCAAATTATACACAACATATCTTTTCTAATATCCCATCATTAGGAAAGAGAGGTATTCTCTGAATTTCTTGTGTGCTAATTTGGAAGATCAAATCCCTAATATTCGGTAAAACTTCAACGAATTCATGGATTCAGGTACGCTTCCGCATTTAGTTTTATTCTTCATTTTTTCTTGATGATTTGATATGATAGATCCTGATTTATTCAGTTTTATTTTAGATTTATTTTACAAATCTAACAAAAATACTTAAACAGTAAATGCACCATGATATTTAAAAATGTAAATATTCATAATAAAGTTGTATGGAAGATAACATACAAGAGAAGAAGAAAACTAACAACATCCAAGCTAAGATTACAACAAAATAAAGGTTGTTGCAAAATACAAAATTTGAGTTTTAAGCATTATGAAGCACATTCAAGCAATGTGAAAAGCTTTCATCCTTGGTTATTTGTTTGTATTAACACATTCAAATAAAATTTAATGTCATTCAGATTTAAAGATGACCAATGGGAAATAGATATATTTAAGTCATATTGTATATAATTTCTATGTTACACATTTATATTTGATATATGTCATTTATTTGTGTTAATATACGTGATTAAGGATGAATTTAATTATGATATATTTAAAAAAAGTCTTTTTAGTTCCATGTCAACGTAACTAATGGACGCGATTGTTCAGGATACCTTCTAATTATAATAGTAATTTTTTTAGTTATAAACTTATGATAACATACAATTATAAGGTGATAAGTGTATATATATGTAGTCAAAGTGGGGAGATATTTGGATATTTTATGTACATAACATATGTAATAAGTAATAATTGTATGTATTTTACTATCATAAAAATGTTAGTCTAAATTAAAGTGATCTAATGTAGTTAAGGTTAATTGGGCTTAAGATATTTAAAAAATTATGGGTAAAATATATGTAGATACTCAAGAAACTAATTTATAATTGATGATGGGCTAATTATACATTAAGGTTAATATGCAAAAGTTACATATTAAGGTTATGTTTCCCAAATTATAGATAACTTTTTTGATATCCTATCTTCAAAAAAGAGGGAGTCACCTCTAAAAATTTGTGCTAATTCGGAAGATTAAAACCACAAAACTTGAAGATTTCAATATATTGATGGATTCAAGTAAGTTTTCACATTTTGTTTTTGTTTTTGTTTTTAATGATTTGACATGACATATTCTAATTTATCAAGTTTTATTAAAAAAAAATTATGATTCTAACAAGCTATTGATGTTAGAGTAAGGGTATAAATGAGATATTGGCGTCTGTAAGCTTCTTGAGTTTGACTTGAGAAGAACTTGAACATGATTTGGTAATTGTCAAGCTGAGCTCGAACGATCATTCGAGCTGAAAAGTACTCAACTCAAGCTATCATTTGAGCTAAATGATACTCGGCTCAAGCTACTTGGGAGCCTTATCAGTCATTTTATTTTTAATATATTATTAAATTATATTATTTCCATTGATATCTATTATTAACTTTAAGCTTATTTATTGAGCCAAGCTCAAGCTTCAATAATACAAGCTTAATCAAATTCAAGTTCAAGCTGGACTATGAAGAATGATATACAAGCTTAACCGAGCTTGAGCTCCAAAAGCTTGATTATATCTCGAGCCAGGTTTCAATTTAAAAATAAATATTTGATTGAGCTCGACTTAAGTATCAAGTTCTAAATTTCGAGTCGAGCTTGGGGACTTGCAAACCAAGTGTCGCCAACTCGTGATTTCCTTAGCCCCTGTGGCATGCAAGTTGTGAATACTTGCCTTGACTGCAACCTCTAATCGGAGACACATTCTCAGACATTGCTGCCCCTCGTGCTCTTTATGGGAATACCGCAATCCATCAAAGGCTGCTTCTTTAGTACTCCCTTTTCTGATTGGTGTGTGCCAGCGCAATTTCAAAAAGTTTGGTGTATTCTGATTGAAGTTGTGGAGTGTTGCAAAATTTAACTAGGCAAGTACAATACAAGAAATAAGTTTAATTATCAAAAAGAAGGAAAGAAAAATCATTAAATAATTACTATAAACTAAAAGAATTATAAAAAGAATAAAAGAATAAAAGAATGATACAACCTTCACTTGAATACCAAAAAGCTTATACATATCCGCTTTAATTACTATAAGTTATAAAAGTTTAATAAATATAATTAAAATACCCTAAAAATTTTAGGAGGTACGAGAAAATGAATTCTTGATAATTATGAGAATTAAATAGACATCCATTTTACAACAATACCAAAATTTTACATGAGTTTTGGTCCATATAAGCATTCATATTTTTATTTCTTCTTTCTTCTATAACTTACAAGGAATGAAAGAGCAAAAGAAGTAGAACAGTGATGTTTAATAAGGGCGATGACCCTCAACATTTCCAACAATATCATAACTACTATTAGAATTAAGTGACTCGAATTCTTATTTAAATAAAATACAATGGTAAAATAAAATAAAAGAAAAATCCCTATAGAACTACACTTCTTTTATTTTATTTTAGAATAATGCTTTTTAAACCCTATTAAACTCCATCTATTTTATATTGATTAGAATAAGGTGTTTCAATCTTACTACACATGGCTTTACAAGCCTATAAATAGACATAGTCTATTCCTCTTGTAATTAATTTGAATTCGACATAGTGAATTTTCTTCTCCTCTGCCCGTGGTTTTTTTCTCGAAAGGGTTTCCACGTAAAATCTGTGTGTTCTTTATTTTTATTTCTCTTTTCTCTGTGATATATTTGTCATTATCGATATTATATTTTCACAAATTGGTATCAGAGCTTCCAGATTTTTCATCTCGATCACGGTAATGGCTTATTTAAAGTATGAAATTTAGCTGTTGGATCGCAGCACCAAATTCCCGTTGTGGCAGATAAAGATGCATGCAGTTCTTGGACAGATAGACTTAGAGGAAGCCTTGCTAGGGTAGATAAGATGCCTTCGACATTAAAGGAGGAAGAGAAGAAGTGCAAGGATCAGAAGGTATTAACACATTTACATCTACATTTGTCTAATGAAATTTTACAGGATGTGATGAAGGAGAAGACCGCCGCTGTATTACGGAAGAGGCTGAAACAAATATGTATGTCGAAAACTCTAACTAGCAAGTTGCATATGAAGCAACGTCTTTATGCTCATCGTTTGGAGGAAGGTGCGTCTGTGCACGAACACTTAACAATGTTTAAAGAAATTCTCTCAAATTTGGAGGCCATGGAGGTTCAGTATGATAAGGAAGATCTAGGGTTGATTTTACTTTTTTCGTTGCCCCCGTCTTATTCAACCTTTAGAGACACGATTTTATATAGCTGCGAGTCTCTCACAGTTTATGAGGTTTATGATTCTTTGACCTCGTATGATAAGATGAAGCATCTTGTGTTAAACCCGATTCTTAGGGAGAGGGTCTCATTGTTCGTAGGAGACAAGGTTGGAATGCTGATGATGATCCTGGAAGGACACAGGAACGGAATCCTCGCGGTAAATATAAGGGTAGATCGAAGTCTTCAAACACAGGTAAAACTTGTAACTTCTGCAGGAAGAAAGGGCACATTAAATCTAAGTGGTATAAGCCAAGATTAAAAGAGAGGCTGCGAATCAAAAAGGAAAATAACCAGAAAATTTTGGTGAAGCTGATGTTGTAGAAGACTATAGCGATGGTGAACTTCTAGTCGCTTCTGTCAACAATTCTAAAGTGAGCAATGAGTGGATACTTGATTCAGGCTGCACCTTCTACATGAGTCCCAATCGGGATTGGTTTACAACTTACGAAATAGTGTTTGAAGGTGTTGTTTTGATGGGAAAATAATGCTTCGTGTAAAAAATGATTAAAGTTAAGATGTTTGATGGAGTTGTTAGAACACTTAGTGACATGTGACATGTTTCAGAATTAAAGAGAAATTTAATTTCGTTAAGTAATCTTGATTCAAAAGGGTACAAATACATAGCTGAAAGTGAGGTTTTAAAGATTTCTAAAGGTTCCCTCATTGTGATAAAAGGGTAGAGAAAGATTGCCAAGATATATATGTTTTGCAGGGTTCTACTGTTACTGTTAATGCAGCTGTCGCTTCCTATTCCTTGTCAGATGATGATATTACTAAACTTTGGCGTATGCGCCTAGGGAATATGAGTGAGAATGGCATAGCAGAATTGAACAAAAAAGGACTTCTTGATGGAAAAGGAATTTGCAAACTGAAGTTCTGTGAGCACTGCATTTTTGGGAAGCAAAAGAGAGTTTGATTCAGCAAAGGAATCCATAACACGAAGGGAATATTGAAGTATATTCATTCTGATCTGTGGGGGCCATCAAGAGTGCCTTCGAGAGGTGGAGATAATTATATGCTAACTTTTATTGATGATTTTTCCCAAAAAAGTTTTGGCATTCTTCCTGAAGAAGAAAAG
This sequence comes from Gossypium australe, assembly GCA_005393395.2. Classification (NCBI taxonomy): domain Eukaryota; kingdom Viridiplantae; phylum Streptophyta; class Magnoliopsida; order Malvales; family Malvaceae; genus Gossypium; species Gossypium australe. The sequence goes on along the minus strand of CM016614.1, from coordinate 126,064,792 downwards.
CGATGTGTTTTTTCCATTTAAATCTTGGAAAACTATGATTGAAAAACAGAAAGGAAAAAAATAAAAATACCTCCGCATAGACAATGGCTTAGAGTTTTGTTCTAATAAGTTTAGTAAACTGTGCAAGTCAGAAGGGATCGTGATACACTTGATAGTTCGTCATACTCCATATCAAAACGGCATTGCAGAACGAATGAACAGAATGATCATGGAGAAAGTTCGATATATGTTGTCAAATGCCAACTTACCAAAGTCGTTTTGGGCCGAAGTAGCCTCTATTACATGTTTTTTGATCAACCGATCTCCATCCATTGCCATTGAGAAAAAGACTCCACAAGAGGTATGGTTTGGTAATCCTACTAATTATTCTGATTTAAAGATCTTTGAATCCTGCTAATTATTCTGGTTTAAAGATCTTTGGGTGTCCTGTGTATGCTCATGTTGATAATGGAAAATTGGAGCCGAGATCCATTAAATGTATTTTTCTTGGATATAAAGCTAGTGTAAAAGGGTATAACTTATAGTGTCTTGAAAATAGAAAAGTTGTGATTAGTAGAGATGTTGTTTTTGATGAAACTGCTATGCTACCTAACTTATCTCTTAAAGACTCTTCCAATAAATAAAATTAAAAGTAGGTGGAGCATCAGGTTAATATAGAGTCGACTCCTCAAGCTAGTACAAAAATTGATAATAGAGTTGCTTCTTCACCACAATACTCTATTGCCAAAAATAGAACTAGAAGAGAAATTAAACCTCCAAAGAAGTATGCCGAGGCTGGTCTAGTTGCTTATGCTTTAAATTTGGTTGAAGATATAGATGCAAACTAAGAGCCATCTAATTATTCTGAGGCGGTTATGCCGAAAACAATATTTCGGATAAGGTATGGTCACTACGAATTTTTAGTCATGCTTTTGGTTTAATAAATGCCCCTGTTGTGTTTATGGATTTGATGAACCGCATCTTCTGGCCATATTTGGATAAATTTGTTGTGGTTTTTATTGATGATATACTGATTTACTCTCGTGATGAGAACGAGCACGTTGAGCACTTGAGGATGGTTTTGCAAATTTTACGAGAAAATCAGTTATATGCCAAGTTTAGTAAAAGTGAATTTTGGCTTAAAGAAGTCGGATTTTTGGGGCACATTGTCTCGGGAGATGGAATTAGAGTTGACCCAAGTAAGACCTCAGCAATTGTTAATTAGAAACCGCCAAGGAACGTACCCTAGATTAGAAGTTTTTTGGGTCTGGCTGGTTATTAAGACGGTTTGTCAAGGGATTTTCTATGATAGCTACTCCAATGACGAGGCTATTACAAAAGGATGTGAAGTTTTAATGGACAGAAAAATGCCAACAGAGTTTTGAGAAATTGAAGGCATTGTTGACCGAGGCTCTAGTTCTAGTACAACCCGAACCAGGAAAAGAATTTGTGGCCTTTAGTGATGCATCTAGACAGTTAAAGCCGCACGAGAAGAATTACCCGACCCACGATTTGGAGTTAGCCGCTATTGTTTTTGCACTAAAGATATGGAGACACCATTTGTATGGTGAAAAATGTCGAATATTCACTGATCATAAAAGCCTAAAGTACTTGATGACTTAAAAGGAGTTGAACCTAAGGCAATGGAGATGGTTAGAGTTGATAAATGATGATGAGTTAGTTATTGACTACCATTCGGGAAAGGCGAACGTGGTCACTGATGCCTTGAGTAGGAAATCCTTGTTTGCATTGAGAGCCATGAATACACAGATGGATTTGTCAGATGATGGTTCTATTCTAGCTGAGTTGAGGGCTAGACCGATGTTTCTCCGAGAGATTTGTGAGGCTCAGAAAGGCTACAGCGATTTGCAAACTAAAAAAGTTTAATGTGATTGGAATATTAAGTCAGACTTTCATGTTAATTTCGAAGGATGTTTGATGTTCCGAGACAGAGTTTGTGTACCGAGAAATGATGAACTTATTAGGAAATTTTTACATGAAGCACATAGTTGATGTTTAACTGTACATCCAAGCAGCACAAAAATGTATAATGACTCGAAGAAACGGTATTGGTGGCCGAGTATGAAGAAAGATATTTCCAAGTTTGTATCGAGATGCTTAATTTGCCAGCAAGTGAAGGCTGAACACTAAGTACCCTCGGATTTACTTCAGCCAATTATGGCTCCCGAGTGGAAATGAGACCGGATTGATATGAATTTTGTGACGGGCTTGCCCTTGTCACCGAAAAAGAAAGATGATGTATGGGTTGTGGTTGATAGACTCACAAAGTTAGCCCATTTTATATCGGTACACATCGATTATTCGCTTGATAAGTTGGCAGAGTTGTATGTGTCAGAAATTGTGAGATTGCACGGAGTGCCTTTATCGATTGTATCGGATAGAGATTCGAGATTTACATCACGATTTTGGAAAAAGTTGCAAGAAGCCTTGGGCACAAAGTTGAGTTTTAGTACAGCTTTTCATCCGCAGACTGACGATCAGTTGGAAAGAGTAATCCAGATTCTTGAATACATGCTCTAATGTTATGTTTTGGAGTTTCAAGGTAGTTGGGAAAATTACTTACCATTAGTAGAATTTGCCTACAATAACAGTTTTCAGTCAAGCTTGAAAATGACGCCTTATGAGGTATTGTATGGCGTAAGTGCCGAACGCCTTTATATTCGATGGAACTTAGAGAAAATCAGATTCACGAGATCGATCTGGTCAGAGAAACCGAAGAGAAGGTAAAAGTAATTCATGAATGTTTAAAAGCTGCTTCGGATAGACAAAAGTCTTACGTGGACTTGAAACAGAAAGATATTGAGTTTCAAGTTGGTGATAAGGTATTTTTGAAAGTGTCACCATGGAAGAAAGTTCTCAGATTTGGTCGGAAAGGAAAATTGAGTCCACGCTTTATCGGACAGTATGAGATTACCGAGAGGATAGGGCTGGTAGCTTATCGTTTGGTTTTGCCATCTAAGTTGGAAATGATTCACGATGTTTTCCACGTATCTATGTTACGTCACTACCGATCAAACCCTTCGCATGTGATTGTACCATCAGAGGTAGAAATTCGACCGGACATGACTTATGGCGAAGAGCCGGTTAAGATTTTGGCACAAGAAGTCAAACAGTTGAGAAACAAAAGTATAGCCCTTGTGAAATTACTATGGAAAAGACATGGGGTAGAAGAGGCTACATGGGAGCCCTAGGAGGCTATGAGAAATCAATATCCCAACCTTTTTACCAGTAAGATTTTCAAGGACGAAAACCCCTGAGGAGAATTGTAATAACCCGATTTTGGGGCTAGTCATAACAATGGTTTCAGAACCACTAATTCGAGGTTGAAGAAATTAGTTTTAATATTATTTTATGTGTTATAACATTTTTATATGAATGCATGAAAATTTTGGTGCATTAATTTTAGCGATTTCATGCTTAATTGGGAAAAAGGACTAAATTGCATAAAGTGTGAAAATGTTTTTCTACAAGCTAAAGGTGTCTAATAGCTATAGAATATTAAATTGGAGGTTCTTAATATGCAATTAAACCCTTAGGAAAGGGTTGGCCGGCCATAGGGGACAAGAAACGTCAAAATTGGTCAAAGTAGGTGAATTAGGTGACTAAATTGAAGGAAATAAATAAAATAAAGAGAAAGATGATATCACCTTTTTCATTCATCTTCTTCCACCAAAAATATCAGCTAAGGAGGGGTTTTGGAAGCCTAAAATTTTCAGCAACTTCTCACCTTTGAAAGTAATGATTTTGGTGGTCTTTCTTGATAATTTTTGTACTTTTGGGACCCTTGTAGCATGATCTAGCTAATGATGGGACTATTTTGCAAAATGGTTAAGAGTTTAGGATTTTTCCATGTGAGCATTTATGTTGTTTGATGAATTTTTATGGAAGAAAATGAATCTTAGTTGTTAAATAAACAATTTTTGTGAAAAAGGTTTACATGAAAACCCCTAAAAGGACCTTTTTGTAAAGGTTGTAAATAGGTAACAAATGTGTGAAATAATTGGTATTGTGAGTTGCTATAAGAGTAATAAATGTTCAGCTAGGCTTGTTAAAGGAGGAAATTTGATTAGAATCGATTTACGAGCCTAGGGGCAAAATCATAATTTTGTAAAAGATTAGGAGCAAAATCGTAATTTTTGCCAAAGTATGATTCATGAGTTATTTTAATCAATATGATCATTAAATAAGTGAAATTGTTATTTTAGATCAAGAAACATGAAGTCTGGACCGTAATCGAGGAAATGACAAAATTGTGGACTAAATTGAATGACTATACATATTTTGGTATCGAGGTAAGTTTGGGTGAAATTAAAGCTACATAATGCTATTATATTTTTAAGTGCTCGATATCATGAGAAATGTATATTATTTCTATGAAATTGATTGATGATGCTTCGATGAAAGATGTAACACCCCACAACCGGCCTATGCGTTAAGACCAGACTTGGCATGCCACACAATTCGAACTTACGTCCAGTCATCAATGCTTTTAATGAAAACAATTCTTGAAAACGATTTTAAAGATGGAGTTTATCAAAAATCGAGATTTATTTGAAAACCATGATTTGAAAACATAAGAGTTTACAATTTGATTTACAGAGAGATAATTGGTTAAAAATCTAAATAATTGGTTGAAATGAATTTATAAAAGAGTTTTCACAAAATTTTACGAGTGAGTGATATTTAAGAAAAACCCCATTTTTATACGCAAGTTTAAGAAAACATTTATAAAAATTTAACAACCCCATTTAAGTAACTAAAACATATTAAAAACCATCCACAAATAAAAATCCATAAAAATAATACCAGAGGCCTTACTACATCGCAATTGAAATAGTACTTAAATAAAAATACTTAAAAGAAGTTCAAAGTTTTTATAACTCATCATTCGTAGTATGGCCTCCACACGAAGTCATCCCCAGCCCAAGCCTCCATCAATTATTATTACCTGAGAATGGTAAGGAAAACGGGGTGAGTTACTTAGAACTCAATGTGTAACCCACTTACCGTGCTCACTGGGCCAAAACCATTTAAGCAATTAGTTGGGCTTGAGCCCATTTACAATTGTACAATACATATAAATCAAATATATATATATATATATATAAATGCATGTGATATGCAATTCCCAACCAAACCTAATTTCCATCCACTACACACCACCCGTACCAACCAACACACCTGTGGGGATCAAGTCAATCCACCCCGCCAACACACCAATAGCAAGCATTAAGCCAATTATAATATTTGTGGCAGAGCCACCGAACTAGATTGTGACAAAGTCACCGAACTAGAGGCATTAAGCCATTTAAAATATTTGTGGCAGAGCCACCGAACTAGATTTTGGCAACAGGCCTTTCTTCTCTTCGTCAATTATCCCAACCCATGCAGTCATGTATATATATATAATGCATAGCAATATATTCATAAGGTAAATTTCAACAAAAAGCCCATATTACAAGTTATCAATTTGGCCCGTTAGTCAAAATAGCAATTTAGCCCAATTAACGATCTAGCAATTTTGGCCCATATATATCGATCTAGCAGTTTTGGCCCATATATATCGATATAGCAGTTTTGGCCCATATATCAATCTAGCAGTTTTTGGCCCATATATCGATCTAGCAGTTTTTCAAATTTGCCAATATAGCAAATTATCAAATTGGCCCATATAGCAATTTATCAAGTTGGCCCATATAGCAATTTATCAAATTGACCCATTAAGCAAATTATCAAGTTGGCCCATATAGCAATTTATCAAGTTGGCCCATATAGCAATTTACCAAATTGACCCATATAGCAATTTATCAAATTGGCCCATTAAGGGTATTTTCGTAATTCGGTCCATAGGGACATTTCATAATTCAGCCCATTAGGGGCATTTTCGTAATTCGGCCCATAAGGGCGTTTTTATAATTCGGTAATCGTACCCACTAAGGGTAATTCGGTAATTTACCCTCTAAGGGTATGATGGTAATTTTCGCAACCTAGGCTTAATTACTAATTTGGGGCATAAAAATCAAAACTGTTCATCTACGTCGTACTGACTAAACTGACTATAACTCGAGTTGGGAAACTTGAAATTTAGATCCGTAAATTTTGCCTGAAACTAGACTCATATAACTTCTTACTGTACTTTTTCCAGAATTTTTGGGTTAGCCAATTAGTACAGTTTATTCTTCAAATTATCCCTTGTTTCACTGTTTGACAGTTCTGCGCTCTCTTCACAAAATCTCATATATCTTATTGTACAGAACTCAAATACTGGTTTCGTTTGATCCAAATAAAAATAGACTCACTAAGGATTCTAATAATATAAACCATGTCTCGTAATTATTTTTCTACAATTTATAGTGATTTTTCCAAGTCAAAATAGGGGATCTCGAAATCACTCTGAACCAGTCTCACAAAAATATAAAAATCTCAAAATATACTAATCCTTTGCTTGCTCCGTTTCTTTTATAAGAAAATAGACTCAATTATCTTTCAATCCATATCTCCTTCACTTTCTAATTCAATTTAAACTACCTTTGGTGATTTTTCAAAATCACATCACTGCTATAAACCAAAACTGTTTTGTTACAAAATATGGTTACCACTTCGAGCATACGTACACCCGAGTGGCAATAGATGCTGGTTTGCGGCTTTTCAGTCTTTCGACCGATTCACAGAACATTTCATGCAAACATTTAGAGAGGTATGAGATTACACACCCCATTTCAAACATGTATTCAGAAAGTAAGGGATTACACACCTGATTACGGTAAGGACTAAACCTTCTTGATCGTCGACACCACTACTTCCAAAGGTCAACGAATAGAGAAGAGCAACTTAACTATGATATATCCGACTTCCACCGATTTGACTTAAGGCTAAAGATTAGTTGGCAAGGATGTGTTATTCAGCCAAACTACTAGAGCACAGATTCAACCAAAGGAAGAAATGTCCAATACACAAGAAAGGAGAAGAGATATGGCTAAGAGGTTTTTGCTTCTTCATTTACAAACAAAATTGAAGGGCTGAATGTTCATCCAATATACCTAATTTTAAAGAATTTAATTCATCTCTCATGCCATCCACCTCATACCCCTTATCACAAAATATATGTTTACCCCACCATGACAAGAAATATGCATATTCTTGAGGAAATTTAATTAGTGGTGAGTCAACATTACCACTAATTATATCAAAAGGTAACTTTTTATTAGTCATCTTTTCACCTTAATAGCCACTCCCTCTATGCACATTCTTTTGAAGGATTTTTACAAATTAAAAATCAACCCATGCTTATCTCAAATTTTGTTTGTTTATGAAATTTTCATGCTTTTGCCATGGCTCCCATTAATCATGCTCCAATTCTTTTTTTTTTTTTAGGATGTTACAAAAGTATAATGAAATTATGTAAAGTTGAAGTCTCGGTTGAACATTAGGAATAGCGAGGATGCCGTTTTCACAACATTAGACAAAGAAGGTCCCATATAAGGCCATGTCTAGGACATGGCCTCGGCACCAAAGGGAGATCTCTTGTAAGACCATGTCTAGGACATGGCATCGACATTGATATACGATCTCGTATAAGACCATATTTGGAATATGGCATCGACATCGAGATATGAAATCCTGTGTAAGACCATATCTGAGATATGGCATCGGCATCGAGATGTGATCCCATGTAAGATCATATCTGGGATATGGCATTGGCATCGGGTTACATGTATGATGAGATTGAGTATCATTCGATATTCCAAGTAGTTCAACGGGTAAAGAACTAAGTTTATGTTAAAGATAGCAAAGAGCTAAGTCTATGTTCAAGAGAATAAAAGTGCTAAAGTTATGTGATGAAGTGATATAGGTACCCATGAGTAACTTATGAGTAATGAATGCAAAATGTGATATGTGATTTGGTAAGAGTAAGCACGAGTAAGTTATGTTGATGTGTTTGAGAACTTGTGTATTATTTAGTGTGATGAATGGATGTTATCATGAACTTTTATGTTGTTATTTATTTCATGCAAACTTACTAAGCTTTATGCTTACCCCTCTATTTTCCCTATTCCTTATAGTATTGCCAAGCTAGCTTGGGGATCGAAGAAAGTCGGAGTTCGATTCACACTATCAACTATTCTTTTGGTATAGTAAAGTTGATTAATTTTGGGTATGGCATGTATAGGAACTTGGTTATTTTGTGATATGTCATATTTGTTAGCCAATGTGTTGGCTATTAATGCTACTCATTCATTTTATAAATGGCCATTGGAATTGGCCAATACTTGTTAAGTTTTTATATAATCAATGATGATGAAATTCATGAAATACAAATTGTGTAATTGAATGAGTTATGAATGAAGTATGTGCATGATGAAGTAGGTTGATAATAAGGTATGGATGTTTTGTTTTCAGATACTAAAGGTGTCTTATTGTCATGTTGTGTGTTGCATTGAAATGGTATAAGTGTGCTTGCTTTTAGGGTGGCATTTGGCTTGGTAGATAGCCTTATAGTGGTCCACACGAGTAGGCACACGAGCATGTGTCTAAGCCGTGTGTGACACACAGTCAGCCCCATGGGCGTGTGCCCAGGCCATGTGAAGTTTGCATCTGAATTTAAGAATTTAATTTGCAACACGGTCTAAGGACATGGGCGTGTACCTTGGCCGTGTGACTTTAATATGTTGATGACGTCAGAAACAGAATGTCAAGGTTTTTATACACGGGCTAAGACACTAGCGTGTCTAAGCTGTGTGAGGGACACGGGCCATCGACACGGGCTTGTGTCCTGCCGTGTGAAAACCCCTGTAGGTTTGAAATGAAAAATAAAATCCACGCTGACTAAAGACATGGGCGTGTGTGACCACGCGACCTACCCACACGGGCATGGGGCCCTGTTTTAAGCAAAAATTTTCTAGGTGTTCAAAAGTTTCTAGTTTAGTCCTAAACCATTCCATATGTATGTTTAGGGTCTCGTGGACCTATAATAGGGACGTTATGATATCGAATGAGAAGTTTTAAGTTGAAATGAAATTGTATGTCTCGATGTTGTATGTTTGAGCAAGTTAAGTATGGTAATGGCTAATACCTGGTTCCGGTGTCGGATACGGGTAAGGGGTGTTACATGTTCGCTGTAAATGGGTGTTTAAAAAGAAAGAAGGGACTCCAGGAGTTGAAGAACCCAGATATAAAGCAAGACTTGTTGCAAAGGGTTACAGTCAAATTCCAAGAGTGGATTTCACAGATGTGTTCTCCCCAGTTGTGAAGCATAGTTCGATTCGAGCTTTACTTGGTATTGTGGTCATTCATGATTTGGAGCTTGAGCAAGTAGATGTAAAAACTGCATTTTTGCATGGAGAACTTGAGGAGGATATTTACATGCAACAACCAGAGGGTTTTACAGTCTCAGAAAAAGAAGACTATGTTTGCTTGCTGAAAAAGTCCTTTTACGGTTTGAAACAGTCACCAAGAAAGTGGTACAAGAGGTTTGATTCCTTTATGACTTCTCATGATTTCAAAAGAAGTAGTTTTGACAGTTGTGTTTACTTTAAGAAAAACAGTGATGGTTCTTTTGTGTATCTACTCCTTTATGTTGATGACATGTTGATAGCAGCAAAAGATAAAGGAGAGAGAAGAAAGGTCAAAGTCCAACTGAGTGAAGAATTTGAGATGAAAGATTTGGGACCAGCAAAGAAGATACTTGGTACAGAGATTCTCAAAGATAGAAAAACAAGTTAATTGTACCTAAGTCAAAAGGGGTACATTGAGAAAATTCTTTGCAGGTTCAATATGCAGAGTGCTAAGCCTGTTAGTACTCCTTTAGCAGCAAATTTCAAACTTTCATCAGTTTTGTCTCCACAATCAGATGATGAGATTGAGTACATGTCACATGTTCCATACTCTAGTGTAGTGGGATCTCTCATGTATGCTATGGTTTGTTCACGTCCAGATTTATCATATGCAGTCAGTGCAGTTAGCAGATACATGGCGAATCCCTGTAAAGAATATTGGAAAGCAGTTCAATGGATTTTAAAATACTTACGAGGTATTACTGATGTTTGCTTACAGTTTGAAAGAACTAGAGATGGAGTCATTGGGTATGTTAATGCTGATTTTGCTGGAGACTTTAATAAAAGAAGATTTCTCACAGGTTATGTCTTTACAATTGGAGGTCGTGCAATCAGTTGAAAAGCCACTTTGCAAACTACAGCCTCTTTGTCTACTACTGAAGCTGAGTACATGGCGATTACTGAGGCTTGTAAAGAAGCTATTTGGTTGAAGGGACTCTTTAGTGAACTCAATGAAGACCTTCAAATAAGTACAATATTTTGTGACAGTTAGAGTGCAATCTTCCTTACAAAAAATTAAATGTTTCATGAGAAAACAAAACATATTGATGTTCGATATCATTTTGTTCGTGATATTATTGCTCGTGGTGATATTGTTGTGAGTAAAATTAGTACTCATGAAAATCCTATAGATATGATGACTAAGTCACTTCCTATAACCAAGTTTGAGCATTGTTTAAACTTGGTTGGTGTTCCCTTAAGGGGTTTTATGGAAGAGGTGGAGAACTTGTTCGTTGAGAGTTCGCAATGAAGAACTTGTTCATTGAGAATTCGTGTCAAGATGGAGATTGTTAAAATTAAGTGACTTGAATCCTTATTTAAATAAAATACAGTGAAAAATAAAATAAAAGAAAAATTTTTATAGAACTACACTTCTTTTATTTTATTTTAGAATAAGGTTTTTTAAACCTTATTAAACTCCATCTATTTTATATTGATTAGAATAAGGTGTTTCAATCTTACTACAATCCCATTAGAATATGGCTTTACAAGCCTATAAATAGACATAGTCTATTCCTCTTGTAATTAATTCGAATTCGACATAGTGAATTTTCTTCTTCTCTGCCTGTGGTTTTTTCCCGAAAGGGTTTCCACGTAAAATCCTGTGTGTTCTTTATTTTTAGTTCTTTTTCCTTTGCAATATATTTGTCATTACCGACGTTATATTTTTCACAACTACAAATAACGAAAACCCACCCGTTTGCACATTTGGCTCTAGCACACCCAAAGTTAACTGATTTGCTCCAAACAACCTGAGTATAGTGTAGACAATCATCAACGCCGATTGGAATTGTGGTCATCGTCAGGCTTCTCACTAGCCCACATTTTTACGGCGTCAATGCCATCAAGGTTACTGAGGCCCTCAGCAGGGTTTTCACCGTAGGGTCCATATGAAGGCTCCATCTTGCAATCACCGATCCTTTTATTGGCATAATTTTGAGCGTCGGAAGCCAAGGTTTGGTTCCAAACAAGCGGACCTACCCCAGCCTTGGCTCGAATCACATTATGCGATTCACGAAATCTTGTAGAGAAATATGGGCTCGTGATAAATGAGATACACTTGAGACCATTAAGCATATAGCGAAGAAAGGCTTGGTGAACCACATTTTCAATAGTTTGTAGGCTAAAGAAACAGAACAGTTTTTCAACTTTTTTTTTAATGCTTTTTGATGTTTTGTATATTTTATAATTTATAATGTACAATGAGTGATGGCTTACGGTTTTATAGACAATATCTCTAGAAAGAAATAGCTTAAAAGGAGTTGAAATAAAATTTGATTTTTCACCGTAAATATTGCCATGATTAGGGCAATATAATATAGAAAAACAGATTTAGAGAGGGTGAAATAGAAATATCAATATATAGGTAATAACAACTACTTTTCATATCAAAAACTTAAAAATGTATTTTAAGTTTAAAATTATATGTAACATTTATTTTATATCATCTTAAATTTAATCTTTAGATAACCTCTACCTGTACTTTAAAAAGAAAAAATCAAAACAATACGAAGTTAAAGGGATTGAATTCTCATATCTACATCTAGGGGGTTTGGGCTCGGCCCCCTCCCCAAAACGAGAAATTATATTTTTAGCATTTTAAAATTTGTAAAATTTTAAATCAGTAGACAATAAAATTATATTTTAACCTCTAAAAATCATAAAATTTTGATTTAACATTTTTAAATTTTTAAATATATAATATATCTCTCAAAAAATTATTCAATTTTCCCTATCCCTCGAAAAATGTTTTAGCTTTGCCATTGTATACATCTTGCATATTGTGAAACTCAGTTTAAAAAATTTCCTTGTAAAATACCTTTGCAAAAAATTAAAAATATTTATTGAACCCTAAAATTCGAAAATTACATCAATTAAACTTTTGATTAATAAAAATTGTTATTAATTGTTACTGTATTAGCGTGACTATTAATAAAGGTTGATTTAACGTTATAATGTTGATGTGACATTTTATGTCAATAAAAATTTTAAAAATTAAAATATTTATAAAACAAAATTATATATTGCTAAAATATTATAAAAAATTTAAGAAATAAAATTATTTTTAAAATATTAAAAAATTTTAAAAATATTAAAAATCAAAAGTTTAAAAAAAAGTATAACTATTTCAAAAAAATATAAAAAAGAATATTTAAAATTTGAAAATCTGAAAAAAAAGCTTAATAATTTTAATACAATTTTATAAAAGTTCAAAAAAATATTAGGAAAAATATAAATTATTTTAAAAACTAAAATATTAAAACAAAAATTATAAGCTTTTTAACCCAAAAATAAGAAATGAAATGTGTGGCTGTAAACCGGAATAGACTGGATTTATACATAAGCTAATAAAATTAAAAGCAACCACAATGAGTAAAAACCCACAGCCACATGATTAACAACCTTGTGCTCTACCATCTATGTTAGACAAACTTATTATTAGAAATCTCGTTTGTTTTCGGGATTTTTTACCTAAATAATTTTTTTTTAAAAAATTAAATATTGAAATAGGTTGTCAGCTGGATTATATACGAAAATGGTATGTTTTTTTGGGTCGCGTCTATCTAATAGGCGCAACACTTTTTTATATTAAAATATTTTTTTAAAATTATTATTTTATATTTTTTCCAGATTAGTATATGACCCGTGTAGAGATGCAAAATGGTATAGGGTAAGTGGCGCCTATTTGGTAGGCGTGATTGGTTGAGCCTATCTGACAGGCACGACTGGTTGAGCCTACCTGACAGGCGCGACTGGTTAAAATATATCATAATTTCAGAAACAAAAAAAGATGATAAATATCCCATAATTTCCCATAATTTACCTACAGTAAAAAAAATTATGTTAGTTTACAATAATAATATAATTAAAATAAATATAAACTATCTAAACATAAAAAACATACGAATTAAAAAAATAAAAATAGAAATAGAAACATACCTGATTAGTTTCTTTCAAACAACCTATAAAATTATATAACAACAAATTTAATCAACATTTTAATAAATCAATAAAAATTGTCAAATAAATAAAAATCAAATAAAATTACATTATATAAAAAATTACATTAAAAAATTACAAAACACTAACAATTTATATAACCTAATCATAAATAACTAACAAAATAACTACAAAATTATTATTTTTTAAATAAGTTACTAAAAATTCACAAAATGTACTAAACACTAACAATTTGTAACCTAATCCCATAAATTACTAACAAAATAAATAACTATAACAAAACTACTAACAAAATAACTATAAATTTTTTTTTAGAATTTACATTACTAAAAACTCATAAAAAACAACAATTTATAATAAATTACTAACAAAATATTTAACAAAATGATTTTACATTACTAAAAACTCACCAAATACTAAACTAAGCACAACAATTTATAACATAATCCTAAATTACTTATAAATTAATTTTAAAATAACTACAAACACAACAATTTATAACATAATCCTAAATTACTAACAAATTAATTTTAAAATAATTATAAAAAATATTTTTAGTCGCGCCTGCCTTTCAGGCGCGACTTGTCTCGGGTATTTTTAACTCGCATTTTGACTCGTTGATTGTATTTTGACCTGTTTATATATTTAAATATTTTTAATAAAAATAAAATAATAATATTTTATTTATTTAAAGTAAAAAAAATATATATTAATATAAAAAAAGTGGTTACACCTATCAGATAGGCGCGATCCGAAAAACCATATCATTTTCGTATATAATCCAGCTGACAACCTATTTCAGTATTTAATTTTTTTAAAAATTATTTAGGTAAAAAAACCCTTTGTTTTCATCTATATAGTTTTAGTTTCTTCTTCTTCTTTTCTTCTTTTCCATTCATGAATGGAAAAAGATATCATTTTAATCAGGCTTAAGAGCTTGTGGTCTGTTGAATGAGTTATTTATTTTATTTTTTATAAGGAGGGTAAAAGTTATTACATAACAATTAATCTAGAAAAAGATAAACCAATAACACCCTCATATAACACATTCAAAGAAAAATTGGGAGGTTGGGACCAAGAGTAAAAGACAATAACCATTCATTCTGCAGTCTTTGCTAAGTAATCAGCCATCCTATGCATTCTCGATACACGTGCCTAATACTAATATCCCAATCTCAACGCAATAGGTCTTGGATGGTATGAATTACATATGAATCCAGCTATTATATCATCAGAGTACCCTTAACATGATGCAGCGCTTCCAAACAATATGTTTGTAACAACACATAACAACAACCATGGACTATCCAGAAACATTATCAAGATTATCTAGCTGACGAGTCACTGATTCAATCCATTCAGACAACTACCCTGAAGATTTGGCACGACCTTGTTTTTTCGGCACTTTAAACCCACATTTGGTTATCTCATGCATAGACGTACCAACCTCTTTATTGCATGCATGGGATCTTTTGAAGAAGAAGCATTAGAGTGGCCCACTAAGGTGTTGTTGTCATCAATGATCACAGTTGTGTGATTTAATTCTGGTAAGACAGTAGCACTAATAATAATCGAATTGAAACCAGGTGAGATCTGAGGCCCATTTCCCTTACTTTCTCCTACCCCCACCTCATTGGACTGGTCTTTCTCAAGGGTAGATTGTGACTCTTTTCCATTAGCCTTCGTGGTTGACCCATCATTAATTTTTCCTCCATATGAATCCTTCACCAACCCCCAAAAATCTGAGCCCTTTAAAATCTTTCACCTTGATTCTTTCTCTTTCAAATTGGTCTTGTTTTTCATTTGAGAATATTCAGCTTTCTTATTATTCTTTTGAGATTATTTAGTTTCCTTATAATATAAAAATAGTTGCATTCTCATCACCATTATCTTCTAAGATTTGGAAACTTGATTGTTCATTTCCTCAACTAACGATTGATCTTGTTTTCCTTTCATAATAGACTTTCCCGAAATATTTGGTCTTTATCTACGGGTCGGAGCTTGCATCCAAGGTCTGTATAGAGAAATCAAATCCTTCGTAGCACCTGCAATTGTAGATGTCACAATATCAATAGTCGGCACCACCGTTAGCTCCGTCAAGCCCACTTTTTTCTCATTCCCTTTTTGTTTTGGACAACTCTCCTTAGTGTGCCCATAGCAACCACACTCTTAACAAATGACAGGCAAGCCCTCATACTCTACATATTGAACATGACCATCAATACCAACACAAAAAACTAAAGGTTTTTCAGATCAACCAGCACTTCCAAGCAAGCAAAATGATCCCTCTTCACTTCTTCGTGTTATAATCAACTTTTATAGTCTTTCCCAGCACTTTGGAGACGATTCTCAACAAACCTTTAATATAGTATCGATATGGAAGTCGAGGAAACCTTAGCCAGACCACCATCTTCGAAGGGTAACTTTCACCCTTTTCGAAGGATAACTTTCCTTTTGATTACTGAGTTTAACTAGGAAAAAAATTGTTATTAAGGTCAACTACCTGGAATCTCCCAGTTAAACTCCATAAAGCTTGTAGACAACCAACCAAAGCTTTGTAACCAACATTTTTTTTTTCCAAAGAGACGCACTAGAACTGTCTTAGCCAAGCTCCTATCAATCCATTCATGAATCTGCTCGAAAAAAGTAATCTCAGGATACTTGCCTTTGGTACTATTCGTGTAGTCATCCTTCCCAATTTCAAGTTCTGACTCTACAACCACTTCATCTTTTAACCCCTCTATCCTCAACATTCCCTACAAGTTTGTCTCGCCATGAAAACTTTGGAAGACGCATTTTTCATTACCACATCCTCTAGTTCAGGACCATCAGGGGATTTATTCTTGACTTTCTTTGTGGCCCTCTCGAGGCCCTCAAGGACCAGGGACCCTAGTTGTTCCAACGAGACAAAAGAGAACGACTCTTGCGATAAAGGAAAACCCATATCAAAAGATTATTAAAATGAGTTGTCTGACTTATTTTAATTTATAAGATGAATTAAAATTTTTAAAATAAGGATTTCAATCAACTTTTTAAAGTGTGTTATTTAATTTACATACAAGTATTAAAGTTAAGGGTAAATTATATTAATGGTCTCCTAACTATTAGCATGTTTCTGTTTTGGTCATCCAGTTTTAATTTTTTTTAGTCGGTAATTATCGAATTTATTATTTTGGTAACTCATTTGCTAAATCACTAACGAAATATTCACATGGTGTTTTGTCTTATCGACATAATAACAAATTTAGCCCTCTAATGTCTACAAATTCTATCCATTTGGTCCTAATTCTACAACAAGTTTAACCTTCAACTTTATACACTCTGTAGATTTAGTCTTGATTCTTAAATTTAAAAAAGAAAAATATTTAAAAGTTCATTCTTCAATAAATATACATACATAATTATAAATAAATGACTAACCATTTCTCTCTTTTTCTAACATGAAATTTATTTATTAAAATAATAATTTTCTCAAAAAAATCCACAAACAAGACTTAAAACATATTCAAACTTTTTCTCTTTTTTTTTACTCCCTACGAAATTTGAAACACCCAAAACTTAGAGAGTTAGAAATTATTAAATTACCATGTGTTAGAGCTCTAGTATTAGTAGTTAGTAGCTTAATAAAACTTGTAGGGAACCAAGGCTCAAATCCCACATATTGCATTTTTCATCTTTACTTTCCAGCAACTAAGGATGAAAACCTAGCTAGCTTAAGTATTAAATGTGGTGAAAAATGATCAAGAATAAGCCTATTAGTTTAGTGGTAAGGCTTTGGCACAAATTCTCATTTTCCAAAGTTTTATCCACGTCAACCTCATTATTTCCCCATTTTGATTTTTCTTTTAATTTCAGCCATAAGGGCAAATTGCCAAAACAACCCTTGAATTCTTGTGACTTCAACTATTAAATCCCTTTCCTAATCACATAAGGTTTTTTAATTCATATTCAACCTTAATTGGAATTTTCCCCTATTTCTTTCCCATTCTTTCTTCATCTTTCCTTTTGTAAAAAAAAAAATCTCTCATTCGCTCGAATTTTATTTTGATTTTAAGTTGAAACCGAGACCCGTTCGAATCATTCTTCGTATTAATTTAGAGAAACGCCGTCAATTTTTGTTGTAACAAACCAATATCTGTAAGCATTCTCGTTTCTAATTTCGTAAAACCTTAGGATTCTAAAATAGCATTGTTCTTGACAATATTTTAAATCGATTTTGAATCTTTTTCGAGTTTTCCTGAAAATCTTGCTAAAATTCTATAAATCTTGAAATTATATTAATTCTTACGTTTTTATCGATCAAAAGGCCCGTTGTAGGTGACCCGGATCAGATTTGGACATGAGGATCGTCATACGAGACCTCAAAAGTTAGGTGTGTGTTCTTTTACGAGAAAATCGAGACAAAATTGAAATAACCCAAACCACACGGCCTACCATATGGGCGTGTAAGTCGCCCGTGTAGATTGAATAATCTCATATACGATCATGTTTCCCCTTTAAAATCTAGGTATTCGTTTCTCATACGACCTAGGACCCCCCACACGACCTGCCACATGGTCGTGTCTCCCTTGTAGGAAGGAATTTCAAAGGTCACATGGCCTCAGACTCTCACACAATTGTGTACCCCTTCCATATGATATTTTGCTCTTTTTTTTTCAATTAATGAAGCACTAGTCCTCTCACTACCTGTCATAATGTTGCAGTCTCCTACTGTGTCAGTTGTCCCACCATCATCAGTAATCCCTCTAGACATGTGTGCTGCTAGTCAGCCCTCATTGTAACCTTTATTATCTCGCAATGAAAGCCCCTTGAGCTCAGCTTTTTCAAGCCCTCCTCTTGGCAATAGTCATCCTATGGTTGCCAAGAGCAAGGCTGACATATTTAAACCAAAGGCATACACTCTAACTACCACCATTAGCCCAATTCAACCCTCCAACATCCATGAAGCCATGAGTATTCCATTTTGGCAGAATGCAATGTATGATGAATTGTATGCCTTGGCTTGTAATGGCACATGGGACTTAGTGTCTCCCCTTTCTAACAAGTCACTCGTCGGGTGTAAATGGATTTTCAAGAACAAGAAGAATCAATATGGTAGTGTGGCACAAAACAAGGTATGCCTTGTAGCTCAAGGTTTCTCACAAGCTGCAGGTATGGACTATCATGAAACTTTTAGTCCAGTGGTGAAAGTAAACACTGTTCGAACAATCCTAAGTTTGGTTGTATCCAACAAATGGCGGCTCCGGCAGATGGATGTCAATAGTGCCTTATTGAACGGGGATCTCATTAAAGAAATTTATATTAAACAACCTCCTAGGCTCGAAACTGTTGATAAAAAGGGTAATTTAATGGCTTACAAACTCAAGATGGCACTCTACGGCCTTAAACAAGCTCCTAAAGCTTGGTTCCAGAAGCTCCATGACTTCTTAATTTAATAGTTACATTTCTAGTCATCCAAAGCAAATTCCTCTTTGTTGTTTAAAAAGAGCCCCTCTGGTAACAATGTGTTTTTACTCGTATATGTGGACGATATCATTCTCATAGGAGATTCCAACATAGACATCGAAGTAGTCATTCAAGTTTTGCATAATCAGTTTTCAGTAAAGGACTTGGGAGATCTTAGTTATTTTCTCAGTCTAGAAGTAACACAACACAGTGATAATGTGCATATTTCTCAACACAAGTATACACGAGATTTGTTAGACAAGGCAGCAATTGGCATGTTTGGTATAATTGTTGTGATGGCTAAGTGGTTAATAGTTTTGATTATTTACCAATGATATATCATGGTTGATTTGGTATGATATAGGGATGATGAATTGGTATATTTTGTGGCATGAATTAGTTGATAAAATGATGAGAAAAATGCATAAGAAAGATATGTGAAATGGTTGGTAATGATATATTGTTTTGGTATGTTTATGGTTATAATTTGAGTAGTGAAATGGATGGATTTTAATTGGCATGATTTGTATATGAAATAGCATGTTTTGGTTGCCTATAAATGTGTTGAAATGGTATTATTTGGTTGTTTAGGTGAGCATGAGAAAGGGTGGCAAAAATTGGCCTTGCAAATGGCCTATTTTTGTCCACATGGGCAGAGACACAGGCGTGTGTCTTAGCGTGTACGACACATAGTCATGCTACACGGCCGTGTGTCCCCTGGTGTTGAGATTGAATTGAAGTCAGTATGCTCCACACGGTCTTACACACGAGCGTGTGACCGGAAGTTTGGCACAAGTCGGTATACCCCCTAAATGGCATACGGCCTAGCACACGGGCGTTTGAGTTGGCCGTGTTGCATAAGTCAGTATACCCTATAGGATTGACACGGCCTAACACACGGCCTAGCACACGAGCATGTGTGGCCATTTCGAAGGGCACACGGGCTAGACACACGAGCGTGTGGTCAGCCGTGTGACCCAAGTCAGTATGTGATGGTCTCTAAACTAACTATTAATTCAACGAAGGCAAGCGCACCTATCGAACAGTAGTATAGCTATGGTGAGTCTGGAATATCGTATCCACGAGGACTAAAAGTACTAGTAATAACTATTTTTCTATTATTTAACCTAATAATTAAAGGGTTGTTTTAATCTAAAATTTAAACCAACTAATTAACTATGAACACGACAGGGATAAAATTTAGAAAAATATTTGAAGAGAAACCAATAAAGAAGACAATACCTAGGAAAGAATCCACCTATACTTCACTAATTATTCCAAATCTGAATTAAATGATTTATTTACTTGCCCTGATCTGTAGAAATCCCTAAATTAGATTAATATCTCTTTCAAGACTATTAACACCTGACTCTAGGTTGATTAATCGAAATATCTTTCTAATTAAAACCCCTATTGTCGCATTAACTCAATATATGGACTCCCTTATTAGATTTGACTCTAATCTTATGTCATCCTATTTCTAGGGTTGCAATCAACTCCACTTAATTACGCTAGATCTACTCTTAAGCAGGGACTTTTACTCCACTGAATAAGCACATCAAACTTGGATTAATATTCTTGACAATATTAAGACAAAGATTAATAATGCATAATTAAGATCAAGAACAAATATTTATCAATAAATTTAGATATTTAAATAATAAGATCCATAATAGGTTTCATCTTCCCTAAGTATTTAGGAAGTTTAGTCCATAACGTAAAAGGAAAATATCTCAGAATAAAGAAAACAACAAGACATAAGAACCCAAGAACTTCTTAAGGAAAATTGATGGAGATCTTCAATCTTGAATGATATCCTGCTTCTGAATTGATTCCGACGGCTTCCTTCGAGTAATTCATTCGTTCTACTCTGCGTGCTACCTTAGGTCTTCTTCTGGTGTGTATTTATAGACTTTAGAATGCTCAGAAACCCTAAAATTTGGCATTTTCTGCGTGAAAACAAAATAGGGTGCGACAGGGACACGGGCGTGTGATCAGCCCGTGTGATAATGCCCAGGCCGTGTGCAAATTTGACATGGCTCGCAATCGACACGAGCTGGCACACAGGCATGTGTCCAACTCGTGTGGTTCACACGGGCATGTGCTCAGCCCGTGTGGTATTAGCTTGGCCGTGTGGATCCTTAAGATGGCCCATTTTGTCCGATTTTGGCCCGTTTTCTGCTCCTTTCACTTCTCTATACTCTCCTAATTATACAAACATGAATTTAAAGGATTTAAGAGCATCGAATTCACAAAATTGTATAATAAAACATCCAAAAATACGCTAAGCATGGGATTAAAATGTGTTACTTTTATGGTTTATCAGTATGTATGCCCTGTTTCACACGGTCTGGGGCACAAGCGTCTCTGGAGCCATGTGAGGTACACGACCTATTCACACGGGCATGTGACCCTGGTATGTTTGAAAAATTTCTAGATTTTCGAGAATTTTCGTAAGTTATCGGTTTAGTCTCGAACCACTTCTAAAGCATGTTTAGGCCTCGTAGGCCCTTATAAGGGACAATGTGATTATGATTGAATGGTGTTTGAGAATGGATGCATAAATGTATGTTGTATGTTGTGATTTGATCGGTAATGCCCCGTAACCCTATTCTGGCGATGGATACGGGTTAGGGGTGTTACATTTCAACCTTTAATGGTCACTTTGATAGGGTTCTCTAATGTAACGACCTGGAATTTATGGTAATCGAAAAAGTGCATTTTCGGGTCTCCATTTTCATAAAACGAATTTGTTAATATTTATTAAAAAAATTTACGAAGTTAGTTGTGTGGTTAATTAGGTTTTGGTTAGATGAATAAGCTTGAATTAAGGTTAATTTAGTATAAGGGCTAGATTGAATATAGGGTAAAAGTTGAATTATAAAATCAAGAAAAGTCAAGGGACTAAATTAGCAATAAAACCAAAAGTGACAAGTGTGTGGTAATAGTGAAATACATGTGGTAAAATAAAATACATATATTAATTAATTAATTAATTATTATTTAAGTAAAAGATATTATGTATTTATAATATTATTATATTATTATATTATATAACATAAAATAAAGTAAATAAAAGAAATAAAGAAATAAAAGAATAGAAAAGAAATAGAATAATGGAACGAAATAGAGAAGGGAAAGAAAGAAAGAAAAAGAAGGAGAAATTAAGATTTAAGGTTTTGTGCTTAACTTGGTAAGTCAATTTAGTCCCTTTTATTGTAATTTTGATGTTTTTGGAATCCTAGAACAAAATACTACTTAATAAATGGAAATTTTGAAATTTAGTTGATTTTTAGATGTGGTTTTTGTTGAATTAATTGAATAATTAGGGTTTGAATTGATAGAATTTCAAGTTAGAATTGAGAAAAAGATTAAATTGCAAAACAGATCATAAGTTTTATGTAGTAGGGACTAAATTGAAAGAATTTAGAAATTAGGATTTTATGGTGAATTTAGGGAGTTGAAATTAGATTAAAGTGGAAATTGAATTGAGATATGGAATTAGTTTTGTAAGAAAATAGTTAGTTTGATTTGAGGACTAAATTTGAATTAAAGCAAAAATTGTATATAAATTGAAATATTCAATGTTAAATTGTAGTGTATTGATAAATTTTAATTGTTTCAATTTCCGTAGCTAACGTTGAGCAGGAGACGTCGGCTAAGAAAGGAAAGGAAAAAGTCAACGAAGATTAGCTCGAAAAATATGGTTTGTATTTCTATAATCCGAAAACTAAAACTATTTGTTGTATTTATTATTATGTATGGTAAGTGAAATTGAGGTGAGTTTGATATATTAACATTGAATTGAATTATTTTGTGATAGTATGTGTACGATTGAAAAGTGTATTGAATTGGAATTGATTGAAATTGTATATTGATTTGAAATTGAATTATAAATTGAAATACCCTATTAACAATGTCGTGCTAAGTCGGATATAGTTGGCATGCCATAGGATTGGAAGTGTTCAGGGATACTTCGACCTCGAGTCGATAAGGCACTATATGTGTCATAATATTGCTTCGGATAATTCCGATGAGGCACTATGTATCGTATTGTTATTGCTTTGGATAAATTCGATGAGGCACTATGTGTCGTATTGTTATTGCTTCGGATAAATCTGATAAGGTACTGAGTACCGTATTGTTTTACTTCAGCATGGCCGATGAGGCACTGAGTGCCGTACTGGTTTGGGTTGGATCCGCATATCCGTCGGAGTCCGAGTCGTGTTAATAGGGATATATGAATGAATTGATCAAATGATTGACATTGAATGGTATTGAATAAGAAATTAATATTAATTTTGAAATTGAAATTGAGAAATTTATTGTGAAATGCTATTGAATAGCAATTGTGAGATTGAAATAGAAGATATGATGATTGAAAGTGATATGGAAGATGAATTTATAAAATTGATTATTTATTGAATGATTACTATGTATAATTATGTATATAAATTTTATAAATTTTTGCTTAATAAGTATTCGGATTATAGAAATACCACTGAGTGTATATTCAACATACGGTTTGTTTCCGTGCGCAGGTTTGGTTAAAGTTCATTCGTTGGATCATCATCCAAAGCTGATCTTAAACTCAAAAACGTGGTGAAGTATTTTCTCTTTTGAAATGGCATGTACCTAGGTTGTCTTTTGATGTCATTTAGATATGTGAATATTAATGGTGTATAAGATGATATTGGTTGATTTATATATATATATACAAACATATGTCTTATAATATAGCCATTTACATGGTTTTAGTTTGAATTGGTTGAATGGTTTGTAATTGGATTGAAACATAATTAGTCCGGGTTAAGTATGTATGAACACAAATAGTCATACTTCATCCGGAGTAAGTATGTGAAAGGTATTAATGTTGGTACATTGATTTGGTTATTAAGTCTATCATTTTGGCATGTTTTAGAAGTGTTTAATCGTGTTTTGATTTGGTTGAATAATTGGATATTGAGTTTTTTTGTTGTTTAAGATTTGCAGGGTTGGTAAATTCTAATGTGTATGTTAAATATTTATGAGATTGTTAGCATTTGTTCTGTAATGACTAGTAATGCTTCATAACCCTGTTCCGGCGACAGATAAGGGTTAGGGGGTATTACATCTAAGGCTAATTGGGCAAGTTCTCTTGAAGATCAAAAGTCAACGTTTGGGTTCTATGTCTATCTTGGTACCAACTTGGTTGGCTGGTCATCAAAAAGATAAGGGGTTTGGCAAATGTCACTGCAGAGGTTACATGGTTTCAATCATTACTTAATGAAATAGAGGTACCATTACAGCGTGTTCCAATTATTTGGTGTGATAACTCGAGCACCATCTCATTAGCTGCAAATCCAATAATGCATGCCTGGATCAAACATGTGGAGCTTGATTTACATTTTGTTCGAGATAAGGTATTAAGTGGGAAGCCTTAGGTAAATCATGTACCTGGGAATGATCAAGTGGCTGATGTGCTGGCAAAGCCACTAACCATTGCTGCCTTTTCTCGATTTCGCCACAGGCTGAATGTTGTTTATTTTAAAATTAGCTATTAATTATCTTCTATTAGTTAGCTATTCCCTTGTTATCGTAATATGTGTATAAAAGTACATTCATTGTACCTTAAATGTTATGAATCAAAGATTATTCTTTACTATTTCTTGTTTTTTGTTAAAGATACATATAAAATCTAAGATTTAGAACCATTTATTTTGACCTAATAGCTAAGATCATTTTAATTCTCCTGGTTTCATTTCAAAAATTCTAATATGGCCCAATTTCTTACTTGTATTAAACTGCTGATCGGATATTAAACACTTACAACATGTTTGGTTGGGGGGAATAGGAATGCATTCCCCCCAATTTGGTGGGCCCGCCACCAAACCAACGTTTGGTTGGCTGTAAAAGGATTACAGTCTGATTCCATTCAGGCCTTATTACATCTAAAGGCTGTAATAGTCATTCATTGCCCACATACCTGAATAGCTATTCCGTTCGGCTCTCTTTTTCCTATTTTCCAAATTTTGCCCTTCTTCATTTGCCGTCAAACTCTCTACACAATTTCTGCCCTCAAACTCTCTTGCCATATTTTAGATATTCTCCTTCATCTTCTCCCACAGATCTGTAACTTTCTCTCCTTTTGTTTCCATATTTCAGGTAATGGCGTTTTTTCCTTATTTGATTTTTCCTTCTTTTAACGTTTCTCCTCTGTACTTTTTGATCATGTTCTTTTTTTTAATTGATTGTTTGCTTAATGAGCATTTCTATTCCCTCTCCTCTCCGCCGAATGCTGATTCGTTGTTTAAGAAAATCAATTTTACCCCGTCAATTTCTCACCTAAAAAATGCTCAGACTCAGCCTCACCGACAGCCAATCCCTTCCTTCCTTCAACTTCGGTAGAGGGAAAAACAGTCAAGTAGCCAAGTAAGCATATGAATATTTGAGTGATGTTGCGTCTTCCTTCCCACAATCAACGCTTCCATCTCCTCCTTCGTAATCTCTCCTCTTTTGCCTCTCAACCTACCATTTTCATGACCTCCAAACAATTCCTCAAAAACCATCCCCAAAAACTATTCTTTCTTCCCTCTAAACAATCCCTCTAAACGCTTCCTTCCCTTTCTTTCTTCCAAACCCATCCCCAAAAACCATTCTTTCTCGCTCAAGACTAATGAGTTTTCTTCTCTTCCTTCTCCCAGTGTTTCTTCTCCCTTTCCAAGTTTTTTTTATTTTCTGCAAATACAGGAAAAAAAGTTGTTGCTTGATTGTTTATTTAGTTCTTTCTCTATTTATGCTAATTTTGTTGTATAAGGAGTTGTTTTCTATTTTTTGGTATTATCTGATTGACTCTATCATTGATTTTAGTATTTGGTTGGTTGTCTTATTTTATAATGTTTGGTTTTGGAATTTTAATCAACTTTCGTATTTGTAATTTCAAATAGTCAAAGGATCCTCCTATTGGCTTCTATTCCATTACAGTATTTACTTTATGAGTCCAAGTATCACTATAATTTCCCAATTGTTAGTTCCTAAACCATGGAAGACACACTGGTTATTGCGTTGATGTGGTTTGTCTTATACAATAGCTCGCGATTTGTAACAGAGTTTTACAAGAGGTAGATCCTTACTTTGTCCTTTGGTTCCATTTCATTGAAATAATTTTGATTGGATAGACACAAACTTTCTTGTTTAGGACTTGGTTTATCATCCTAATATAGTTAAATATTGATCCTTTTATGCCTTTGGCTGTCACTGAAATGTGGATTTAAGTTCTTTCTAAGTTTTGGAATTTGGTTCTTGTTTGGATTGTCTTGGCAAATATGACTAAAATTCGTTTTGTTTTAGTCTTGCTATTCTAGAAATCATTTAATAACAAAAGATGGAAATGATGGATAAAAAAGAGTGGTTTTATAAACTTGTTTCATATTGTTGAAGCTAATTGACATGACCAGAAAAATTAGAATTTTAAAATCAAGATTGTTGATGAATAATGAGATGTCACCAAATTTTCTGTTCTTGACTCCCTCTCTAAAAGATTTCTTGTTGCATACTTGCTGATTACCTTAAATAATTGCAAATAAAGTTAGCTTTGAAAATTGTCCATGAAGCATGAAGTTTCCATGAAGCATGAAGTTTATTGAAGTTAGCTTTGCAAATTGTCCATGAAGCATGAAGTTTAGAGGATGGATACTAAATCACAAGGGCCAGTTTCTTTTAATATTATTATTATTTTCTTGAAGGAATGTTCGATTTCATTCTTGCATAAACAAGTAATAAAGTTAAATAGGGGAAACAATTGATTATTCTTGGAGGATATGAAATCCCACCATGTAAACGTTATACTTGAGATATTTGGGAAATTAGGGGAAAATTTTAGACTTTTTGAGTAACATCGTGTGATGGTATCCTAGGGTTTTCCATGTATGATTTTATATTTTAAGGTGCTCAAAAATGTCATATTAATGTTGTTCATGTATGACTTTATATTTTATCATTTGGAGCTTTAATTTTTTAACACAAGTGATGTCAATTTCTTGTCTTGATAATTGATCGCTGCAAATCAGAGCTTTAAATATTTATAAAAGAATGATCAAACCTGGAGACTAACTCTGACAACGATTAAAGGCAAGTGTACCTATCGAACAGTAGTATAGCTTAGGCAAGACCGGTTATCGAGCCCAAAGGAACTAAAAGTATTAATACTCACTTTCTTTTTATTATTTAGCCTTAAAATTAGAGTTAAGATTGCTTTTAAACTAAATTGATGACAACTAAACTAAGGACACAAAGACAAGAAGACGAACTGGAAAATAACTTTGAAGAAAAACTCAGTTGATTTCGACGATACCTTCGGGAAGAATCCACCTAGACTTCACTTATTATCTAACCCTAAATTATATGATTTCTTTACTTAGCTTGATCCGTGAGACTCCCTAACCTATATTAAACCCTCTCTCGAGGCAAATAACGTCTAACCCTAGGTTAATTAGTGGAACTCTCGTTCGCTTATAATAACCTCCTAGGATAGCAGTAAATCGATCAATGGACTCCCATATTAGTTTTCACCCTAATCCGACAAAATCTCGTAACCCTATCTCTAGGCGTTCGATCAACTCCGCTTAATTACGTTAGATCTCCTCTTAGGCAGGGTCTATTCCTCCTCCACGTAAGCACATTAGATTTGGATTAAGCAACATAATTAAGAACAATTTATCATATAACTTAAAAATGAAATAACAAAATCCATCTAGGTTTCATCCCCTTCAGGTATCTGAGGGGTTTAGTTCATAATGAATAAACAAAACATCGCAAGAGAAAAGATAAAACAAAACATAAGAAAACCCTAAAACCCCCTGAAGGAATTGAAGGAGAATTCCGCCGTCTTGAGTATAACTCCGGCTTCTTGGGATGGATCAACTGGCTATCCTCGCGTTATTCCCTAACTTTGACCTTCTCGGCTTGGCTCCTTGGCCTAGCTTTCGATCCCTTTCAAAGGTGATACTTGGGGGATATTTATAGGCTCTTGGAGTGCGATTTTTTCTCCCTAAGTATCCTTTTCCGACTGAAATTGCTCTTTCCAGCAACAGAGGCACGGCCATGACACACGCCCGTGTGGATCGAGACCTGACCGTGTTCAGATTTCTAACTTGAGGCACGGCCGTGTGTGACGGAGTTGAGGCCGTGCTCTAGGTGTTCGTCGAGGCACGGCCGTGTGTGCTTTGGGCCAGGCCGTGTCAATTTCGTGCTAAGGCCCATTTACTCCGTTTTAGGCCCGTTTTGTGTTCTTTTCATCCTCGGGTGCTTTCCTGGGTATAAGACATGAAAAGAAAGGATTAAAAGCACCTTTTTATATAAAACAAGGAATAAATCATCCAAAAGCATATTAAATGTGGGATTAAAATATGTTACTTTTACGGTTTATCAATAATATCTTTATTATTTACTGATGCAAGTGGACAGACAAGTATCAAGTAACAGACATAAACAAATATCTCCACTGCAATGATGATACCATTACTCTTTTCTAGTAATACGAGAAAAATAATTTATAAATGTTAAACTACATTTACATTTCGGATTTTATCTTTTTACTTTAAACAAGAACATTTTGGTTATATTTAATTTTCGATATGTTTTTATTTTTGATATGTTTGATTTAAAACTATTTTAATCTTTTAATATATTATTAAACTATTTTTATTTTCGATATCTTTAATTTATGTTATATTTAATTTTGGTCTTCAAACAATGTTTTATATTACTTAAATTGTTTAATTAAAAATTATAATTAAACAATGTTTTATATTACTTATATTGTTTGATTAAAAATTATAATTAACACTACAAAAAGTATCTCAACAAACGAAACCAAAAAAAAAAGTAAAATGCTACAAACAAATCATTTTTTTTAAAAAAAGGAAGATATTTAACACACTATATTAATCAAATGGATATTTTATAAAAAAATAATTATTAAACGTCAGTCATCAATTAATCAAATCCTCAATAACACATTCTTTTCTTTTCTTTTCTTTTTTCTTTTCTTGTTGATTGATAAAGAAATGAATTTCAATTTTTTGACTAGCAAAGATAGTTTTAATTTCTATTTTGTGCTTTGTAAAGAATCTAAATATGTATTGTTCATTTTTCTTTGACAATGTGTTATTGCTTCCTCTTCTTCTTTGGTTTGCTTGATTGCTTCTTCCACCCACAGTTGAGCTTCTTGTATTTACTGAACCACTGTAAGTTCTTTAGAAATTAAATTCTTTGATTTTGTTTTACTATTATTGAAATTAGTATTGAAGAAATGTGACCCTTTTACTATGATTTGAAGATATGTAACACTTTAATATCTTGCAGTAATGGCTCGTCTGCCTTTAATTGTACAAAGTGAGAGGCGTAAAAGAATTGGTCTTGCTATTACAATATGGTTGCAAATGTGTACAATTGTGAGTTGGTTCTTAGTTGCATTAGGTGCCATCCATAGCCTACATACTTATAGACAAAGGATTAGATCTTATATTTTAGATTTTTATGCAAAACGAGATTATGTGAAAAGACTTGTATATGCTAGTGACGAGACCTGTATTGAACAAGTTAGGATGAATAGAATTACCTTTTTTAAACTATGTGAGATGTTACAAACTTTAGGGGATTGAAGTCGTCAAGATACATGCTTGTTGATGAACAAGTGGCAATGTTTTTACATATCATTTCTCATCACCTTAAAAATAGAGTTATCAAGCATCACTTTAATAGGTCCAGGGAAACCGTTAGCAGATCATTTCTCAATGTTTTAAATGTTGTCATATGCTTACAAGATGTGTTATTTAAAAAGGCAGAGCCAATTAAAGCTAATTCTACAGACCCAAAGTGGAAATGGTTTATGGTATTGGAGTGAGTTGTATATATAGCTCGTACATAATTTAGTCCATTTAGATTTAAATACAGTATCCTAACTCGAGATTTTATACATGTGATGTAGAATTGCTTAGGTGCTTTAGATGGAACTCACATAAAGATTAGGGTTCCAACAGTTGATAAACCTAGATATCGAACGCGAAAATGTGACATAGCAACAAATATGTTAGGTGTTCGTACACCTGATATGCATTTTGTTTATGTTCTTCCTAGTTGGAAAGGTTCTGTTACTGATGGACGAGTTCTTCGAGATGCCATTAGTAGGAGACTTGGACTAAAAGCTCCTCATGGTAAAATGCAAAATTAAAGGAATTTGAATTAATTTTAAAGATCATACTTTTTTTTGGTAATTAACCATGACAAATAGTTTCTTTTTATAGGTTGTTATTATCTAGTTGATGTTGGATACACAAATTGTGAGGATTTCTTGCGCCTTTTAGAGGACAAAGATATCATTTGAATGAGTGGCGTCAGGGTTACCAGCCAAGTACTCCAGAAGAATTTTTTCAATATGAAACATGCTTCAACGCATAATGTTATTGAAAGATGTTTTGGGTTATTAAAACTTAGATGGGGAATACTTAGGAGTCTATCATTCTATCCTGTGAGGGTGCACAATAGAATCATTATTGCATGTTGTTTGCTCTATAATTTTATTCGAACCTATATGAGTCTTGGTCCTATTGAAGCGGAGTTGGAAGAAGGATTACCTAGTAATGTGATAGATGATGATGAACCGAATACCGTAAATATTCATCCATTGGATGCATGGGCTACTTGGAGGATGGAACTAGCCAACCAAATGTTCAATGAATGGCAAGCATCTAGAAATTAGTTAGGTTTAGGGTAAAAATAGTAAATGTTACGTTGTTTATGTTATTTCATGTATCCAGTTTATGAAACTTTGGCAGTGTTTGAATTATTTTTTTGCATTGTACTAGACTTATTGAATGATAATTTATTTTCCTTTAATTCATCATGTGTTATAATTTTATAAAGTGTTGATCTTTTGATATATAATATTGAACGTAATTTTAATTGGCGTTTTTTCTTAAGATAATTATGTCAAGTTTTTCACAATCAAGTGCTTCTTCCCAAAATTCTCGAGGAACCAAAAGGAAATGGGTTCAAGAAAAAGATGCTGCGTTGGTTTCTTGTATGGTCGACTTGCACAATGTTGGAACCTTTAATGCAGATACGGTATTCAAAGTCAAGTATTTAAATGAGTTGGAAAAAATGTTAGAAAAAATTTTACCTCATGCCATGTTGAAGGCTAAACCTAATCTTGAATAGAGGATTAGGACATTGAAAAGGGATTGGTCAATCGTTTATGTACATGTCTAGTGGAAAAAACAATAGCGACTTTGGTTGGGATGAGCATAGGCAGCTTGTTGTTGCTGAAGATGCGGTGTGGAACTCATATAAAAGTAAGAATTATTTTAAGTCTTTATTATCTTATTTTGACTAAACTTATATCTAATATAATTTTTCATTTTTTATAAAGTCATAAAGAAGCTGCTCAATTCAGACATCGGAGTTTTCCTTATTATGACCAACTTACTGCCATCTACGCAAAAAATCGAGCCACTAGGAAATATGCTCAAACAGCCGCTGATATTATTGAAGAAATAGATGTTGAGAATGCAGCTGCTACAAATACTAATGAAGAAAGAAACGATTTTCATGGATGCGAAGCTGATATTTCTTTGGATGATATGGATCTTTCAGCTACACAAACACAACCAGGTAGAAACCAAGGTGATTCCACATCTTCAAAGAAGAAAAAAAAGATTTCTGATGCAAGTGATTCTTCTACTTCATTTAATGATGCTGCCACTTTATTGGCGGAAAATATACGGACTGTTGGCCTTGAAATCAGTAAGAGTATTGCCTTCAAAGTGCTAATTCAACAAAAGTCAGAAATGACCATTCAAGAAAGTGCTCTGAAATTATATCCAACATTATGTGGAGTAGAAGGTTTAACTGAGGATGAGCTCTTTCGAGCATTGAGCAAAATTCCAGATCATCCAACGCAAATGCTCATTTTCTTTAGTTTACCTTCTGCTGTGCGATTGGAATGGATCAGAAGATTTCTTGTTGACTATTAAAAATCATGGTTGTGTTGATTATATTTTGGTATCTTTTGAGTTTGTATTATTTGGATGGTATAATGACATGATAGAATGTCATTATAATGTTGTAACTTTTTGATGTTGTAAAATTTTAAAACATATGGATTATGACATATAAACTAATGAAATCATGTAACTTTTTGTTAATATATGAATATTATGCTTGGATGCGAAATATAATTCTCAAGTTATTTATTACTTCTAATATTTAATTATTTTTTATTGTAGAATAATTAAATTATTTGTTTCAGTAATGATATTTTAGCACATTAAATATGTATTGCAGTTTAAAAATAATAAAATAGATTATATATATTTTTTATATTATATATTTTGATTTTTTTAATTCATATAATAATAATTACATTAAGAATGCTATTAAATTATTTTTTTATTAAATTATATTTAATAATAATTATGTTAAAATATGGTTAAATTATTTATTATTTTTATTAAATTATTTTTAATAATAATCTTATTAAAATTTAATAACAATAACAATAATTATCTACCTAAAAAAAATTCTGCTAAGGATATTCTGGTCATTTTAGTTCTTTTCCTTATACTATTACATCATCATTCCATTCAACCAAATATAAAAATACTATTACAGTTCTATATATTCCATTCTATTCAACCAAACAGTTGAATTACTTATTACAGCTCCATTTCATTACAGTGAACCAAACGTACCCTTAGTTGTTGAGTGTTTCAAATTTTTATGTCTCGATTTTTGTTGAAAACATCGCTCAATTATGTTAGGAGTTTAAAAGGTAAAGTATATTAAAAAAAAAATGAAATGAGAGAGAGAGACCATTAAACAAATATATCAAAGTTCACATGAATTGTAGTCTGGATAAGACAACAGTTACGACATTCATATATAATTCCTTTTTCTCTATAACTTATAAGGAAATTAAACACAGCATAGATTAAAGGAGGGAAAGAAGCAGAACGATGGTGGTTAATAAGGGCGTTCACCCTCAACATTTCCAACTGGATCATAGCTGCAAATGACAAAAACCCAACCATTGGCACACTTAGCTCTACCGCACCCAAGATGAACCGACTTGCTCCATACAATTTGAGTATAGTGCAAGCAATCATCACCACCACTAACGCAGCTGTTGGAACTGTGATCATAATCAGGCTTTTCACTAGCCCACATTTTGACAGCATCAACACCATCCAAGTTGCCATAGCCTTCAGCAAGATTTTCACCATAAGGTCCATACGAATGCTCCATTTCGCAGTCCTCCATCCTTTTATCGGCGTACTTTTGAGCATAAGAAGCCACAGTTCGGTTCCAAACAAGAGGGCCAACTCCAACCGCAGCACGGATCACGTTATGAGCATTCACAAAGTCTTGAGGAGAATTTTGAGCTTCTGACAAGTGAGATAAACATAGGGTCATGAAGCATATAGCTGAGGAAAGTTTGGTGAACCACATCTTCACTCTATGTTTTAATGCTCTTGTTGTTTTTTTTTTTCCTTCTTTCTTTTTATGTACAATGCTGAAGGTTTAGGGTTTATATAGGGAATATACTTAAGGAAGAAATAGTTTAAAGTGGACTGCAGGAAACATGAATGTGTGGTGGAAATAAATTTTGAATCTTTTCAGTAAATCCTCCCAAGATTAGGGCAATAATTTAGGAAAGATAAATATTGACTATATAAGTATTATTTAGAGTTGTATCCGTATAATGGTAAGACACATTAAAATTCTAATAAAATAACGTAGATTCGAATCTTGAATTTAATATTATCGAAAAAAATAGTCATGAATATGATAATGTTAAATTGTATTTGATTTCATCATTATTATTTTTTATTTGTAGAACAAAGAAGTAATTAGACACCATTTTTCAAAGAATAAAATAGGCCTCAGAGTTCACATGCATTGCATAAGAACAGTTAACATTTTGTCGACAACCAATTTCTTCACTCAAAAAAATTGCCTTTTTTTTAATAAAAGAAATATTCGTGCTGTTGAGCCTTGGGAGTTGGCAGTTGCATGTAAAATATATTAATAAACATCATTATCAGTAAATATAATAAAGATAAATACGCAACAATTAGTAGAGCATGTGATTAGGAGTTAAAGACTAAATATGCTTCTTAACGTATATTTAGCGGCCTTAATAAAGTATTTGACACGGATTTAGCGCATATATGATGGATAATCATACTTTCCTTCATCAAAGGGTTCATCATATTTTAAATCTCTTTGTAATCGTATTAGTGAATATGTTATTAACTCGATTTTATTGGTAATATAGGAGAACATAAATTTAAATATGTTAAAATGTATTATATTCTATTTAGGAGTTGAGGATATTTTATTTTGAATTTATTTCTTACAAAAATTAAAACTTCATGAAACTCTTTGGTTGATTACTTTCACATTTCTTCATTTCAAAGAAGAAAACTTTGGATTACACGAATTTCAAAATAAAGTATACTTTTGACTATATGTAAATAGAGAATTAATCATGTGATGGCGCAGTTTGATGCATGAAATGGGGATACGTACCTTTTCAAGTTTACTTATTTTCCCTTTCTTTGTTTAAATTTTAGACTTTGTTGGATAGACCAATTGAAGATCAAAAATTGGAGTAAAAAATGAAAAGTTGGATTTTTTATTTTTACATCGCTATGTTAAAAGAAGGATAATTTTCCATCTTTTAACCCATAAAAACTATTTCTTTCAAATTATAATGATGAGAGAAAAAAATTAAAATTATACATTTTTCAAATAATTTATTTTTTTTCATTTTTCTATCCTTCTTATCAATCACACCAATTGAAAAAAAAAAATTATATTTTTCATTTTCTATTTTTCTACCCTTCAAATTTTCTTCTTTCTAATTTTCTTTCGACTCTACAAAGTCTAAACTCGAAAACATTTATCAACTAAATCACTAATTTAGTGATAAAAAGACTTAATTTGGTTTTAAGTTGACAATAATATCATATCCGAACAACCCTTTTATCCCTTTCTCTTTAACAAAATGGGCATTTTCAAAAAGAACAAATTGGGGTTCTAAAAGGTAGAAAGGCTCCTGCGTTTTGGACATTGCTTATACTGTTCTTAAAATTTGGCCCATTGAACTCTTTTAAAACCGCAACGAGTTTGTGGTTAACGAAAGCTTGATATTCGAAATCGAACCCAATGATTTATTGTCAATTATCACCTAATGAATTTTATCTTGTAAATTTGAGAACTTCTTGGAATCAAGACAATCTATTTGTCTCCAATATTAGTCCTTATGTAGCTTGTTTTCATTGGGTCCTTGAACTTGCATTGGAACGAACACTTACGTTAGCCAAGCATAAAACCTTTGTTTGTGCCTTCACTTCAACGATTAAACAATATTGGTTATAGAACTTGTATTTGCCTGTAACTACAGTAACGCTAGTCTTTTTCGCAACAAATAGCTAACGTACAGATTTTGACATGAGTGTATTCGTGTTGTGATGATATATATTTTTTAAGTGTTGTGTTATGTTGGTGGTTTTTTATTGTTGCAATCATCCTTTTCATGTTGGGTTCCTGTCATGTAATCGTGTTACGTGTTTATATCTGTCTTTTTTCATGAAGAAGTTTTGTTCACCCAACACTACGCCTCACAAGATCATGGACCTCACCAGCTTTATGGTATCCTCTAAAAATAGAGCCTAATCCTTTGACCTCGTAAAGTCAAGTAGCCAAAGGGTCAAGTCTCCTTCATGCATGGTTAACACGGAGAGCCCCATCAAGTCTAATCAAGTCCAATCATTGTCTAGTCGTTAGACCTATTAATCCAATTGTCGTTTGGCTAGAGAGCTAACTTGCTCCTAATTTGTCAACTTAGACAAGAGCTTCTTAGACACATGTTAAGACCTAAGAGTGGTTACTAGGCAAACCTCTACTATAAATACCACACTCAATTCTATGAAAGGTAAGACTCTTCTAATATACCAAAAACTCTACCCAACCATCCAAAATATGCTCGAGTCTTCACACAGTCCCTTGCTACCATGTGAACGTCATCTCCATTATCCTCTTTGTGTCAACAATTTTGTGTGGTGGGGGTGGACTGAATGAATCATCTTGATGAGCCTGAAAATAAAGTTACCATCGACATTCCCACCACCCAAGCATTCCAAATTTGTCGGCATAACCGATCTCAAGCAGAAATGCGCCCTTATAACCTTTACATTGACCCATATGATAACCAATACCAACAATATCCATGTCAACAACCAAGATATCATAACACCTTCCGTTAACGTTCAAAGACAATAATGGAAAAAGGAATCCAAAGTACTAGCAACAATCAACTTTTCCTCAACAAGACCTTGATACTTTGCACAATGAAGTGGAAGCCCATAGGAGGGATATACAGGCTCTAGGCATATTCAAGGAAGCTATCGATAAACTTGGTCATAAGGTTGAGAAGACAACTGGATTGAAAAAGACTATTAACTCTAACGAGATCCCAACCGTGGGCGTGACACGAGAAGTTGAGCTACAAATTGGAGATTGGAAGGTCAGGTAAAACTAAGGTAATCAATTTGGATGACTATGATTTTGTACTCGGTTTAATGATTGACTAGTTAACTTTGCTTGTTCATTTTGCTAATTGCATACATATCTTAGTTATATACGCATGAAATGGGTGAAATTTATTAAATTCAATTCACCAAAGCTACCAGTTTTCAAGTTTGAAAAATTAGTTGACTTGCAACGACTTTTTGGATGGGATCCAAACATTTCTAGGTTGAGATGTGTTCATACCGTTCATAGAGCTAACTCTTAGCTTAGAAAAGCACTTTGAATCACTCAATTTTGAGCCTGAGAGCTCAAGTTATAGTCGTTTTAGTGAATATAGAATTTTTTTAATGGGATTGTTACAGGAAATTACCGGGATTTAATTTATGTTTAAATCATATTGAGTTCAGTTTTAGTGCTTAATTTTGATTATATATAAGTCAAATATTGTATTTATTAAGTTTTATATTATTGTTTATTTATTTCAAATTTTAGGATATTTGTAAGTATTTTAAATTGTTTAAGAGTTTTATTTATCTTAGTCAACAAGAAAGTTTAGTTCTACTAAAACTACTGTTAACTAAACTTTCTTGTTTAGATTAATTAGAATTTTATTATATTTAAGAGTTTTATTTTGATGTAATTAAGTAGCATATATAAAGGCCTTAAGAGTAGTTTTTTTTTTTCTTGGTTTTATTCTTCAAGTCTTGGGAAGCACTCTTGGGTTTGGCCTAAGGAGTTAAAGTTTTTTCATCACCTACCATCAATTTTTTTCCCATCTCACCCTAATTTTATCTTTCTTGATTTTATGGTTTGTTGTTGTCTTTATTTTCATTGTTTCTAATGAGTTTACTTCTTTTCTAGAATTTGGTTTGATTCTTCTCATGCTCAACAACTTGAATTTTATCTTGGTCCGCTACTCCCTATCATTTAGTATCACACTTGGCCGTGTTTGAATTGTTTCATTCTGCTAAATAAACTGCTTTCATCAATTTGTTTAAACAACCTTTAAAAAAATTGTTTTACCCATAAACTTTTTCGGAAAAACATCCTTTTTGGTAGGTAAGTGAATTCGAAACTATCTAAAATTTTGTATGATATTTCTTGGAACTATGGTACATTGAAAAAAAAAATATTTCTCACAAAAAAAAAAAAGAGAAAATGTAGAAAAAGAGAAAATAAATCAAAAAAATATTTTGTGGGTTGAATTTCATGTCCAAAATTTCTAGATCTTATATTTATCATATAAAGAGCCTCTAATTTAAATTTTTTTATTTTAGTACATCAAGAACACTTTGAACGAAAAATTCAAATTGTTTTCCATTGTTTCAAGTTTTTTGTTGGATAGTTTATTTTCTTTGATTCTAGACTTAGGTTTTTATTTGTTTTTAGTTTCTCTTGTTCTATTACTCATTCTAGCACATTTTTACTTCTTGTGTTAATAAGTACAAAAAGAGTTACCTCTTCTTCCTCCGTGCAACTCAAATTCTATTAAAGTTGAGCTTTTCTTTGGCTTATTAGAACCTTAAGATAACTTTTGCTAGAGAGTATTCTTACGCATTCATTCAGAATACTAATGGCACATTTGGTTCATTGGAATAGAATAGAGTTGTAATGGAATAGTCATTCAGTGGAAATGGAATAAGGTTGTAATGAAATTGAATAAACATGATAGTGGTTTGATTAAATGGAATGAAAATGAGTATTGTAATAGTATTCATACACTTGGTTGGAAGGAATACATCATAAACAACAACTTTACCCTTAGACTGAGATCACACTAAATTGACGAAATGTAGACTAAGATCACAAATAGAAGATCCAACAACTTCAAGGAACCCTGACTCACGGACGAGTTTAGAGAAAAAAACACTTTCAAGAGCAGTTAATTATCCTATTTAGTTGAAGCTATTATCAAATCCATTTACATCACTGCCGACAGTTATCGGAAGTTCATGACAGATTTCTCATAACATCAACTTTCTGATTTTTGGCTTGATTTTTTTTTCTGAAAGCTTACCTCTCTATCTCCCCCCTCAAAATTTTTATTTATCGTTGTCTGCTCTTTCAAAACTTCAAGCTCAACGCCCCTTATTTTTAGCTAAAAACCTCTTATTTCTAACTTGAATAAAAAAAAAACCTAGAAAGTCTCTTTCCTTTTCTTTTGGTTTTATATCTGGTAATGCATTTGCAGATGAGGTTGAAGAACACCAATTAAAAGCTGAATGAGGTTTTCTCTTGTTTCGGCATGAAATAATGTAGGGTAAAATTGGAAAATAAAATTTGCATGTATTCATTATTGTACAGAATTGCCATTCTTTGATCTAGTTAAAGAATAACTAACTGAACCAAATGAATGAATAACTATTCCCTTAAGAATAGACCCGAAATTGAGATGCTCTTCATCCCAACCAAATCAGCTGTAAATTCATTACTTTTTAAAATTTACAAGTGAGATATTATTAAATTATTTTCATTGTCTTTTAAGAGTTTTTTATTATTCCAAGTGCTAACTTTGAAGTTTGTTTTGTTTAAATAATTTCATGTTTAATGATGTGCACACCAAACTGTTTAAATAAAACAAATCTCATTATTAATTAACCCTCGCAATAAAAACATTTCTTAGAGAAATATCTTTATATGAATTTATAATCTAAATACACTAATAGATAAAAATCAACTCCCTTCTTATTGCTCTGGTCACTTTTTAACCCCGGTAACAAAGGTAAAAAATCACAATTAACTCGAGCGGCAATGAGTTGAAACAAAAACCACAATTCACCCCAGTGGCAATGAGTCAAAAACCATTAATCTAATTCAATGGCATGATTGAAACCGATTTCCAAGCACAAAATACATGTCGGCATGACCAATGTTTAACACCCATTGGCAAGGTTGGAACATAACATATGAGGAGAAAATATATTTCTTATACAAAAATATAAATTGATGGCATATTTTTTTAGAACACACTTTATATTAAATACTATACGTAAAATCCGATAACATATTTCTTAAAAAATATTCACATTATCCAATTTAAGTATAGAAAAATATAACTTAGATAATTCAAAATTATATGCTGTAAATTTAAAACCATACTAATATGCTTAATCCAAATTTTTCATAAAACATGGTAACATATCATGTATTTTATAAATAACATAGAATATTTGAAGCTAAATTTTGGAAATTAAACACCAAAAGATTTTCGAGTCACTTGGTCTACTAAATCGACACTGGAGCAATCACAAATCTCCTATTAGCCTAATTTAAGAACAAAACTTGAAAATTAGAATCCGATCAATAAATTAGAAGTCTAAAAGGTGCCACTTTCTGTGATAATCCTAAGACATTTTGGTTGTAAGGCAATCTCTTTAACAAACTAAGATACAATTGTACAATTTAACAATCTTCTTTTTACCTTGAATGCAAATAAAACAAATTTACTAAACTACATACATATATAAGAAAATTCAATAAATTAATAAAACTCAATTAGCATGGTTTCCAACCAAATAATATGTATTTAAACCAAAAATATTTTAAAAAACAATTTAAAGCTAAAATTTTGAAATTTTAAACTTTATGTTCGTTTTGTTTACTTGAGGCCGTTCAAACTCACAATTTACTTGGAATTTCGATAGCGTAAAAACATGAATTAGGAGATTAAATGTATTATTAAAACTTAGAAACTTTTTTTTGTTAAATTTGATTGTCGAAAACTCAAATTTCGAGAACCAAAATATAAGAAATCATCACAATATGCCTAAATTTTTTTGTGTTAACAATTTCAACTAACCTACTTTGGGGCCTCTTATTTCTTAGCACAAGAGTCTTATGACCGAGATAATAATACCAAATGAAAGTAAAAACTTTGTACTACCAAAAAACATCTAAATTTGAAAACAAATGAACAAATATAGATACATTTCTAGTGTGTCAAAGCCAACTATTCAAAATTGTCAAAACCCACGAATTAGAAACTTTAAAAATTATTCTCCTAATTTGCTCAATAGAAATTGATGCCACACATACCATTTGAAAGATCTTGAAGAAAACTTTCATTTGTCATCAATAATGTAACAAGAATCTCATCGGAATTTGACAAACTATAAAACTAATCCATAATTACCCTATAAAATACACAAAGTTGGGCTTATAAAGAAAATGAACTAATAAACCACATAATTAATTGGGCATTTAAAATAATGCTGAATTGAAAATTATGTAATACTTTTTTGAAAATTAGACACAAACTTTCAATAGTTGTGAACATTTGATAGTTCTCATATAATGTGATGTGTCAATGTGCTCATATTATTTTTTTATTGCAATTATTTTCAATGTAATATATCCATATTATTCTTTTAATAATTTTTATGTTAATCTCAGCACATGTAATTAACCATATGGTGTTTATATTATTTTTTTATGTTTTATCATATTTTAATTATTGAATGTTGAATTTAAAATCATAGTTTTCAGTTTGATATTTTTTTATTCTCCAATATAAACAAATTTTAAATTCATAAAATTGAAAATCATTAATTACAAACTAAAAGTTCTAAAAATTAAGTTTCCAGACTCTGATTAATGATTTTTCACATGTTCTCACAATTTTCGATGGAACCCAAATTCCATTATCAAAGTAAGATTTGATATAATATATATTTATATGAGTGTAACATTACGATTTTTATTCTTTATTTTTTGATATAATATTTAAAATTATTATAGTTATTCCTTAAACTCTTAAATAAGTAAGGGAATAACGCACTTCAACATACTTGAATTCACGTCCTTTCACACTAACAACAATATTGATACCAATTAAAATTTTCTCATTTGTGAATGCAAATGATTGACTTTTTATGCACTTGATTTATTGAGGATGAGTCGTCCCCAAAACATTATCTATCCCCACGCGTTTCAAAATGAAAAACATTACAGATAGATGTGAAAAATATTTTCAAATCTAACTCTTATTTATCATTCAATTTATTTTTATGTAATATTTATATTGAGTATAAATTTATTTCTTTATTGATTTTCTTTTACAAATGTATAATATTTTTTTTCTAAATTTGCAATGGTTATATTTTAATACTTAAGAAATAATTTATATTAATTTTTTTATCCTGTACAATGCATGAGTTAAATTATATGTATCAACTTTAATATTTTATATGTATTTGATAAAAAATTGTTATAAATTTTATAACATTTCAATAATACCATATTTGAGAGGCAAATTGGTTTTTTGAAGGTGTTTGAGTCATTTTTTAATTTAGGTCCCTTGTGGTTTTGAGAGTTCATCCTCATCTCCTTCAACACTTCAACTTCCCTGTATATGTTATCCACACCTTTAAATTCAAATTGTTCACCTCAATCAAGTCATTCTTGTCTTTTATTCAATTCCATTATAATGTGAATAAAGTAGATATATTATATATTTTTTACTTAAAAGTTATATAAATAATTGTTTTTTTAAAGCATTACTTAAATATTATTATTTTTTTACGATCTACATAATTTAGTTTGAATGAAAAACAATTATGTTTAAAATAAACTGCCTAATATGATTTAAAAAGTTAAGGAGTAAAAAAGCAATTTATATTAATTTTTTAAATGGAAAGCGTCACTTATCAAAAAAAAACCTAGAACATAGACATACTTAATTATTTAGAACCTTATAATATATGATATGGAAATTAAATATTATAAACAATTTATATTAATTTTTTAAAAAGAGTTTAAAATATTAATAATAAATTATTTTCTTATAATTT
This sequence comes from Gossypium australe, assembly GCA_005393395.2. Taxonomy (NCBI): domain Eukaryota; kingdom Viridiplantae; phylum Streptophyta; class Magnoliopsida; order Malvales; family Malvaceae; genus Gossypium; species Gossypium australe. The sequence continues at coordinate 126,022,689 of CM016614.1, read as the reverse complement.
TATTAAAAAGTGATGAATTGAAGTATAAAATATAAGTTTTGAGGGGTGCGCCTAATACGCCACATTAGTATCAAATATGTCGGTGATATACCGTATAATATATTACTTAGATACATTTAAAAGAAAATGATTGTGTGATCTCAATACCTGTAATCACTTCATTCAACAAGTTGGTATCTCTGACTAATGCCATCAATTGGCAGCCAAATTAGCACCCAATGAAACAGAAACGTGATTAAAATGTCTTTCAACACTGTTACATCATTATTACGCTATTTTTTAAAATAATATTAATTGTATTCTAAATAAAAACATAGTGTTATTTTAATTTTTTGAGTAAATTAAAAATATATTTTTAAATTTCCAATTTTACATAACTTTTATGTTGTAAAGATAATATGAAAATTTATTATGTTTTCAAAACATAATAATAATATTTTTTAAAAAATTATATGCATTGAATTTTATATACAAATTATATATTTTTAAATTCTAAATAATTTTTTTTTACTTTAGTAAAAGGTCTTGCTTTCCTAGCATGTTTGTATCTACTGCTTCTAGCAGGTTCTTGTTTTTAGGTTTGTGTTCGTGTTGTGGTTTTCTCCAAGGGTCTAGATAGTGCTGTTTGTGAAAGGATATACGTTTTATTTTACTCATTAGTTGGTTTGCTCTGTGTAGATTTGAATCATCGAAAGAGGTTTTGGCTGCATTATCTCTAGATGACAAAGAAAAGGAAGTTTTACAGGCTCAGAAGGAACCTGATTTGGTTTTGGAGGAAGATGAATTCTGTTTGGTAGAGTGTTTTTTAACAGCAAGCGTTATACACTTCCCAGCGATGAGAAGCACAATGGCAAATCTTTGGCATTGGATAAAAGGGGTACAAATCTCAGATATGGGGGAGAAAAGATTCTTGTTTAGGTTCTACAACAGAATGGATCTGGAGAGGGTACTAAAGGGGTCCCCGTGGACTTTTAATAACCATCTTCCACTAATATTTGTGAATATTGGGCTACAAATTCATGAAGTGCCCCCCGGGGTTTTTCTTTGAGGCGTTAGCAAGGAAAATTGGGGATTTTCTTGGAAACTTTTTAGAGTATGATAGTTCAAACCTGGGGAAAGGAATGTGAAATCATCTGCAAAAAAGGATTCAATTGGATATGAGGCGATCTTTGAGGAGCAAAAAGATGGTTCTGTTTTCGTCTGGGAATTATTCTTATGTCATTTTAAATATAAACAGTTAACCCTATTTTGTTTCTTCTGTGGACATTTAGGACATAGTGGTTCTTTTTGCCAACCTAAGGTGGATGGAGTTAAGGTTTGAAATAGTTGAGATGGGTCGGGATTTGTCACTGCGAGCTCAATCTAGAAGAGCCCTCGTAATGAATAGTGTGTGGCTACGAGATGATGGGGGAGGATTAAAAAAGGGGAGTTCTTTTGAAGGGCATGACTTAGGTAGACACAATTAGGAGGATGCGTGTAATACCCCTAACCCGTCTCTGTCGCCGAATTAGGTTACGGAGTATTACTGTACAATCTAAAACATTTAAATATTATATCATTCAATATTATAATCACATCATAAATCATTCATACACATGCATATTGTCCCTAAATCGAGCCCTCGAGGCCCTAAAAATAACTTAGAAATAATTTGGGACCAATTTGAAAAGTTTTGGAAAAAGATGCAAAATTTGCAAAACAATGGTCACACGGCCGTGTGGACAACCCGTGTGCCTTACATGGTTGAGACACATGTCTATATCTCAAGTTGTTTAACCTTCGAACTAGGGACACACGGTCGTGTCCCAATCCATGTCCTCACTCGTATAACTCTCTGAGTTGCCCCACACGCCCATGTGCTAGGCCGTGTGTTAGGCTGTTTAACTTACTGACTTGCACCCTAAGGAAATCATCAGATGACATACGGCCGTGTCGCCAGGCCATGTGGACCCAAATTTACCTAAAATCAATTCATTTTCAAAACCATTTCATCTATAACCTTTCAACCCATTTTAACACACTTTAAAAGTACCTAAACATCACCAAAACACACATCAAAATACCATTTCAAAATCCTAATTCAACTAACCAATATGTCATTCAAAGGCACCTCAATTGCATACAAACAACACCAACCTAAACAGGTCAAAATTACCACATTTCAAGCATTATATCCTAGCTCAACACTTTCTAAAACATACCACATATTGACCATTTTCAATCCATTCAAAAAATACCATAAAGGACCTTATAAACATGCATAGCAAGGTGACCAAAGTGACACAATTTGTCAAGAGACATCAAATGGTATCAAACCAACATAACTTCCAAAGGTTTATACATGCCAAAGCACCAACATCACATTCATCAAAATATCATTACAAAACACCCTATACATGCCATTATAATCCTTGGCCAAAATACTCAAAAACTACCGAAAAGATTTCTAGATAGTGTGATAGATCTTCGATGAGCTTCCAACCAAATTGAGCTTCCGATAATCTATAAAACAAAGGAAAGAAACTTCGTAAGCAACAATGCTTAGTAAGCTCGCATCAACATAAACACAACTTACCATTTCCGTAATACATATCATAGTTTAAAATACAATTCAACACCAATGCCACAAGCTTAGAAATGTCTAGCCAACATCATCAACTCATAAGTTAGTAAGTTCTTCCATGATATAATGAAATCAACCATATGTACAACATCATGTAGTTCATATTTTCATTCAATAAGTCTTGATTCAATCCAATTGCATACTTACCTTTCCATTCCCTTTTCATGCCTGTTGAACCATCTAAAATTTCATCGGATACTCGGAAAAGCTCACACGAATTGTGCCTTTACATATAACCATAACATTTCCTTTACATCATTGCTCACACAAGCTATGAAATGGGCCTACTCACATGAGTTGTGGGCCGAAATATAAACTACACGATGCTGCTCACACGAGCTATGGAGAACCTGCAACAAATGTAGGACTTCAGCCATTGGTAGGAAATTCAAAATCAGCACCCAAAACATGAAATCCCTAATGACATGTCATTCGTATCCTACGAATTCCTAAGGTTCAGTCGGGACTCGATATTTGTTAATTCATCAAAACATTGATACATTTATATATCGATCCATTTACATTATAAATAACATAATAAACATTCAATTCAAATAACATAAATATGATAATCGTTTATACAAACTTACCTCAATGACTAAGGGCGTAGAAGTTAGGTCGAACTAATCCGAAGCTTTTGCCTTTCCTCGATTTAGGTCCGGTTGAGGTTTATCTTAACCTAAATAGATAATTATATTCAATTAAGTACTTCAATTAGCCTCAAACATTCAATTCAATTCATAACTCACATTTATGTAAATTTACCAATTTGCCCTTAACATTTTAACTTTTTCACAATTTAGTCCTTAAACTCGTAATTTGAAATCTAACCATTTGAATCCCCTTTATAGGCTAACAAAATTATTTAAGGACTCATACCAACTCAATTAAACTATTATTTCATAAATTTAACGTTAAATTTTACTATTTTCACAAACCAATCCTTAAATGCAATTTCATCAAAAATCACTTTACAAAACTTGTTCATATTTCAACCAAGATTCATAATCTATCATTTAACATCAAAACCTACTCAAAAACATCTATGGAATAACCCTCAACCTTTAACAATTTTACAAATTAACCCCCAGGCTAGCTAGATTAAGCTAAAACAATTTCAAAAACATATAAATCATTAAAAACGAGATGAAAAACACTTACTATGCACCAATTTATGCTTAGTCGAACCAAGCTACCAAAAATGGAGATTTCTTTCTCTTAAAATCGGTTAAAGAAGAAGAAAATAAGATGATACATATTTCTTTTCTTTTGTTTTTAGGCTTATTTACCTATTTACCACATTAATCTTTAAAAACTAACAAAATTTCAATTAAACCACGCCATAAACATCCACTATCAATATATATGGTATAATTACCATTCAAGTCCATTTACTTCCCTTTCCAAAGCCATTTAGCCTTTTTAACTAATAGAACTCAACTTTTTTACCTTTTACGATTTAGCCATTTTTACTTAATTAATCATGCAAACATCAAAATTTATTAATGAAATTTTAATATGAATTAAAATAATAATTTACTAGTCAAAATTGTGGTCCCGAAACCACTATTCTGGTATTACTGAAAACGAAATGTTACAATGCGGATAGAAGAGGTTTTAAGAGCTTTATCGATCCCATCTTAGGTGTAAATTTGGAGGGGGATCTAAATTGGTTATCTAGTTTGGATGTGGGGTCTTTGAAAACACAAGAACAAACGGATATGGATCAGGATGCAAAAGATTATGTGATTGAATGGGGAAGATAGGAAGAAGAGGCCTAGAAAGGAGGGTGATAAATCTATGGAGGGGGATGGGATCTTTGGTTACTAGAAATAGGAGAGTGTTGAAAAAAACCACTTTTTATCAACGGTTACCAAGAGGCAAACCGACCGGTCGCAATGAAAATAATAAATTCGAATGTTCATGGATGGGGGAGTTCACGGGCTATCAAAAGGCTTCAGCATTTGCTGACTATGTATAATCCCATGTGGTCTTCTTCATGGAGACTAAGATTAAGAGTGCGTGAGTGGAGGGTGTAAGAAGGAGATGCGGATTTCTAAATTAGATTGACGTCGTATCGGTTAGTTTAAGAGGTGGATTATGTCTAGCATGGAAAGAAAATGCTACAGTTAGTTTAAAAAGTTATTTAGACTCTCACATAGATGTTGAATTACAAGAAAGGGATGGTAAAAAGCAATGAAGGTTCACTGGATTCTATGGCTCACCATATACGCATAATAGAGAGGTTTCTTAAAACTTGCTGAGAAATTTAAGTGACTTTAGGGTTTACCTTAGATGGTATGTGGCGATTTTAACAAAAATTTTTACTCTTTTGAGAAGGTGGGAGGGGTACCAAGGGATGAGAGGAGAATGGCAGCTTTTAGCAATGTTTTAGCGGATTGCCAATTAATAGATGTGGGGTGCTCGGGAACTTGGTTTACTTGGGAAAAAAGAGAATTTGCTAGAGACTAACATTCGAGAAAGGTTGGATAGAGGAGTGGCAAATGTATAGTGGATTAATTTGTTTTCATCTGCAGTGATCCAACATTTGCCGCACTCTTTTTTAGATCATTGCCCTCTCCTTATTCAAACAGACACAAGATTGAATAAGTTGTCTAGAGGGAAAGTTTGTTTTGAGGCATGGTAGGTGAAGGAGAATTCTTTTGAGAAAAAGGTAAGAAGTTTTTGGCAGTCCACTAAAGACGACATCTTGGAGAAATTGAATAGGTTATAGCATGGCTTAGCACGATGGGAAGCCTCAGTTAAATACAAAAGGGTAAGTCAAAAGAAGAAGTTGACGAAAAAATTGGAGGTTCTGATGGAAAGTGAAAGAATTGATGAGAATTTAGTAGAATTAATTGATGTAAAAATCCATCTAAAGCTCGACATTGAGAAGGATGAGATGTATTGGGAGCTAAGGGCTCGTGGAAATTGGTTGTAGTTAAGAGACAAAAATACAGATTTTTTCCATAGTTACGCCTCACAAAGGAAAATGAGGAATACTATTCAGAGTTTAAGGCATGAAGATGGGAGAAAGACTAGTGATGAGGGTGAAATGGAGAACATTGCTCGAAACTATTTTCAAAATCTTTTCTTGTTAAAGGGGTTTGGGAATACTGATCATATCCTTTTTGGAATTAAGATATGCGTCTCAAAGGAGGTAAATTCGAAGTTAATTGCTAAATATATGAAAGAGGAGGTCATTGTGGCTTTGAAGGAAATGGGTCCAACAAAGGTGTTTGAAGATGATGGATTTTTGGCTTTATTTTTCCAACAGTTCTGGCATATTGTGGAGAGTGACGTCGTCGACTTCTGTTTGGGCGTTTTAAAAAAAGCATGCCTGTGGAATCTTTTAATGTTACTAATATTTTGTTAATTCCTAAAGTTTCACATCCGACGAACTTAGGGAATTTTAGACCAATTAGTTTATGCAATATTCTGTATAAAATGTAACAAAGATGATTGTTAACCAATTTAAACACATATTAGAAGCTTGCATTGATAGAGCTCAAAGTGTCTTTGTGCCGGGTAAGCTAATTTTAGATAATGTTTTACCTGATTATGAGATTTTACATACTTTTCGACAAAAGAGAATAGGGAAGAAAATGTTCATAACACTAAAGTTGGACATGAGTAAAGCTTACGATAGAGTTGAATGGTCTTTCCTAAGGGAAATGATGCTACGAATAGGATTTCATGCTTCGTGGGTGGAGAATATCATGAAATGCATCTCAACTATATCATATTCAGTAATCGTGAATGGGAAAGTAGGGGCAATTTTTAAACTGACAATGGGGCTTTGACAAGGGGATCCATTGAGTCCTTTTCTGTTTTTTGATTTGTAGTGAGGGTCTCTCGTCGCTTATAAGACTAGCCTTGAGGGATGGTTTGATCAAAGGTGCCAAAGTAGTAGAGAGGGCCCTCCAATTTCGCATTTACTATTTGCCGATGATTGCATTCTATTTAGGGAAGCAAGTGAAGGGGAAGCGAAAATTTTAAAGTCAATTTTGAGGGAATATAAGAGATGTTCTGGGTAATGTGTGAATTATGACAAATTCACTGTTTTTATAGTACAAATACTTCTGAAAGGATTAGACGTGTTGTATCTGACATCCTCGGGGTAAGGAATTTGAATAATATGGAGTGATACCTATGATTGCCAAATTTGGTAGGGAAAAATAAAAAAAAAAAGCTTATTTTGAGATTTTAAAGGATTTTATGAGGCAAAGAATTGAGAATTGAAATGTGAGATTTCTATCGCAAGGGGGAAAGGAGGTTTTTATAAAAGCAATCTTGCAAACTATCCCTACTTATTCTATGGCATGTTTCTTGCTCCCAAAGTCCTTTTGTAATGAATTGGAAAGTAAAATGGCTCAATTTTGGTGGCAAAAAGGTCATAGGAAAAAAGGGATCCATTGGTGTGGATGCGACTGACTATGCGAATTAAAGGAGAATGGGCGATTGGGATTTCATAGTTTGACCAAGTTCAATGTTACCTTATTAGTAAAACAAGGATGGCGCATTATAAATTATCCAAATTCATTATTATCGCGTGTTCTAAAAGCTAAGTATTTCCCGAATACTGATTTTTTAAATACTGAGTTAGGGAATCTACCTTTTTATACCTGGAAGAGTGTATGGGCAGGTAAGGGTTTCCTACATGAAGAAATGTGTTGGAGGGTAGGAACCAGGGAGAAATTTTCAATTATGGCTTATGCATGGCTTCTAGGGGCTGCATGTTGTAATTAGCCCAATTTGCCTGGGCCCATTCATTAATCAAAATACAAAATCAAATAAAATAATAGTCCAGATTTAACAGTCCAGCCCATTTGAAAAAACCAAAATAATAAAAATAGTCCAGTTTTTATTACAAGCCCAATAACAAATTAATAGACCCAAGTCCATTTACAACATCAGATGGCCCAAGCCAATTACAGTGGCCAAATGTTGAACAAGCCCGGATGACCCAAAACTAATTGATGTTTTAGAAACCCTAAAGGGTTCTAGAACCTCCTAGCGCTGCCAGCCTGGTGTTTGGGTTTCCACGTCACCCCATGAACGGTTTCTCCCTCCGTACGACAGTTTTTGCCTGCAAAAAAGAAACGAAACAGCAAAAAGATGGCCAGCAAGTGATAACAGAAATCCAAGGCTTTTTATATTTTCTTTTTTATTATTTTTCAACAAACGGCTATAAAGAGGGGCTGAAAATAATCTGTAAAGGGGACCATTTTTTTTACGAATACAAATAAAAAAAAAACAACAACGAAATCAAATAAAAAAAAGAGGTGATTTCATCTTTCCGAATCTGTTTCTTTCCATATAACCATATATATTTATATATATAAAAATAAAAAGGGAGAGGAAGGATACCCATACCTTGATTCGCCTGAAAAAGGGGTTTTCGGGGCTCCGACCGCCGTGCACGGTGGTCGTCGATGGCGAACCGATGGTGGTCCGGTGACCGGAAATCGCAAGAGGGGGAAAACTTCAGAGGGTTTTTTTTTTTTATTTTTTTTAAAACAGAAGAGGCCAAATGATTTTTGTTTTCTGAAAATATGGGCTTATATAGCCCACTAATATGGTGCCATTTTGGCTTAATACCCCAGGCATAAAACGACGTCGTTTTCCCTCTTGACCCGTGTGGGCAACCCGAGCCCCAGGAGGGTCCGAGCGTTTTTCTTTATTGGTATTTTTGCCAGTTTGATCCTTCCGCTTTTTATTGGTTCTGCGATTAAGTTTCTTTTATTTTTAATTTTTCCCTAAATTTTTTATTTGATTTCATTTTAATCCCGAGTAAAGTGCTGCGTTTTGGAAGGCGGGGATATTTTTCACTTTAGTCCCTCCTTATTATTCGTGCACTCGATTCGGTCCTTTTCTTTTTATTTATTTTCAAATTTGCCCCAAACTTACGCTTTAAGTTCAATTTAGTCCTTTTTTTATTTCTTTTGTTATTTTGATATTTTATTATTAATCTAATATTATTATTAATATTCTTATTCTTATTTTTATTTTGTTTACTTGTTCTTGTTATCACATCAATAAATTATTATTATTATTATTATTATTATTATTATTATTATTATTAATGTTTTCACTAATATATTATTATTATATATTATTAAATTGATATATTTAATGTTGAATATTTATTTTTATTTACTTTTTTTAAATAGACTCTACTTATTTTTTATCTTATTATTATCATTTTCATTATAATTATTTTATTCATTATTTATTATTTTATATCTTTTTATATATGCTTTCAAATGTTTGATTATTCATTTTATTATTTTCACTACTCATTATTATTATGATTATTATTACTCTTATTTATTTATTTTTACTATTATTATTTGTTTATTAATGTATTTTTATTATAATTTATTATTATTATTACTATTATATTTATTATTATTTTTATTATCTTTCAACTATTGTACATAGTATTTATTTATCTATTGATTTACAATTAGCTATTACTATTATTTTTATTTTATTTTATTTATTTGCTTATTTATCTATTATTTTTAACTTTTACCTATTATTTTATATAGGATGTTTGTTTTAGCTTTTGTTTTACTTTATTTTATTTTTTGCCTTTATTATTGTTATTTATATAAGCGTACTCATTTTTATTCTATTATGCATATCTGCACTGTAATTTATTTTCCACTTTACTACGATCATATTATATTTTATCCGATGCATTAAAATTTTTGTTTTGAGATAAGCAAATACTTCGCGTTTTAAGATTCGAAAGAAATCGAGCCCTAACTTACTGGGTTTCGATTTTTCTCGTCGAGTCTAAAGAACTGATTATTTTTTTTAAAAATCAAAGCATATAAGTTAAATAAAAACCTATTCTCAGGAATTCAAAATGTTGTGTCCTAACTCACTGGATGTGACATTTTGTTATCTCGAGGTAAGGATTTCTAAAAAAAAAGGCAATATTCTGTATTTGGAATTTCGAGAAATTGTGCCCTAACTTACTGGGTTCTGATTTTTCATTTGACCCAAATAACCGAATATCCTTCTTAAACTTAAATGCACGAGTTTTAAAAGCCAAAAGACAAGCTTAGTTTCGAGAATTTGAAATGTCGTATCCTAACTCACTGGGTGTGACATTTTACTTCTTTGAAATAAGCGGGTCTTAGCATTCAATTTAATTTATTCAAGTTTTTCTTTAAACAAAGAGGATCCTATTTTAAAATCTTTTTAAATTTTCGACATTAAGATGTCAACCAATCAATTCGGTGCCAATTTTGGGCGTTACGAGGGTGCTAATCCTTCCTCGTGCGTAACTGACTCCCGGGCCCATTTTCTTGAATTTTGTAGGCCAAAATCATCGTTTTAATAAATCAAAATATTTTAATTATCAATCTCAAGGTGATCCGATCACACCTCAAAAAAAGGATTAGTGGCAACTCCATTTTCGTTTTTAAAGTTGACCCAGTGTTTTAATAAAAAAAAGGTTTCGACAGCTTGGCGACTGCACTGGGGACAATAAGAGAGTCAAGCCGTAAAATTGGTTATTTCCTGTCTTGTTGTCAAAAATTGAAAATCTGATTTGAAAAATTATGATCATTTTATTGCATTTGTTTGTGTTATTTCATATGATTGTTGTGGTTCGAGTCTCGTAGAATATTTTCGCATCATATTGCATAAGGACCGTTTGGTTTTACCTCTTTTAAATCGAAGTGAAAAGCAACTCCTTCGTGAGGTTTTCACCTCCGTGTAGGATAGTGGATCGCTTTCGGGATACATCCGTACCTATGTTTTCATGAGATTTTCATCACCGTGCAGCCATAGGAAAATGTATTTCCCTGAACTAATGGGTGAGATTTTCATCTATGTACCTATGTTTTCGTGAGATTTTAATCTCCGTATGAGCCTATAGTGGGTGAGGATAGAGGAATCTGCTGGTTCAAGTACCTCAACTTTAAAACCAAACCGCATGTAGAAGACCCTAGGAGCCCACCCTAGATAGTACTTCAATAGACCCTAGGAGCCCACCCTGGATAGTACTTCAACTTTGTACTAATGTGTTTCATTTCATTTTGGTTATGATTGCATTGCATGTCATTTTATATTTGAAAGAGTGTCGATTCACGTTCAATTACTAAATCAGAGAGCTTGTCATGAAGAACGAATTTCTTGATAAAGTGGAAGATAATGCGGCTGTCCATATATTTGTAATCCGTTTTATGTAAAGAATTTTGTTCTCTAGTAAAGTTTTCTAAATGAAATTGAATTAGAATAGACACCTTTTTGCATTCATTTCATGTATTCACATTACATCGCATCATGTGCATTAAATTTCATGAAAATACCCTAATTGGTTAAAATCATTTCAGAGTTAATCTGAAATCAACAAAAACTACATCATTATGGTACTCGAGCAAAGACAAAAGATATGGATCAAAGATTGGAAAGACTTGAACAACTCCAAAAGGAGATGCAAAACAAACTACAATTGCAAATGCAAGAGCAATTGGCTAAAATCCAGCAAGACATGATGGACGGAATGATGGAATCCCAAAGAAATATGATAACTCAGTTGACCCAACTACTGACTGGAGGAATAGATAAAGGAAAGGCCCCCATGGTTAATGCTGGAGAAGATAATGAGGAACCTCTCTATCTGCCGGGTTTTACTCCAACACAGCCTGAGGTGTATCCTCGAAGAACATTCGTCACGATTAGGCCTCAACAATTTCAGGATGGTGTTTTGATGCCGATGAACTTCCAAGCTGGATCAGGTTCTAACCCAGAAGATAATCCAACTAATCCTGTTATCCCTAACCTGGACGAAATGGCAGAAAAGGAAAGGGTAAGGACAAAATTGCCAAAGCAGTTAGAGGACCGCTGTAAATGGCTGGCGGAAAAATTCAGAGCAATGAAAAATGCTGATAGTCAACATGGATTCGATGCTAAAGATCTGAGTTTGGTTCCAGATCTAGTGCTTCCCCACAAGTTCAAAATGTCAGAATTCAAAAAGTACAATGGGACTAGTTGCCCTGAAGCTCACATCACCATATTTTGTAGACGGATGACCGGTATGTTAACAACGATCAACTACCAATACATTGTTTCCAAGACAGTTTGGTGGGAGCAGCATCCAAATGGTACAACCAATTGAGCCGCACTAAGATCAATTCTTGGATGGACTTAGCACAAGCATTCATGAAGTAGTATAGTCATGTGACGGATATGACTCCTGATAGAATTACTTTACAAAACATGGAGAAGAAACCGAGTGAGAGTTTCAGGAAATATGCACAGAGATGGAGGGAAATTTCCATACAAGTTCAGCTGTCGCTCCTAGAAAAAAAAACTACGATACTTTTCATCAACACCCTAAAGGCCTAGTTCATTACTCACATGATAGGAAGCGTTACAAAAAGTTTTTCAGACATAGTGATGACAGGTGAAATTATCAAAAATGCAATAAGAAGTGGAAAGATAGATGCCGGAGAGAGTAACAAAAGGTCGACCTCGAGGAAAAAAGAAAACAAGGTGAACAACACAAGCACATATAACAAGGGTTACTCGAAATCGATTACTGTAAATCAGCCAAGAACGGTGGCTACTGGTCAATAAGGTTTATCAAGGTAGGAGTCCGGCACAAAACAAAATACTGAGAAGCTCCAATTTGCACCAATCCCAATGACATATAGAGAGTTGTATCAGAGCTTATTTGACGCACACATGGTATCCCTTTTTTACCTAAAACCACTACAGCCGTCATATCCCAAATGGTACGACGTGAACACTTAACAAAACGGAGAGGCCAAAGCGAAAACCCAGAAAGGGCGCTTTGAGACCAAAGGCGTTTTGAGTCGAAAACCTGAAAAAGGGCGGCTCAAATTCTGACAAAAGAAGGGGTATGTGATGATTTCATCCTCTCAAAATTAGCAGAAAAGGAGGAATGTTACACCTCAGGACATCTACAAAGCACTGCTGATCTCCCAACATCTATTCAGCTCAAAATGATCTTCAGAAAGATTGGATGGTGAAGCTCAGATTGCGATATCTGGGGCACCTACTTTTTCTTTTTGCCCATTTTTGTATTCCAATAATGCTTGCTTTTGCTAATTAATTCAATTCCATTCTTCATAAATTCCATTGTTATCCATCATTTAAATCTCTTAAGCCGTTTGCAATTGAAATAACGGTTGATGGACCCGTAATGCTTCCATAAAAGGAGTTTTGCCTATTACTCTGGAAGTCTCTAAACAGCGCAGGAACCTGAAACAGGACTGTTGTCTAGAACCACCGCGCCTAGAGGTTGGAGACATTCGAAGAAGAGGAGTCTAAAATCATGACTATCTCCCCAGATTCTCTGTCAAAGATATCAGTTAAACGAGAAGATGAGAAATTACGTCCGTGACGTGACCTTGACGAGCAAACGAGCAATTACAACCCTAAGCTTTAAAAAAAAAAGAAAAAAGCAAAAAATGATCATTCTCATGACATTTCGCATTCACGCAAATGTCATCCATAATATCATTTAATTAGGAGCATTTGATTCATTCTAATCATTATGAAAAATCATCATTCTCATGACATTCTGTATTTATGTAAATGTCATCCATAGCACATGTAGTTAGGAGCATTAGATTCATTCCGATCATAGCATCTTAATCATTTGGCATAAACACAAGCATATAAAACTGAGTCTACAGGATATGTCCCCAGAGGACGGGGTAGCAGCATTAGTGAAGCCACCATCCTATTGCCGCTGACCAGCAGTGGAATAGGTTGAAGATTGTCCTATTGCCACTGACCAGCAGTGGAATAGGTTGAAAACCATCCTATTGCCACTGACCAGCAGTGGAATAGGTTGAAGATTGTCCTATTGCCACTGACCAGCAGTGGAATAGGTTGAAAACTATCCTATTGCCACTGACCAGCAGTGGAATAGGTTGAAAATCATCCTATTGCCACTGACCAATAGTGGAGTAGGTTGAAAACCATCCTATTGCCACTGACCAGCAGTGGAATAGGTTGAAAATTGTCCTATTGCCACTGGCCAGCAGTGGAATAGGTTGAAGATTGTCCTATTGCCACTGACCAGTAGTGGAATAGGTTGAAGACCATCCTATTGCCGCTGACCAGCAGTGGAATAGGTTGAAGATCATCCTATTGCCCTGACCAGCAGCGGAATAGGTTGAAGATTGTAGATCTTGTCACCCTAAACAGTAGTGGGGCAAGATCGAACGCAAATCTTGTCTCTCTAACCAGTAGGGAACATGATTTAAAGCCATAGTCCTATTGCCCTGACTAGCAGTAGAATAGGTTGAAGATTGTAGATCTTGTCGCCCTAAACAGAGGTGGGACAAGATCGAAAGCAAATCTTGGCTCCCTAACCAGTAGGGAACATGATTTAAAGCCCGTCCTATTGCCCTGACCAGCAGTGGAATAGGTTGAAGATTGTAGATCTCGTCACCCTAACCAGTAGTGGGGCAAGATCGAAGGCAAATCTTGGCTCCCTAACTAGTAGGGAACATGATTTAAAGCTCGTCCTATTTCCCTGACCAGCAGTGGAATAGGTTAAAGATTGTAGATCTTATCACCCTAACCAGTAGAGGGGAAAGATCGAAGGTAAATCTTGGCTCCCTGACCAGTAGGGAAACATGATCTAGGCCACCGTCCTATATCCCTGACCAACAGTGGAATAGGCTGAAGACATCAAATCCTATCTCCCTGGAGATACAGTGGAGCAATTTAAAAATAAACAAGTCTTATCCCCTCGAAGTTACAGTAGGAGCAAGTTGAAGCTACAGGTCCTACCTCGCTGAAGTAGCACTAGAGTGGATCGAAGAGACAAGATGCAGTGGACCATAATTATGCTACCTAAAAGAAAAGAACACCAAAGAAGTCAAGACTCAGCGAGACAGGGCAAAATTGGTCTTTCTTAAAAGTCTTTGCTCCATTCCCGTTCCATGACAATGAGCAAAGAGGGGCAGCTGTAAGACCCAATTTTCGCCCAAGCCCGCTTAAACAAGATAAAAAATCAGAGCCCATTTTACAACCCAATTCCCAAAATCAAATAACCCAATGACCAAACCCATTAACCTAGCCCACTAACCAATCAGCCCAATCAGAAAAACAAAAATAGAAAAACCCTAACCCTAAGTGCTCTTTCTGACTAACGCCGCCAGCGCCATTTGCCTGTCACCGGTCTTGTCCACCGCCCACGCCACTGATCTCCACCGCCACTTGCCTGCAGGGTTATTAAACATGAAATGAAAGAAAAGGGGGGAATCAGTTGTAAACAATGGCTATAAAAGCCTATTAAAATTTCTTTGTAAGCACTCTTTTTTTTTTATTATCAATAGAAAGAAAAAAGATTCAAACAAGAACAGAAAATCAGAGAAGACAATGCATCGACTAAACACTAAGAAACCACCAAAAAATCAAGAACAGAAGCCACAAGAGGTGATATTTCTTTATCACTTTCGAAAATCCCTATTCTTTTTCTCTCTTTTTTAACATATGCATATATACTTATCGTTTTAAATAGCATAAAAATAAATAAAAATAAAAATTTTACCTCTTTGGGGCTCCGACCGCCGTGCAAGCGGCACCGGCGACGGAGCCCACGGTGGAGGACGATTGGAGCGGTGCCGGAGAGCAGACCCCTGTAGAGAAAAAAAGAAAGGTTAAAATTTTTTTAAAGGGAAGCAGACAGGTGAAAATGAGGGTTTTTGAAAATTTTTTGCCTTAAATAGGCCTTCAAAACAACGTCGTTTTGGGGCTGGTTTCAAATGCCCAAAACGACGTCGTTTTGGCCAAACCCGTGCACGGACCCGACCCGCCTCAGGATCCGTGTGTTTTTGCTTTTGGGTCTAATTACCCATTTGGTCCCTCCGCCCTTTTATGATTCTGCAATCAAGTTTTCACTCTTTTAAAATCCGGCCCAATAATTTCATGCTGGTTCCATTTTAGTCCATAGTGAAACGCAGCGCAGCAAGGCCTGGGAAATTTATCCATTCGATCCTCATTATTTCACGCGCGTTTCAGTTTAGTCTCCCTACTATTTATTTTATATAATTTGTCCCTAAGCTTCCGTTTTAAATGTAATTTGGCCCCCTTTTTTTATTATTTTGCAATTTTTATTATTATTACTGTTATTTAATGTTTTCATTTTCATTGCTATTAATTATCTAATACTATTATCATTATTTTATTATTATTACTATACTACTATTATTATTAAGTATTACTATTATTATTTTCTATTAATACCATTATCATTATTATTTTTTTTATATCGTTAATCATTTTAACCTTATTATTACATTTAAAATTATATTATGTTGTATTATTTTCATCGTATGATTATTATTACGTATTATCATTACTATTATCAATTTATTTATTTTTTATAAACATAATCATTCTTACTTTGATTATTATTATTTCTTACTTTATGGTTTTTTTTATTTTACTACCTTATTATTATTCTTATTATTTATTGTCTGTATTCGTATATATACCTTTTCTTTATCATTTTGTTTATCGATTGTTATTATTATCATATTATTATTATTATTATTATTATTATTATTATTATTATTATTATATTTACTATATTTACATCCATATTTGTTTTCTTAGTCTTGTACTATATTATTAAACAAAATACATTTTGTGAAATTATCATATTTCATTTAAAGGTTTTTAAAATAAGGCAATGTTTTGTATTTAGAAATTTGGGGAATAGTGCCCTAACGTGCTGTGTTTCGATTTTTCGTTTGACTAAATAACCTAACATCCTTTTAACAAACTTCGTAAATCATGAGATGACTTTGATTACGAGAGATTAAAATATTATGTCCTAACGTGCTGGACGTGACGTTTATATCCTTTCGGAATAAAGAAATCTCAATTTTTAACTCAAATATCTATATTTATTTTCTTAGTTTAACACTATTAAACAAAAATACATTTTGCGAAATTATTATATTTCATTCAAAGGTTTTAAAATAAGGCAATGTTTGTGTTTAGAAATTCGGGGAATAGTGCCCTAACGTGCTGGGTTTCGATTTCCCGTTTGACTAAATAACTAAACATCCTTTTAATAAATTTCATAAATCACGAGATAACTTTGATTACGAAGGTTTAAAATATCGTGTCCTAACGTGCTGGATGTGATGTTTGTATCCTCTCGGAACAAAGGAATCTCAAATTTCTGCTCAAATTATCCAAACATTTTCTAAAGGATCTGTATTTTAAAATCTTTTCAAATTTTCGACATTAAGACACTAATTAATCAATTTGGTACCAATTTTGGGCGTGACGAGGGTGCTAACCCTTCCTCGCACGTAACCGACTCCCGAACCCATTTTTTCAAATTTCGTAGACCGAAAAAACACTGTTTTAATAGACCAAAATGTTTTATTAAAACAAAAGGTGATCTGATCACAAAATAAAGATCGGTGGCGACTCCCGTTTTACTTTCGTTTTCAAAACACTAGTCGATTTCCGTTTTTCCAAAAAAAATGGTTACGACAGCATGGCAACTCCACTGGGGACTATAAAGAAAGTCAAGCCGTAAATTGATTATTTTTTGTCTTTTGTCTGAAATTTGAAAATTCGATTTGAAAAATTATGATCCTTTTATTGTATGTTGTTTTAATCTCGAAATTGCATTGCATGACCATTGTGGTCACACCCTCTTAAGTGGGAGTGAGAAGCTACTCCTTCGTGAGGTTTTCACCTCCGTGTAGGATAGTGAATCGCTTTCAGGATACATCCGTACCTATGTCTTTGTGAGATTTTCATCTCCGTGCAGCCATAGGGAAATGTATTCCCCTGAACTGAACTCGATCTATATGAGCCTATAATGGGTGAAGATTGAGGAATCTGCTGGTTGAGGTACCTTTACTCTAGAACCGAACCCCATATAGCGAGCCTTAAGAACCACCCTAGGTAGAGCCATACCAAACCCTAGTGGTTACCCGATTAAGTATTTTATTCTCTGCTTACTGTGTATGAAATACTGACTTGCTTCATTTTAATTTTTGCATGGCATATTCATCAAAAAGGTGTTGATTCACATTCGATTGCTAAATAGATAGTTTGTCATGGAAAAGGGGTTTCTTGATAAAGTGGAGGACAATACGACCGTCCGAATATGGGCCGAGACAGTACAGCAAGAGAAAGGTGATAGTCTTACAGAAGGGCACATGTTAGAATTGTGGGACTTCACACGTATCAGCACAACACAAAATAATCTTCAACAGATGAAAGAAATATGGGGTCAATGGGACGATGAGATCAAGCAACTATTCTACTGTCATTACGGTGATCTGCCTTATCTGCTTAATATCAAGGTAGACCAGTACTTATTCCGAGCTATAGCCCAGTTTTGGAACCCTGCCTATAGTTGCTTTACTTTCGGGAAAGTGGATTTGGTACCTACAATAGAAGAGTACACAGCTCTGCTCCGTTACCCAAAAATTCAAACATACAAGGTTTATGTGAGATCTGTTAATGTCCCCACATTCTTAAAAAAGCTGATGAATATTACGGGGATGAGCGAGTAGTGGGTTACAGCCCGGATAAAACAAAAGGGAGATTGTAAGTGCATCCCTTGGAGAAATTTAAGGGATTTGATCATAGCGCATCCTGATGTGAAGAAAAGGGTTGGCATTTTTGCCTTGAGCATTTATGGACTGATTATCTTCCCTAAAGCTCTAGGCCATGTAGACGAGGCGGTCTCTGACTTATTTGACAGATTGGATAGAAGAGTCAGACCCGTTTCTGCAATTCAAGCTGAAACTTTCAGGTCCCTAAGCACGTGCCGAAGAGCGGGCGAGGGAAGATTTACCTGTTGCGCACAACTCTTACTAGCATGGTTCCACAGTCATTTTTGGAAAGTGGAAAAGATATCGTGTCGAATCTTCTCTGAGGACTATTCTCCGCTGAAAGAGTTAGCAGCCACGCCAAGAAGAGACGATCTTATCGAAGAAAATTGGATGAAGATTCTGCAAAATCTGCAAGAAGAAGATATAGAATGGAGAGCTCCTTTGATGGTTCCTGACGAGATCTTATATCGGTGTAGAGATTTTGACTGGGTTCCTCTGCTAGGAATATGGCGAGCTGTCGGGTACGCTCCTCTCCTAGTGTTGAGACAGTACAGATCGAGACGGTTTACGCCAGCAACACAAGGTTTAATTCAGTGCGAGTTCGAATATAAAGGAGATAATTATAAAAGGAGAGTTCGTGAAAATCGAGTGCTTGGAGCCGAACTCGCAGAATAAAAAGGTTTGCTACTAACTCGATGACAACCCTTGAATATGACCGGGGGTGGAGTCAGAGAACCAACAATAACATCCCCACATCAGACCAAGAAAACACCCGATCAATGGAAGAGCACTTGCAGGTGATCCCATCTGAGCTCGAAATCATCAAACAGGACTTTGAGAAAATAAAATTTGGAATTAGGAAAAAGGATAGAACAATTAGAGGAAGAGAAAATGCAGCTGGGATTGGATGTCAACGTTCAGAAGCTGGAAGCCGAGAAAATGAGAAAAGGGAAAAATAAAGCCGAAGAAGATTTGGCCAGCTTGAAAACAGACTACAAGAAGCTGCGAAGGTCAATGAAAACTGCTGGACTGGGAAAAACGTCAGAGCAATGGCGTCAAGAGATTAAAGAGGAAAAGAATAGAGCTAGTCAGTGGGAAAGGAAACTCCGAGATACTCAAGTTTTAGAGGATACTCTAAAAAGAAGTTTAGTAGAAAGTTAGAACGAGAAGGAAGAACTAAAAACTCGGGTATCAGAGTTAGAAAGATCACTGTATCAGTATCGTAGCCGTAATTCTGTAGTCGAGTTGAAGGCCAGTCTCAGCAAAATTGAAGAAATGAAAGGAAAAATACAAGAGCTAGAGTCTGTTTTACATGGTTGTGAGCTTCGGGCGAAACTTTTCGAAATTAATGAAGAGTGTTGGAAAGAAAAGTTTCATCATTCCCAGAGTCAAGTCGGGGATTGGGATTACATTATGAGCGAAACCGTGGCTCAAGTGCGAGAGGTAGCGGATCACTTACAAACCTTAGCAGTCCAAGCTGATGTACTAAGTTTAAAGTATGAGTCAGAGTCAGAGCGAGCCCGAGAGTTATTTTGGCTTCTTAGAAAAGTCAAGGCCTTAAGTATTAGGGCAAGGCCATATATGTAACCTGTTTTATGTAAGGAAATTTGTTTTCTAGAAAAGTTATCCTAATGAAATTGAATCAGAATCAATGCCTTTTTGTTGCATACATTTCATGCATCAGCATTACATTGCATCATGCGCATTAAATCTCACAAATGGACGCTAAGATTATGGCAGTTACCCTGAAACAGCGCTACGGTACACGAGGAAAAAAGAAAGTAATGGATCAAAGCATAGAAAGATTAGAGAAAATGCAAAAAGACATGCAGGATCAAATGCATGAGCGATTAGCTAAGATGCAACAGGACATGATAGAGCGAATGCAGGAATCGTAAAATAATATGATAGGCCAGCTGGTGCAATTGCTAGCTAAGAAACGTGAGAAAGGAAAGGGAGTTGCTACTAGTTCAGGGAACGATAATGACGACCCTGTTTACCCTTCAAGTTTTACCCTGCCAAACACCAAGCACAACTAGATATGTACCCCCAAGGGTCGCTTGTCACCATCAGGCCTCAGTATCAAACCAATACCGCGTTACCTGTGCACTTCTCGACAGGCTCGGGTTCAAACCTAGGAGATAGTCCAGCAAACCCTGTGGTCCCTGATCTCGACGAAATGGCAGAAATAGACAAGGCAAAAGTGGACCCGCCAAGGCAACTTGAGGACCGTTGTAAGTGGTTAGAAGAGAAGTTTAAAGAAATGGAGACTACTGACTACCGTTACGGTGTAGACGCTAAGGACTTAAGTTTGGTCCCGGACTTGGTACTTCCGGCAAAGTTCAAAACATCAGAATTTAAGAAATACAACGGGACTAGCTGTCCCGAGGTGCACATCACAATGTTCTGTCGAAGGATGGCGGGACACGTTAATAATGACCAATTGCTGATTCACTGTTTTCAGGACAGTTTGGCCAGGTCTGCGGCCAAATGGTACAATCAGCTCAGTCGTGCCCAGATTAAGACATGGAAGGACCTGGCACAGGCCTTCATGAAACACTATGTCCATGTAGCTGACATAGCGCCCGACAGAATCACGCTCCAAAATATGGAGAAAAAGCCAGGCGAGAGCTTCAGACAATACGCCCAGCGATGGAGAGAAATAGCAACACAAGTTCAGCCACCGCTCCTAGAGAATGAGACAACCATGCTTTTTATCAATACTTTGAAGGCTCCTTTCATTAATCACATGCTGGGAGGCGCCACTAAAAGTTTCTCAGATATTGTGATGTCAGGAGAAATGATAGAAAATGTAATCAGATGTGGCAAGATAGAGGCGGGAGAAGGTGCTAGAAAGACGATTCCGAAGAAAAGAGAAAACGATGTAAACAACATACGCACCCGTAACAAAAGTTGTTCAAAGCCTACTACTGAGAACCAGCCCAGGACCGTAATCGCTGATCATCAGAGCCCATCTAGATAGGAATCCAATGCAAAGTCCAATTCACGCTATCCCAATCATGTACAAAGAAATGTACCAGAACTTGTTCGATGTACATGTGGTTGCCCCGTATTACTTAAAGCCCTTGCAGCCTCTATACCCTAAATGGTATGATGCGAATGCACAGTGCGAATACCATGCAGGAATTGTGGGGCATTCAATAAAGCATTGTCTCGCCTTTAAGAAATTGGTAGAAAGACTCATCCAGATGGACGTTGTAAAATTGGACGATGCCCCTAGCGCGAAGCACCCACTACCTAATTATGGGGTTAATATGATAGGTAAGAGTATAGGGAAAAGAGTTAAAACGGATGTTGCTGAGGTGAAAACCCCGATAAGAGGGGTTTGGAAGGAAACGGTGAAGAAGGGATTAGTTGCATCGGATCCGGCGAGAGTATGAAAAAATGGGAAATAGATGTGAATTCCACAACATAGAGGGGCACGAGATCCAAAACTATATCGAGTTCAGAATACTGGTGCAAAGGCTGATGGACAATAGAAGAGTACACAGTTTTGCACCTGCATTTTAAACTCGATACAGTTTTGGATCTCGTGCCCTTCTATGTTGTGGAATTCACATCCATTTCCCATTTCTTCATATTCTCTCGCCGGATCCGATACAACTAATCCCCTCTTCACCATTTCCTTTCAAACCCCTCTCATCGGGGTTTTCACCTCTACAACATCCGTTTTAACTCTTTTCCCCATACTCTCACCTATCATATTAACCCCATAATTAGGTAGTGGGTGCTCCGCGCTAGGGGCATCGTCCAATTTTACAACGCTTATCTGGATGAGTCTTTTTACCAATTTCTTGAAGGCGAGACAATGCTCTATTGAATGCCCCACAATTCCTGCATGGTATTCGCACTGTGCATTCACGTCATACCATTTAGCCTATGGGGACTGCAAGGGCTTTAAGTAATGCGGGGCAACCACATGTGCATCGAACAATTTCTGGTACATTTCTTTGTACATGAGTGGGATCGGCGTGAATTGGATTTTCTCCGTATTTTACTTTGCATTAGATTCCTGTCTAGATGGGCTCTGATGATCGGCGATTACGGTACTGGGCTGGTTCATAGTAATAGGCTTTGAATAACTTTTGTTACGTGTGCTTATGTTGTTTACATTGTTCTCTC
Organism: Gossypium australe; assembly: GCA_005393395.2. Lineage (NCBI taxonomy): Eukaryota > Viridiplantae > Streptophyta > Magnoliopsida > Malvales > Malvaceae > Gossypium > Gossypium australe. The sequence continues at coordinate 126,000,327 of CM016614.1, read as the reverse complement.
TTTTCTTCGGAATCGTCTTTCTAGCACCTTCTCCCGCCTCTATCTTGCCAAATCTGATTGCATTTTCTATCATTTCTCCTGACATCACAATATCTGAGAAACTTTTAGTGGCGCCTCCCAGCATGTGATTAATGAAAGGAGCCTTCAAAGTATTGATAAAAAGCATGGTTGTCTCATTCTCTAGGAGCGGTGGCTGAACTTGTGTTGCTATTTCTCTCCATCACTGGGCGTATTGTCTGAAGCTCTCGCCTGGCTTTTTCTCCATATTTTAGAGCGTGATTCTGTTGGGAGCTATGGAAGCTACATGGCCATAGTGTTTCATGAAGGCCTGTGCCAGGTCCTTCCATGTCTTAATCTGGGCACGACTGAGCTGATTGTACCATTTGGCCGCAGACCTGACCAAACTGTCCTGAAAACAATGAATCAGTAGTTGGTCATTATTAACGTGTCTCGCCATCCTTCGACAGAACATCGTGATGTGCACCTCGGGACAGCTAGTCCCGTTGTATTTATCAAGTTCGGGACCAAACTTAAGTCCTTAGCGTCTACCCCGTAACGATAGTCAGCAGTCTCACTTTCTTTAAACTCCTCTTCTAACCACTTGCAACAGTTCTCAAGTTGCCTTGGCAGGTCCACTTTTTCCTTGTCTATTTCTGCCATTTCGTCAAGATCAAGGACCACAGGGTTTGCTGGACTATCTCCTGGGTTAGAACCCGAGCCTATCGGGAAGTGTGCAGGTAACGCAGTATCGGTCTGATATTGACAGGCGCCTCTTGGGGGTACATATCTAGTTGTGCTTGGGTGTTTGGCGGGGTAAAACCTGAAGGGTAAACAGGGTCGTCATTATCGTTCCCTGAACTAGTAGCAACTCCCTTTCCTTTCTCACGTTCCTTAGCTAGAAATTGTGCCAGCTGGCCTATCATATTATTTTGCGATTCCTGCATTCACTCTATCATGTCCTGTTGCATCTTAGCTAATCGCTCATGCATTTGATCTTGCATGTCTTTTTGCATTTACTCTAATCTTTCTATTCTTTGATCTATTACTTTCGTTTTTCCTCGTGTACCGTAGCGCTATTTCAGGGTAACTGCCATAATCTTAGCGTCCATTTGTGAGATTTAATGCGCATGATGCAATGTAATGCTGATGCATGAAATGTATGCAACAAAAAGGCATTGATTCTGATTAAATTTCATTAGGATAACTTTTCTTGAAAACAAATTTCCTTACATAAAACGGGTTACATATATGGCCTTGCCCTAATACTTAAGGCATTGACTTTTCTAAGAAGCCAAAATAACTCTCGGCCTCGCTCTGACTCTGACTCGTACTTTAAACTTAGTACATCAGCTTGGACTGCTAAGGTTTGTAAGTGATCCGCTACCTCTCTCACTTGAGCCACGGTTTCACTCATAATGTAATCCCAATCCCCGACTTGACTCTGGGAATGATGAAACTGTTCTTTCCAATGCTCTTCATTAATTTCGAGAAGTTTCGCCCGAAGCTCACAACCATGCAAAACAGACTCTAGCTCTTGTATTTTTCCTTTCATTTCTTCAATTTTGCTGAGACTGACCTTCAACTCAACTACAGAATTACGGCTACGATACTGATACAGTGATCTTTCTAACTCTGATACCCGAGTTTTTAGTTCTTCCTTCTCGTTCTGACTTTCTACTAAACTTCTTTTCAGAGTATCCTCTAAAACTTGAGTATCTCGGAGTTTCTTTTCCCACTGACTAGCTCTATTCTTTTCCTCTTTAATCTCTTGACGCCATTGCTCTGACGTTTTTCCCAGTCCAGCAGTTTTCATTGACCTTCGCAGCTTCTTGTAGTCTGTTTTCAAGCTGGCCAAATCTTCTTCGGCTTTATTTTTCCTTTTTTTCATTTTCTCGACTTCCAGCTTCTGAACGTCGGCATCCAATCCCAGCTGCATTTTCTCTTCCTCTAATTGTTCTATCCTTTTCCCTAATTCCAATTTTTTTCTCAAAGTCCTGTTTGATGATTTCGAGCTCAGATGGGATCACCTGCAAGTGCTCTTCCAGTGGTCGGGTGTTTTCTTGGTCTGGTGAGGGGATGTTATCGTTGATTCTCCGACTCCACCACCAGTCATATTCAGGGGTTGTCATCGGGTTAGTAGTAAACCTTTTCATTCTGCGAGTTTGGCTCCAAGCACTCGATATTTCACGGACTCTCCTTTTACAATTATCTCCTTTATATTCGAACTCGCACTAAATTAAACCTTGTGTTGCTGGCGTAAACTGTCTCGATCTGTGCTGTTTCAATACGAGGAGATGAGCGTACCTGACAGCTCCCCATATTCCTAGCAGAGGAACCTAGTTAAAATCGCCACACCGATATAAGATCTCGTTAGGAACCATCAAATGAGCTCTCCATTCTATATCTTCTTTTTGCAGATTTTGCAGAATCATCATCCAGTTTTCTTCTGTAAGATCGTCTCGTCTTGGTGTGGCTACTAACTCTTTCAGTGGAGAATAGACCTCAAAGAAGATTCGACACGATACCTTTTCCGCTTTCCAAAAATGTTTGTGGAACCATGCTATTAAGAGTTGTGCGCAACCGGTGAATCTTCTCTCGCCCGCTCTTCGGCACGCGCTTAGGGACCTGAAAATTTCGACTAGAATTGAAGGAACGGGTGTGACTCTTCTATCCAATCTGTTAAATAAGTCAGAGACCGCCTCGTCTACATGCCCTAGAGCTTTAGGGAAGATAATCAATCCATAAATGCTCAAGGCAAAAATGTCAACCCTTTTCTTCACATCAGGATACGCTATGATCAAATCCCTTAAATTTCTCCAAGGAATGCACTTACAATCTTCTTTTTGTTTTATCCGGGCTGTAACCTACTGCTCGCTCATCCCCGTAATATTCATCAGCTTTTTTAAGAATGCGGGGACATTAACAGATCTCATATAAACCTTGTCAGTTTGAGTCTTTGGGTAACGGAGTAGAGCTGTGTACTCTTCTATTGTAGGTACCAAATCCATTTTCCCGAAAGTAAAGCAACTATAAGCAGGGTTCCAAAACTGGTCTACCTTGATATCAAGCAGATAAGGTAGATCACCGTAATGACAGTAGAATAGTTGCTTGATCTCATCTTCCCATTGACCCCATATTTCTTTCATCTCTTGAAGATTATTTTGGGTTGCGCTGATACGTGTGAAGTCCCACAATTCTGACATGTGCCCTTCTGTAAGACTATCACCTTTCTCTTGCTGCACTATCTCGGCCCATATTCGGACAACTGCATTGTCTTCCACTTTATCAAGAAACCCATTTTCCATGACAAGCTATCTATTTAGCAATCGAATGTGAATCAACACATTTTTGATGAATATGCCATGCAAAAATGAAAATGAAGCAAGTCAATATTTCATACACAGTAAGCAGAGAACAAAATACTTAATCGGGTAACCACTAGGGTTCGGCATGGCTCTACCTAGGATGGTTCTTAAGGCTCGCTATATGAGGTTCGGTTCTAGAGTAAAGGTACCTGAACTAGCAGATTCCTCAATCTTCACCCATTATAGGCTCATATAGATCGAGTTCAGTTCAGAGGAATACATTTCCCTATGGCTGCACGGAGATGAAAATCTCACGAAGACATAGGTACGGATGTATCCCGAAAATGATTCACTATCCTGCATGGAGGTGAAAACCTCACGAAGGAGTAGCTTCTCACTTCCACTTAAGAGGGTTTGACCACAACGGTCATGCAATGCAATGCCGAGATTAAAACAACATGCAATAAAAGGATCATAATTTTTTAAATCAAATTTTTAAATTTCCGACAAAAGACAAAAAATAATCAATTTATGGCTTGACTCTCTTTATAGTCCCCAGTGGAGTCGCCAAGCTGTCGTAACCATTTTTTTTGGAAAAACGAAAATCAACTAGTGTTTTGAAAACGAAAGTAAAACGAGAGTCGCCACCGATCTTTATTTGGTGTGACCGTATCACCTTTGTTTTAATAAAACATTTTGGTTTACTAAAACAGTGTTTCTTTTGGTCTACGAAATTTGAGAAAATGGGTTCGGGAGTCGAATACGTGTGAGGAAGGGTTAGCACCCTCGTTGTAACAGTCCAGTTTAGACCCTAATTGGAACGAGTGGTTTCGGGACCATTTAACTGAGTTAAAATATTATTTTTATTATTTTAATAATGTTTACAGTGTGGTAACATTATTGTGTGAAAGTTTTGTAAAGAAATTTTACTGATTAAAAAGTTAATTCGGTAAAAAGGATTAAATCGCGTAAAATGAAAACTATGTATGCCATTAGTAAAATGACTTATTTGATAATGGCTTTATAAATGGGAGTCCTTGCATGGTAATTATACCATTGCATATTTGAGTGGACGGTAGTGGACCTTGAATAACATAATTTATATGGTTATTAAACATGGGTATTTTGGTAAATTATGGAATAATGCTTAATAAAATAAAGCCATATGATATTTTTTATTATGTTTTCATCATCATCAACCGAATAAAAAAAAACAAAGAAAGGGTTTGGAAGCTTTAACATTCGGCCATGGCTTTCTAAGGAATTAAGGGGGAGAAGAGAGCTGACTGCATGCTTGGTTCGGCTTGGCTAGGAGCTGATTTTCTCAAGAAAATTTGCTTGGAGAAGGAAAAATCCCTCTTCCATTCATCTAAAGGAAAGGCAACAGCAAGATGGGGAAAAAACTAGTTCAAGGTTAGGCTCGGCTTGGAATTTCTGGTGAGTTTTCGAACTCAAATCTTTAAAATTCTTTTATTATTCTAACACAAAAAAAATGGTTGAATTTGGCTGGAAGTTGTGGGAACTATCTCTTGATTATTCAATTGAAAAGAAAAAGATTAAGGATGTCGCTTGATTTGGGTTGCTGTTAAATTTTGTGTATCTTATACTGTGGGTAAAATGCACAAAATAAATTTGGTTGGAATTAACATGCATTGCTGTTTGGTTTATGATTGAGGAGTTTAAAATGTGGGAGCTTAAAACAGTTTAAATTGCTATTCATATTGTTGTCCAAAAGTTTCAATTTTAGTAATGTCCCATTTTTAATAGTTGAAACTAGGAAACAAGTATTTGATAAAAGGATGTAGGGGGCTAAATTGTTTAAAAATTTAATTATTGTTAGCTCGAAAAGTATTCGAATGCATGCTGGAAATTAATATCTAAAGGCATGCTAGAGTTCAATATGTCTGAATGTATACAGGAGATTAATCATGTCCAAATGAACGTTGGAATTAAGCATGTCTGAATTACCCTGCTTAAATAGACGAAATGTGTATGTAATTTAATCTTGTCTATTCAATAATTGTTGTTGTTCTGTTTCAAAACAGGTCAAGAGCTTATATACTAAAAAAAAAGAAAAAATGACTACATTGCATGATCTTGAATGATTAATTAAATGCTTTTTGGTGGCTTTGATATATCATTATCGAACTATAATACAATATATATATTAGTACTGTATGTATAAAATATTGAAATTTTATATGCAACGTGATGTTTGTTTTTGTGTTTAGAATGAAATGCCCTGCAATGAGAACTCAATCATATTTAATTGTGAGCCTTTCTTGGCCGTTGTCAAATTTTAATTGCTTAAATTTCTATATTTTTCTAATTATGTTTTCGAATGAAGAGTTCATTTGATACAAAGGAAAATCTGATTTAAAAGCTATTGATATCGTGGTTAAGGTCATTATTATTAAAAAATGTTGTCTTGTTCTTCTCGTGAGAAATGTTGTCCAAAATAAGCTTTAAATGTCGTCCAAAGCATGTATTAAGTGTTGTCCAAGCAGAAATTTCTATTATGTTTGTGCTAAATTAAATGATAGTATTAAAGAAGTGTTTATGCAGTCCAAAGCAAGACATTTTTTTATGCTTTTCCGAGTAAGTTCATAGTCTTTGAACTCAAACTCTATTTATTTAATTTAAATACTTAATTATTACTTTGATATCTTAATTGTATTTACATATAGGCAAATGATTAAATTATGTGATATTGGTCATGAGATGAATATATGGCCGATTGTGATGTATACATATATGTCAATAATATAGCCGAATGTGATGTTGTTATGGAGATGAAATAAGATAATTTGTATATATATATATGCGTAATTGAGGTTTAAGTTTTATATATATGTGTTTATTTAAAAGAGTAACAAGTTCGAGTTTGGCACCAAGTGTACGAAATGTTAATGTGACGACACTAAGTGTGCGATACGATACAAGGTTTGACATTGAGTGTACGAGTTTATTGATTCATCAAGAATATCGATTATTGGAAATATTAAGCGAAATAAAGTGAGTAGGTATGTGATGATATATCATATATGGATAGTAAGGTAAGTTTTGGTTGTTGAAATGAAAATTATGAATTATTGATGTTACTGATGAGTTAATAATATACAGGTATAATTCTACTATCGATTACATAAAGGTGTTACAGGTTGTACGTAATGAAATAAATCGATCCAATGCTATGTAAATTCTATGATATTGATATTGTATCGGTGATATATGATATAAATGGTTTAGTTACATATATAGTACTTAGTATGCAAGATACAGGGTTTTCGATGTTGGTCTCAAGGGTTCAACTGTAAAGATGATGCTGGGAGAATAGAAATGATGATACAAATCAGTACAGGTATACATGGTACACTTGACAAGCAAGTGACATTGAATAGTTTATATGACAAGTGAGTAGATGTGATAAATTACACATGAATTACATGACTGTTAAGGAAATAAATATTGAATTAGATGAGGCTGGTTTAAAAGTAATCTTATTGCTTAAAATGACCAGCTTAAAGTTAAATCTTTTATATAGTAATGATAATTACACGAGCTTACTAATCTTATTAGCTTACTCTATCTATTCTCTGTATTTTACAGTGATTCGAATGCTCACGCAGGTTAGAAGTCATCGAAGAATCTATCACACTATCCAAGAGGCAATTGATATTTCTGAACTCTTTGGAATTGAGTAATATGGCATGTATAGGCTAGTTAATAAGTTGATTATATGTTCACTTGTTTATATGAATGTGAGATAAATTTTGGGTATTATGATCAAGCTATGTGATATGGCTTGATAAGAGAAAAGGTAGTTTGATATGAAAGCATTATATGATGTGTGCATTTAGTGGTAAAATTTATAATTGGCATTTTGGTTCGAATGATTTGTGATTATGGATGAGTTGATAAGAATGTTGAAATGTAATTAATTTGTAAGGGGTATTTAGATGATTATATATATATATATATATATATATATATATGTGTGTGTCTACATGGAATGGTCACATTAGTATAAGCTTATATAATTGTTTTAAGCATGATATGTTGGATTAGTGTTGAATGATGTCGACGATTGATAAGTTAAAGTCTTACTGTTTCGATTTGCGTTACAAGTCCGGTAATGCCCTTACCTATTCTGGCGACGGTTACGGGATAAGGGTGTTACACTCGTCACGCCCAAAATTGGTTCCAAATTGATTAATTAGTGTCTTAATGTCGGAAATTTGAAAAGATTTTAAAATACGGATCCTTTAGAAAATGTTTGGATAATTTGGGCTAAAATTTGAGATTCCTTTATTCCGAGAGGATACAAACATCACATCCAGCACGTTAGGACACGATATTTTAAACCTTCGTAATTAAAGTTATCTCGTGACTTACAAAATTTATTAAAAGGATGTTTAGTTATTTAGTCAAACGGGAAATTGAAACCCAGCACGTTAGGGTACTATTCCCCGAATTTCTAAACACAAACATTGCCTTATTTTAAAACCTTTGGATGAAATATAATACTTTCGCAAAATGTATTTTTGTTTAATAGTGTTAAACTAAGAAAATAAATATAGATGTTTGAGTTGAAAATTGAGATTTCTTTGTTCCGAATGGATATAAATGTTACGTCCAGCGCGTTAGGACACATTATTTTAATCTCTCGTAATCAAAGTCATATCATGATTTACGAAGTTTGTTAAAAGGATGTTAGGTTATTTAGTCAAACGGAAAATCGAAACCCAGCACGTTAGGGCACTATTCCCCGAATTTCTAAATACAAAACATTGCCTTATTTTAAAAACCTTTAAATGAAATATGATAATTTCACAAAATGTATTTTGTTTAATAATATAGTACAAGACTAAGAAAACAAATATTGATGTAAATATAATAAAAATACTAATACTAATAATAATAATAATAATAATAATAATAATAATAATAATAATAATAATAATAATAATAATAATAATAACAATCGATAAACAAAATGATAAAGAAAAGGTATATATACGAATACAGACAATAAATAATAAGAATAATAATAAGGTAGTAAAATAAAAAAACCATAAAGTAATAAATAATAATAATCGAAGTAAGAATGATTATGTTTATAAAAATAAATAAAATGATAATAGTAATGATAATACATAATAATAATAATAAGATGAAAATAATACAACATAATATAATTTCAAATGTAATAATAAGGTTAAAATGATTAATGATATAAAAAATAATAATGACAATGGTAATAATAGAAAATAATAATAGTAATACTTAATAATAATAGTAGTATAGTAATAATAATAAAATAATGATAATAGTATTAGATAATTAATACAATGAAAATGAAAACATTAAATAACAGTAATAATAATAAAAATTACAAAATAATAAAAAAGGGCCAAATTGAATTTAAAACGGAAGCTTAGGGACAAATTATATAAAATAAATAGTAGGGAGACTAAACTGAAACGCGCGCGAAATAATGAGGATCGAATGGATAAATTTCCCAGGCCTTGCTGCGCTGCGTTTCACTATGGACTAAAGTGGAACCAGCATGAAATTATTGGGCCGGATTTTAAAAGAGCGAAAACCTGATTGCAGAATCATAAAAGGGTGGAGGGACCAAATGGGTAATTAGACCCAAAAGCAAAAACACGCGGATCCTGAGGTGGGTCGGGTCTGTGCACGGGTTTGGCCAAAACGACGTCGTTTTGGGCGTTTGAAACCAACCCCAAAACGACGTCGTTTTGAAGGCTTATTTAAGGCAAAAAATTTTCAAAAACCCTCATTTTCACTTGTCTGCTTCCCTTTAAAAACTTTTTAACCTTTCTTTTTTTCTCTGCAGGGGTTTGCTCTCCGACGCCGCTCCAATATCCTCCGCCGCGGGCTCTGACGCCGGCGCCGTCGTGCACGGCGGTCGGAGCCCCAAAGACTTAAAATTTTTATTTTTTTTATTTTTTATGCTATTTAAAACTATAAGTATATATGCATATGTTAAAAAAGAGAGAAAAAGAAAAGGGATTTTCGAAAGTGATAAAGAAATATCACCTCTTGTGGCTTCTGTTCTTGATTTTTTGGTGGTTTCTTAGTGTTTAGTCGATGCCTTGTATTCTCTGATTTTCTGTTCTTGTTTGAATCTTTTTTCTTTCTATTGATAATAAAAAAAAGGTCTTTACAAAGAAATTTTAATAGGCCTTTATAGCCATTGTTTACAACTGATTCCCCACTTTTCTGTCATTTTATGTTTAATAACCCTGTAGGCAAGTGGCGGTAGAGATCAGTGGCGTGGGCAGTGGACAAGACCGGTGACAGGCAAGTGGCGCTGGCGGCGGTAGTTAGAAGGCGCATTTAGGGTTAGGGTTTTTCTGTTTATGTTTTTCTGATTGGGCTGATTGGTTAGTGGGTTAGGTTAATGGGTTTGGTCATTGGGTTATCTGATTTTGGGAATTTATTTGTAAAATGGGCTCTGATTTTTAGTCTTCTTTTAGCGAGCCCGGGCGAAAATTGGGTCGTACAACTACCATGCAGGAATTTCGGGGCATTCAATAGAAAATTGCACTGCCATTAAGAAAGTAGTCGAAATACTTATTAAAATGGACATTGTGAAATTTGATGATGCACCTAGTGCCGAAAATCCGCTACCCAATCACACTAATAATGGGGTTAATGCGATAAATGGAAAGGTGGAGAGAAGAATCAAGACCGATATTGCAGAAGTAAAAATTCCTTTGAGATGGGTCTAGAAGGAGATGGGAAAAAGGGGGTTGAGCATTTCGAATTTTGAAGGGATTTTTGAAAACTTGAGGAACTACTATGAGTTTCATCATAAAGAGGGCAAAAGATCCAAGAATACATAAAATTCAGAGCCTTGGTGCAAGGTCTGATGGACAATAAAGATATAGAGTTCTGTGAATGAGTTAAAGAAAAAGGAAGCATATGTGCGTCAAAATCAACAACGAAAGTCCCAAAAGTTAATCATCCTGTGATGATCATTTCGTGACCTAAAAACAACGAAGCTGGAGTACAGAAGACACCAAAGATCATAATTTAAAAACTGACGGTTTTCTCTTATCATGATAGCAAAAGGGTCCCCTAGAATTACGATTGTAACGTGACAATCCCGGGAAAAGAGAACTCAGCCAGCGCTACAAAAGAGGATCAAGATGTAGATTTTTATACGCGTAGTGGAAGGCGTTATGATTTGATAAATGCCTGAGCGGAACCCGTAAAAGAAAAGACCATAATGGTGGAGCAAAAGAAGGAAAAAGCAGTCAGACTCGAGTCACTTGTTAATGAGCCAGTAAAAGAGGAAGAAGTCAAGGAATTCCTAAAGTTTTTGAAGCACAGCGAGTATAGTGTTGTGGAACAGTTGCGTAAACAACCAGCTCGCATATCTATACTAGCTTTACTCTTGAGTTTGGAGGTACACCGAAGTGCATTGATGAAAGTGCCAATAACTTTATCTACTTCAACGATGATGAAATACCACCAAGGGGTATGGGATCCACTAAAGCTCTACACATCACTATCAGATGCAAAGGATACACATTGCCAGGGGTCCTGATCGACAATGGATCGACACTGAACGTATTGCCCCTATCCACACTTAATAGGTTACCTGTGGACAGTTCACACATGAAGGTATGCTAGAATATAGTAAGGGCGTTTGATGGCACAAAGAGGAGGGTCATGGGAAAAATCGAAATACCCCTGTTGATTGGTCCAACTACTTATAAGGTGGACTTCCTAGTAAAGGATATCAAGCCTTCCTACAATTGTTTATTAGGAAGACCTTGGATACATTCAGCAGGGGCCATGCCTTCGTCGCTACATCAGAAGTTAAAGCTAGTATCAGAAGGTTGGCTGGTGACGATAAATGCCGAAGAAGATATTATCGCGGCCGTAACTAGTGATGCACCGTACTTGAAAGCAAATGATGAGACAATTGGATGTTTTTTTCGATCTTTGGAGTTTGTGAATGCAACATTCATTACTGAGGGGAACTGGGTTCTAGTGCCAAAAATATCCAAGGCTACCAGGATGGGATTACAACTGACGGTAGGAAAGGAAGCCTTAACCGGAAAAAGACTAAGGAGACATCTTCAAGGAAGAGTTGAGGCTCCAATGCTGAAGGACAACCACGACCGCTTTGGTTTAAGGTAAAAGCCAGATGCGAGACAAAGAAGGAAGGAACTGGAAAAGAGGCAAGAAAGAAGAAGGGCACATGTGAGTGGGGAAGAAATCAGATGGGAACCAATGATATTCCTCTATATATCCAAAACTTTTGCATCGGGAGGGATTATTCATCCCGAGTGAAAGATGCTAAGGAAAGAAAGTATTGAAGAAATGTTCACATCAATGCCATACATAAAGAAACCACTGAAGGGAGGGCCTTGTTAGATATCCGCCCTTATGAACTTGGGAGTGTTCTGAACAATTAGACTGCAGAAAAAATTCCTGTAGTTTTTAGAGCTTACACAAAGTAATGTTCAAAACACACTTGTTACTTTAAGCCTAGAAGCAATAAGAATTCCTTTGTAAAATAGGTTTATGTCCAAACATCATTATGAAATACATATTTGATATCATTTTATGTAAATATTCTAGCATTCTTTTAGATTCTTTCATTCTTTCTATACAAATAATTATGTTAGATTCTTTCATTCCTTGGATCTTTTTCCAAATTATTTTTTCATCATATTCATAATCATATTATACAAATAATTATTCTTAAATCCATTCGTTCTTTGCATATTCCTTTGTACCTACAGCAGGTTCTCAGATATCAACGACATGAATAACGCTGCTACGGAATTAAAACCTCCTTTTGAGCAAGACATGTGTTTAGAGGGATCCCAGGACTTTGAAGATGACATAGACTGTGGCTTATATCTATACTTGTTAAGAATGGTAAAATAAGAGGAAAAATAAATTCTGCCTAATGAAGAGACAGTAAAGATTTTGACCTTGGAAGAAGGAAAGGTAGTGAAAATTGGAACGTGCATAACTGAAGAAAAAAAGCGAGACATCGTAGAGTTACTTCAAGAATTCAAAGATATCTTCGCATGGTCATACCAAGATATGCTCGGGTTAAGCACTGACATTGTTGTACACCGCTTCCCCATAAAAGAGAATTGCAGGTCGGTTCAGTAGAAGCTCTGGAGAATGAGGCCTGACATTGTGCAAAAAATAAAAAAAGAAGTTAAAAAGCAGTTTGATGCTGGATTCTTGTAGGAAGTCAAATACTCAGAATGAGTAGCCAAAATTGTGCTTGTCCCTAAAAAAGATAAAAATGTATAAATGAGTGTAGATTATAGAAACTTAAATAAGACCATCTCGAAAGACAATTTCCCCTTGCCTCACATTGACACTCTAGTAGACAATACGGCAGGATACTCGTTGTTTTCCTTAATAAACGATTCTCGGGATACAACCAAATAAAAATGCATCTCGAAGACATGGAAAAGATCACCTTCATAACCTTGTGGGGTACATTTTGTTATAAGGTGATGCCATTTGGGCTGAAAAATACAGGAGCGACATATCAAAGGGCTATAGTGACCTTGTCCCATGATATGATGTACAAAGAAATTGAAGTATATGTCGATGATATGATCGCAAAGTCTAGAACAGAAATGGAACCATATCCAAATTTTTAGGAAGTTATTCTTGAGACTAAGGAAATTCCAATTAAAGCTCAATCCAACAAAATGTAATTTTGGAGTTAGATCAGAAAAATTGTTGGGCTTCGTAGTCAACGAAAGGGGAATTGAGATTGACTCAGATAAGGTCCGGGCTATACAAGAATTGCCTCCGTCGCGCACTAAAAAAGAAGTTTGAGGTTTCCTTGGAAGGCAAAATTAAATTGCTCGGTTCATTTCACAATTAACCGAGAAATGTGATCCCATATTTCGTCTTCTTAAGAAACACAATCTAGGCGTGTGAGATGATGAATGCCAGAAAGCTTTTGATAAGGTTAAACAGTACTTGTCAAGTCCTCTAGTCTTGTCACCTCCCTGCCCAGATAGGCCATTAATCCTGTATTTGACAGTATTTAATAACTCTATGGGATGTATTATTTAGAAGTTCCCAGAGTAAATTAACCCATTCTTTTTCCCTCATCATTTTGTATTCTAGCAATGTTTGCTTTCTTTAATTAACCCATTCTTTTTAGATTTTCCTCCTAATAAATTTTAGTTTTGTCTATTATTATTATCATTTTAAAGCATTTTGTATTGAAGTAATGATTAGTGCACTAATAATACTTTCACAAAAGGAGTTTTGCATATTACTCTAGGAACTTCTAAATAATACGAAAACCTGAAATAGGACTATTATTTAGAACTCACCAAGCCTAAGGGTTGGAAATATTTGAGAAGGGAACTTCTAAATAATACATCCCATAGAGTTATTAAACTCTGTCAAATGCAGAATAATGGCTTATCTGAGCAGGAAGATGACAATACTAGAGAACTTGATTACTGTTTAACCTTATCAAAAGCGTTATGCCATTTATCATCCCACACACCTGGATTGTGTTTCTTAAAAAAACGAAATATATGATCACATTTCTCGGTTAATTGTGAAATAAACCGAGTAATGTAATTTAGCCTTCTAAAGAAACCTCGAACTTCTTTTTAAGTGTGCGGTGGAGGCAATTCTTGTATAGCCCGGACCTTATCTGAGTCAATCTCAATTCCCCTCTTACTGACTACAAAGCCTAACAATTTTCCCGATCTAGCTCCAAAAGTACATTTTGTTGGATTGAGCTTTACTTGAAATTTCCTCAGTCTCAAAAATATCTTCCTCAAAACTTGGATATGTTCCATTTTTGTTCTAGACTTTGCAATCATATCATCGACATATAATTCGATTTCTTTGTGCATCATATCATGAAACAAGGTCACCATGGCCCTTTGATATGTCGCTCTTATATTTTTCAGCCCAAATGACATCACCTTATAACAAAATGTACCCCACAAGGTTATGAAGGTGGTCTTTTCCATGTCTTCGGGATGCATTTTTATTTGGTTGTATCCTGAGAAGCCATCTATTAAGGAAAACAGTGAATAGCCTACCGTATTGTCTACTAGAGTATCAATGTGATGCAATGAGAAATTGTCTTTCGGGCTGGCTTTATTTAAGTTTCTGTAATCTACACACATTTGTACCTTCTCATCTTTTTTAGGGACAGGCACAATGTTAGCTACCCATTATGAGTATTTGACTTCCTGCAAGAATCCGGCATCAAACTGCTTTTTAACTTCCTTTTTTATTTTTTGCACAATGTCAGGCCTCATTCTCCGGAGCTTCTACTGAACCGACCTGTAATTCTCTTTTATGGAAAAGCAGTGTACAACAATGGTAGTGCTTAACCCGAGCATATCTTGGTATGACCACGCGAAGATATCTTTGAATTCTTGAAGTAACTCTACGAGGTCTCGCTTCGTTTCTTCAGTTATATACGTTCCAATTTTCACTACCTTTCCTTCTTCCAAGGTTACAATCTTTACTGTCTCTTCATTAGGCAGAATTTGTTTTTCCTTTTGTTTTACCATTCTTAACAAGTCCAGAGATAAGTCATAGTTTCTGTCATCTTCAAAATCCTGGGATCCCTCTAAACACATGTCTTCCTCAAAAGAAAGTTCTAATTCCGTAGCAACGTTACTAATGTCGTTGATATCTGAGAACCTGCTGTAGGTACAAATGAATATGCAAATAACGAATGAATTTAAGAATAATTATTTGTAGAATATGATTATGAATGTGATGAAAGAATAATTTGGAAAAAGATCCAAGGAATGAAAGAATCTAAAAGAATAAGAGAATATTTACATAAAATGATATCAAATATGTATTTCATAAAATGTTTGGACATAAGCGTATTTCACAAAGGAATTCCTATTACTTTTAAGCTTAAAGCAACAAGTGTGTTTTGAACATTACTCTGTGTAAGCTCTAAAAACTACAAAAATTTCTTCTACAGTCCAATTGTTCAGAACACTCCCAGGTTAATAAGAGTGGATATCTAGCAAAGTCCCTCATTCAGTGGTTTATTCATGTATGGGATTAATGTGAACATTTCCCAACATTTCTTCAATACTTTCTTTTCTTGGCGTCATTCGCTCGGAATGAATAATCCCTCCCGTTACAAAAGTTTTGGTTATGTCAGGGAATATCATTGGTTCCGATCTAATTTCTTCCCCACTCACGCGTGCCTTCTTTCTTGCCTCTTTTCCAGTTATTTTTTTCTTTGTCTCGCATCTGGCTTTTACCCTAAACCAAAGCGGTCATTCTTGTCCTTCAATATTGGAGCCTCAACTCTTCCATGAAGATTACTCCCTAGTCCTTTTCTGGGTAAGGCTCCCTTTCCTACCATCAGTTGTAATCACATCATGGTAGACTTGGATATTTTTGGCACTAGAATCTGGTTTCCCTCAGTAATGAATGTTGCATTCACAAACTCAAAAAACCGAAAAAAAATATTCAATTGTCTCATCATTTACTTCAAAGTACGGTGCATCACTAGTTATGGCCACGATAATATTTTCTTCGTCAGTTATCGTCATCAGCCGACCTTCTGATACTAGCTTTAACTTCTGATGTAGCGACGAAGGCACGGCCCCTGCCGTATGTATCCAAGGTTTTCCCAATAAACAATTGTAGGAGGGCTTGATATCCATTACTAGGAAGTCCACCTCATAAGCAGTTAGGCCAATCAAAAGAGGTATTTCGATTCTTCCCATGACCCTCCTCTCTATGCCATTAAACGCCCTCACTATATTTTAACATACCTTCATTTGTTAGCTATCCACAGATAACCTATTAAGTGTGGATAGGGACAATACGTTTAGTGCCGATCCATTATCGATCAGGGCCCCTAGAAATATGTATCCTTTGCATCTGGTAGTAATGTGTAGAGCTTTAGTGGATCCTATACCTCTTGGTGGTATTTCATCATCGTTGAAGAAGATAAAGTATCAGTACTTATGTTATTAACCAGCCGATCTAGTTTATTGACAGAGATATCATTTGCCACATACGTCTCGTCCATCACTTTCATCAATACACTTCGGTGTACCTCCGAACTCAAAAGTAAAACTAGTATAGATATGTGAGCCGGTTGTTTATACAACTGTTACACAACACTATACTCGCTGTGCTTCAAAAACTTTAGGAATTCCTTAACTTCTTCCTCTTTTACTGGCTCATTAACAAATGACTCGGGTCTGACTGTTTTTTCCTTCTTTTGCTCCGCCATTATGGTCTTTCCTTTTACGGGTTCCACTCAGGCATTTATCAAATCATAACACCTTCCACTACGCGTATAAAAATCTACATCTTGATCCTCTTTTGAAGCGCTGGCTGACTTCTCCTTTCCCAGAATTGTCACGTTACAATTGTAATTCTAGGGGACCCGTTTGCTATCCTAATAAGAGAAATCGTCGGTTTTGAATTATGATCTTTGGTGTCTTCTGTACTCCAGCTTCGTTGTTTTTAGGTCGCGAAATGATCACCACAGGATTATTAACTTTTGAGACCTTTGTTGATTCTGACGCACATATGCTTCCTTCTTCTTTAACTCCTTCACAGAACTTTATCTCTTTATTGTCCATCAAACCTTACACCAAGGCTCTGACTTTCGACTACTTTCTTAATGGCAGTGCAGTTTTCTATTTAAGCCCCGAAATTCCTACATGGTAGTCACATTAAGCGTTCGTATCGTAACATTTGAGATATGGAGGTTGTAATGGTTTTAGGTAAAAAGTGGATACCACGTGTGCGTCAAATAAGCTCTAATATAACTCCCCATATGTCATTGGGATTGGTGTAAATTAGAGCTTTTTAGTATTTTACTTTGTGCCAGACTCCTGCCTCGATAAACCTTATTGACCAGTAGCCACCATTCTTGGCTGATTTATAATAATCGATTTCGAGGAACCCTTGTTATATGTGTGTGTTGTTCACCTCGTTTTCTTTTTTCCTCGAGATTAACCTTTTATTACTCTCTTCGGCATCTATCTTTCCACTTCTTATTGCATTTTCGATTATTTCATCAGTTATCACTATGTCTGAAAAACTTTTTGTAGTGTTTCTTATCATGTGAGTGATGAACTGGGCCTTTAGGGTGTTGATGAAAAGTATCGTAGTTTCTTTTTTTTAAAAGAGGCGGCTGAACTTGTATGGTAATTTCCCTCCATCTCTATGCATATTGCCTTAAAATCTCTTACTCGATTTCTTCTCCATGTTCTGTAAAGTAATTTTATCAGGAGTCATATCCGTCACATAACTATACTTCTTCATGAATACTTGTGCTAAGTCCCTGCAGGAATTGATTTTAGTACGGCTCAATTGGTTGTACTATTTGGATGCTGCTCCCACCAGACTGTCTTTTTTCTTTGCTCGAGTATATAAATAACAATAATAAAGCCAAAAATAAAATAAAGTAAAACAAAAGCTAAAACAAACATCCTATATAAAATAATAGGTAAAAGTTAAAAATAATAGATAAATAAATAATATGAACAATAGTTGAAAGATAATAAAATAATAATAATAATAAATTATAATAAAAATACATTAATAAACAAATAATAATAGTATAATAATCATAATAATAATGATAATAGTAGTGAAAATAATAAAATGAATAATCTAACATTTGAAAGCATATATAAAAGGATATAAAATAATAAATAATGAATAAAATAATCATAATGAAAATGATAATAAGATAAAAATAAATAGAGTCTATTTAAAAAGTAAATAAAAATAAAAATAAATATTCAACATTAAATATATCAATTTAATAATATAATAATAACAATATATTAGTGAAAACATTAACAATAATAGTAATAATAAAAGTAGTAGTAACATTAAATTTAATTAATTTATTGATGTGATAACAAGAACAAGTAAATAAAAATAAAAAAATAATAAGAATATTAATAATAATATTAGACTAATAATAAAATATCAAAAATAACAAAATAAATAAATAAAAGACTAAATTGAACTTAAAACGAAAGTTTGGGGCAAATCCAAAAATAAATAAAAAAGAAAAGGACCAAATCGAATGCTCGAATAATAAGGAAGGACTAAAGCGGAAAATATCCCTACCTTCCAAAACGCAGCACTTTACTCAGGACTAAAATGAAATCAAATAAAAAATTTAGGGCAAAATTAAAAATAAAAGAAACTTAATCGCAGAACCAATAAAAAGCGAAAGGATCAAACTGGCAATAATACCAATAAAGAAAAACGTGTGAACCTCCTACGAGTAGGGTCGCGCACGCGGGTCAGGAAGGAAAACGGCGTCGTTTTATGCATGGGGTATTAAGCCAAAACTGCGCCGTATTAGTGAGCTATATAAGCTCATATTTTTAGAAAAAAAATCATTTGGCCTCTTCCCTTTTAAAAAAATAAAAAAAAAAACCTCTGAAGTTTTCCCCCTCTTGCGATTTCCGATCACCGGACCATCATCGGTCCGCAATCGACGACCACCGTGCACGGTAGTCAGAGCCCCGAAAACCCTTTTTCAAGCGAATCAAGGTATGGGTATCCTTCCTCTCCCTTTTTATTTTATATATATGTGTGTGTGGCTAAAAGAAACAGATTCAGAAAGAAAAAATCACCTCTTTTTTTTTATTTGATTTCGTTGTTGTTTTTTTTCGATTTGTATTCTTAAAAGAAAATGGTCCCTTTTATAGATTATTTTCGGCCCCTCTTTATAGCCGATTGTTGAAAAATAAATAAAAAAAAAAGAAAATATAAAAAGCCCTGGATTTCTATTATCACTTGCTGGTCATCTTTTTGCTGTTTCGTTTCTTTTTTGTAGGCAAAAACCGTCGTACGGAGGGAGAAACCGTTCGTGGGGTGACGTGGAAACCCGAACACCAGGTTGGCGGCACCAAGAGGTTCTAGAACGCTTTAGGGTTTCTGAAATCCCAATCAATTTTGGGACATCCGAGCCTGTTTAACATTGAGCCACTGTAATTGGCTTGAGCCATTTGATGTTGTAAATGGACTTGGGTTTATTAATTTGTTATTAGGCTTGTAATAAAAACTGGACTATTTTTATTATTTTAGTTTATTTTGGTTTTTTTGAATGGGCTGGACTGTTAAATCTGGACTATTATTTTATTTGATTTTGTATTTTGGTTAATGAATGGACCCGGACAAATTGAGCTAGTTATAGTTTTAATAAATCAAAATGTTTTAATGATTAATCTTAAGTGATCTGATCACACCTCAAAAAAAAAGATTGATAGCAACTACATTTTCGTTTTTAAAGTCCACCCAGTGTTTTAACAAAAAAAAAGTTTCGACACATGTTATAAGGTGTTGTCAAACATTAAAAATGACGAGGTCAATATGGTTTTAGACTTATTTGATGCGCAATCAAGAGAATGGAAAATTAATCTTATTAATTCTACCTTTTCAAGGGATGATGCAGTTAGAATATTAAAAATCCCCTTAGTAGTGGAGGCCCATGATGATATGATGGTTTGGAGAGAGGAGCCCTTAGGGGAGTTTTCTGTGTGAAGCGCCTAGAAACTATTACATGAAGGTAATTCTAGTCCTAGTTATATATAGACCGAGCTGAAAATTTTTTGCAAAAATTAATATTTTAATCTGGAAAATTTACTGGAACTTCATCCATAATCTAGCTAATTTGTGCCTAAAAATATTGGTGACCGAGGTAGCGTGCCCTAAATGTGGAGGGGTTATTAAGAACGTTGATCACATTTTCTGAGTGTTATGTAACATGAGAAGTTTGGGTAAGTTTAAGTCTTGATTGGGTATTGACAGAAACAAAGTTGGGTAGTTGGGAGTGGCTTACTTGGGTGTTCAATAGCAGTACTGGTTTGCAATGCCGAATAGTTTGCTGCTCCTTATGGGCGATTTGGACCGATAGAAATAAGGGGTTACATGAAAGGAAGAGGAGCAAAGGTTATGGTATTAAGGCAATGGTCATAAGGTATGTAAAGGAAATGGATGAGTGTGAGATTAAAAAACTAACCAAGGAAAGTGTGAATATGGAATGGTGCCCCCCCAACGGGTCAAATATTAAAATGAACTTCGACGCGGCATTTGATGTGTCACAGGCCAAATCGATTTCAGAGGTGGTGGCAAGAAATGCTTCTAGGGAGATTCTCGTCTCTAAAACGGTGGCCCACGAGGAGGTTGCTTCTTCGTTCGCAGTAGAGGAGCACGCGTGTCTCCAAGTAGTATTATTGGGGAAACAGATGGGATATGCATCAGAAATAATAGAAGGGGATTCGACATCAGTCTTAAAGAAAAGCAATTCAGATCTAGTGGATAGGTCGGGGATAGAGGCTTTGATAAGAAACATACAGCATCATAAAAGGTTCTTTCATCAGATATTATTTAATCACATTCCAAAATTTGTGAATTTAATGGCACACGAACTAGCCAGGGAAGCTATGAGAGATAGGTTAAAGACTTACCTTACTGGATTTAACGACGCATCGGAGTTTGGATCGCGAAGGAGAAGAGAACCAGATTGATGCTTGACTGTTGGATGCATCTCAGGTTGGGAAGAGAAAGAGGAAACATGTGATGGTTTAATGGTTTTCGGGAACTATTTCCTAGGGACTTGAACCATCAAAATGAATAATGATGACATTTAGCGGGTGCCAGCTTTGATCAAACTGGGATCTTTTATTTTTGTTTTTGGGTTATTTTGTTGGTTAGCTTTGTTCAACCCGTATGGTCAGACTAACTTTATTGGGCCCCGTTGTATTTTTCATTGTGGGTCTGCCTGTGTGATCTTAAATTATGTTCACTTTTTATATACGAGTATGATAATTTTTAAAAAAAAAATCAAAATAATTATAGTAAAATTTTTCAAATCCTTTTGAATTTCACCTAACTTTTATATCATAAAAATAATAAGAAAATTTTTATTTTTACTTTTATTTGAATTTTTATATTATAAAATAATATGAAAAATCAGAAATATTTAATGCGTAATTAATTGAATGTTTTATTCAATATATGTTGGGATAGCGTCTGTTTTTTGGTTGCAAAAAGTTGGTTCCGCTGTGTCCATTATCTGTGTTGGGACACACACAGTACCATGTCTGATTTTATTTGTCATTTTTTACGTCACCCATGGATGTGTCCGTCTCAAGGGGTTTCCCCCTTTTATTGTTTCATAGCCCCTCAAACAAACAAAACACAAGTACAACTACACAATATCGCTTCAATATTATCAACTCCTCTCATAATCTATACTCATGCATCAAATTTATTCCATCTAAATTGTTTTCAATTTATTTATATATATATATATATAATTTCTTCGGATATTTACTTTCTTTTAATTTAAATTTTACATTTTGTTTATTTTTGCAATATTTTAAATTTTTAGATATATATTTTTTATAATTTCTTTCATATTTTAAAAAATTATATTTTTTTACTTTTAAATATTTTTATAAAAAAAATATTATGGCATCATCTGTGTCACGTGTCGTGACACAGCCTAAGAGTGTTTGTGTTTTATATTTAACACTGTTACAGAAAAATATCAAAATTCTTGACGGAATAAAAATTAGAGTGCTAACTTGGGACAAGAAAAAACATAAGTACCAACTTGAGAGAATGTGTCAAGTTCGGTGGCCTAAATGAATATTTGAGCTTTATAAATATAACTACATATAAACACGTATAAATAAGATTGTATTTTGTACTTTTTCGTAATATACAATAATTATTTAATTATATGTGTTTGAGGATCAAATTGGTTAAATGTATAAGTATTGTCTGAAATAGAAAAATTTAAATTTGGATGACGAAAATAGAAATGGGTTGAAAGATGAGTGATGAATAGTGTAGTTTACCCATAATATTTATGATTAAGTAGAAAACAGAAATAGAGATGGGATGAATGCGGTTACAACCAAACATTAATGAAAGAGTATAAGTGGAAGCAATCTCTTCTCCTAACCTCCCCATTAATTGCTACCATTACCAACACTCCTTTTGTCTTCTCCACAAGTTTCAGAGATTTGAACCCAAAAAGCCATGTTCATGTTCAGTCGAAGCATTTGTTGTGCAAAGTTGAATCAACTTTCAGCATTTGAAACCCTCTTCTCTAACCTAAAGGTATTTCATTCTTCTTATTTACTTTAAACCTCTGTTTTCTCAACTCTTCTCTTCTTTTCTTTCTTAATATTTTGCAGCTAAGGCCTTATGCTACACCTCTCATTGGTCCATTACAGACTTGTGAATCCAGAATTTACAGGTAACAATGGCAATGCAATCAATAAAACTTGAGAATATTTGGTCAAATTAAGATCATAACTACACACCTATAAAACTGGCTATTTTTAAATATATGGTTGTTGAATGAAGAAATTTATCATTATTTAAGAATTCATAAAATTTACCCATTGAACTTCAATTAAGTCTTGGTTTTATTCCTTGATTCTTTTTGCCAAAGTCTTGGTCTCAATTGAATAGAAAAATAATATTACTAGATCACATTTTGTAGTACATTATTCCAGGTCCAAAGGAATCAACCATAAAGGAGTAATTAAGTTGTACCTAACAAAAACAGGATTGATTAAGATATTATAATATAGATTGTGTTGGATTATTTACTAAAAACTTTAAAATAATTTTTCCAATGCTTTTGATTAATTGATACAACTCTGAATTTTGAATCTAAATCTTAAATCTTAAAGTTGACCTTTTGATTTGAGGTTTAAAGTTTAAAATTTATAAAAATTATCAAAATTATGTATCAGTGATATAAAAAAAAATTATTGAATATAAGATATCGTGACACCCGTATTATCTTCATAGTAATTTTATAAAAATATTTTATATTTTTCTTTTAATTATTATTCATAGTAATTTTAAATTACTCTAATTTCTAAATCTTTAAATTAGAAAACATTATTAAACATTTAAGCTTATTTAAACCCACGACCTTGAAGTTGTCGCTGCAACGAATTAATATTTAGTTTTTCTTTAAAAAAAATTTTTAATAAAAATAACCCTTAAAAACTCATTTTTAAAAAATAAAAACAAATACAAATTTTTGATACATCAAAACAAAAACAAATTAATGCAGTAGTGTTTTTTTTTTTTAACATTGAACTTATCTAATGCATATACAAACAAATAGAAATCAATGCATGGACAGTTAAAAAGGGAATCTCCTCAGGTAGGTGTGAAACCATGAGAGTCATTTTTTATATATATTTTTCCTTTTTTTGGTTAAAGAATTCAATGGAAACTCAATCCCACGTACCCTATTTCATATTTCCATTTTATAAATAAAATGCATTTATTTTTCCTATATGAACCCTTCAACACTCACTAGTTTCACAGTAAGTTAACAAAACCCATTTTGGTTTTTCCTTCCCATTTTCGTTTTCTTGCCTTTTCCTCAACAAAATTAACATTACTAATGGGTTCTTTATCTAAACAAGAGCAGGTGGAATGGTAAGATTAACATTGCCTGTACATATCGATTTGTTTTTCTTTCTGCTTTTTTTTTTCTAATGATTTTGTGTTGTTACAGCAGGGAGAAGGCAGAATATGCGAATGTGAATTGGGATGAACTTGGATTTGCTCTAACTAAGACTGATTATATGTACGTCATGAATTTCACTGAAGAGGAACAAAAGTTCTTCAATGGAACCTTAACTCGCTTTGGCAACATTGAGATGTGCCCTTCATCTGGAATATTAAACTATGGCCAGGTGAGAACTCATTACCGCTATTCTATGTTATCCGGTTCAGATATGGACACCTAAGGCTAAAACAAATGGCGGCAACAGGGGTTATTCGAGGGACTAAAGGCGTATAGGAAGGAAGACGAGGGTATTCTGCTCTTCCGACCCCAAGAGAATGCTCTGAGGATGAAGATCGGTGCGGATCGAATGTGCATGCCATCACCAACCGTTGACCAATTCATAGATGCTGTCAAAAAGACTGTGCTGGCTAACAAGAGATGGGTATTCAACTTAAGACTTTACACTCTACCGGAAAATAATCTCTTCTTCTTGCCAAAGAATTTGTGTAGTAAGTTAATAATGTTTATATGATACAGGTACCACCTTATGGGAGAGGATCTTTATACGTTAGGCCTTTGCTTATGGGAACTGGTCGAAATCTGGGAGTGAAACCATCATCAGGTTACACATTCTTAGTGTATGCTTCCCCAGTGGGCAATTATCATAAGGTATGCTGCTGTCTTGAAGCTTCATTAAAAGTCAAGCATGTATGGGAGTTAAATAATACTTTATTCTTGAAGGGTGATCTGAACTTGATGGTTGAAGACAATGTCCATAGAGCTATTCCTGGTGGTACCGGAGGCATTAAAGCTGTCACGAATTACTCGCCCGTAAGAACTGGTTTTGCTGTTTCTTTTCTTTTTGGTGCATGATTGTGTTAATGCTGGTTTTGTTGACTATTTTTTGATTGTGCATGCAGGTTTACAAGCCATTAACTGAAGCAAAAGCTAACGGGTTCTCAGATCTCTTATTTCTGGATGCATCGACTGGAAGCAACATTGAGGAAGGTTCTGCTTGCAATATCTTCATTCTCAAGGTAAAACTGATGGGGGTGTTGAAGTAGTTTGTAGGGTGGATGGTGAAGGACATGAGAAAAATTGCTAAAAAAGAGAAGCATATTAACAGTCATATGTGTATCCAAATACAGGGAAATGTTATCTCAACTCCAACAACTCATGGGACAATTCTCCCAGGAATCACAAGAAAAAGCATCATGGAAATTGCATCTGATTTCGGATACCAGGTAACTCATCAGAAATAACTATCTATATATATATATATGTATTCGCGTGCCTAGTAACCCTGGAGTCCGGATCTCTGGTTGTCAGGTTGAGGAACGAGCTATTCCGATCAAGGAGGTGTTTGATGCTGAAGAAGTCTTTTGCACAGGAACAGCTATGGTTGTGAAGTCTGTTGCAAGTATAACCTACCAGGGCAAAAGGTAAGGATAACAATATCTTAGAATTCCTTTATTTGCTCAAATCTGTCAAAAGGATGATTGGCTGCAAATGTTTCAATTAAATACAATTTCATGCTGACTGCGGGGGTGGAGATTACAGTTATCGTTTTAGTTGCTACTTCCATATCAGTTTTTCTTATAGATCATATTAATGTAGGATCGAATACAAACTGGGAGCAGAAACACTGTCTCAGAAATTGCATGCAACACTAACAGGGATTCAAACTGGTCTGATCGAGGACAAGCTGGGATGGACCATGCTCATCGATTGACCTCCACTTTTATGATGCAACATCTACATTTCGCGTTGGAAATTGCCATTTTCGTTTCGGTTTTCTTTAGTTTCAATCAAAGGAAATGTTTGCTTTCAGGCGCTCTGTGAAAAGCCAAAGAATAATAATAGCTTAAATATTTCCATTGATACAATCCAATCTTAAAGCTTTAATTTGACAGAGGCCCTTTTATATAGACCCCATTTGAGGAAAATATTTTAAGCCTCAACTCTCAAGCACAAATACAGAGAGATAGAGAATGAAGACATGGTTGAAACAGAGTATAACAATTTGAACCATCACCAGAAGTGACTTTAAAAATTTACAAATTTCTTCTTAAAAGCATAAGGAATCAACATCGGTAAATATATAGAGTAAGATGTTAGTTTAATAATAATAATAGATCAGTTTCTAATTTTAAGACTGTTAAGATGAGTTACAAACAAGTCATTCCATGTATCTGTAATTCCCGGTAAGCACCAATGCATGCAATCATCATGTTTCATTCCTCCAGTTGTGGAAGGATGGGCATCTGCTCTGAACTCGCTCATGCGGGTAATATCTAAGATGTTGGAATTTGATCCCTTAAAGAGACTTGTACATAATAGGCCTAATTTGCCCGGACCCATTAATCAGTTATTAACCAAAACCAAAAAATATAATAAACCAATAATTAAATGTCAAAAAAATAACAGACTGTCCATTACAAAAAAATAATAAACAGGCCCAATAATTAAACCTAGCCCAAAACCCGAATTAAACCCAATCAAAAACCCAAAAGACCCGAGGCCTAAATGGCCCAAATAGTTTAAGGTTCTAGAAACCCTAGGGGTTTCCAGAACGGCCTAGCGCCGCAACCCCTCCCACACGCACGCCGCGTGCATCCAACACGTCACCCCCACGAGTGGCCTCGCCTCCGTACAACGGTTACCTGCAAACAAGGAAGCACATAATACAACAAATAACAACATAGCAGAGGAATATTAGATTTTTTTTCTCTTATTTTTCGAATATTCAGCTATAAAACCGAAATAGATTTCTTCTGTAAAGGGTTCACAATTTTTATGGAATACAGAGAAAATCAATACAAAATTCAGAGATCGATTTAGCAAAGGTTTCCTTTTCTTTTTTTCTTTTTTTCGAAGTTATTCGCACATATTTGTAAAAATTCTTTGTTTTAAAAAACATACACAAATATATTTTAATATAATATATATAATATACGTATAATATAAAAAAGGGTACCTGAAACGCCCAACCGCCGTCCACGACGGAGCTGCGGCGGAGCAGCGACGGCCTCTGGGGGTCACTGTGGCCGGAGAGGGGACTACAGCAGAGAGAAAAGGGACTCGTCCCTTCTGTTTTTTTTTTTTTAAATTGAGTAACAAATGATTTTTTTAAAAAATTTCAACCTTATATACAAATTGAAAACGGCGTTGTTTTTAGGCCGTGTGTTTGATTCCAAAACGACGTCGTTTACTCCTATAGCCCGCGTGTTGACTCGACCCAGGGGAAGGATCCGCGTGTTTTGTGAGAATGGGTTATTTACCCTTTTGGCCCTTCCGCATTTTATTTCTTTTCAATTAAGTTTCTTTTATTTTAATTTCGCCCTTAATTTTTGTTCTGTTTTAATTTGATCCTGCACAAAACGCGCGTTTTGGAGGGTGGGAATATTTTCTCTTTTAGCCCTTCCTTGTTATTCGTGCATTCAATAAGGTCCCTTTCCTGTTATTTATTTTCAGATTTGCCCCAAATTTTTATTTTAAGTTTAATTTAGTCCTTTTTCTTATTTTCTTTTATTATTTTTGCTATTATGGTCATTATTTCATTATTGTTTTTTATTTTAATATTTTTATTTTTATTTATTTGTTAACATATTTTCATTATAATCCATTTTTATCATTCTATTTTTTGTTATTATTATTATTATTTTACTATTTTCAAACTATTGTATATAGGACTTATTTATTTATTAATTTACTATTAACTTCTATTTTTGTTATTGTTTTCTTTATTTTATTTTATTTTATTTTTACCTTTGTGATTGTTATTTATATTTTATCATCATTATGTTGTTATACAAACTAGCATTGTAATTCGTTTTACATTTTATTATAAAATCATATCGTATTTTATCCGAGGCATCAAGAATTTTGTTTTGAAATAAGAAAATATTCTATGTTCTAAGATTTGAAAGAAATCGTACCCTAACTTACTCGGTTTCGATTTTCCTCATCGAGTCTAAAGACCTAATTATTTTTAATTAAAGCATAAGCTAAATAAAAAACCTATTCTCAGGAATTCGAAAATGTTGTGTCCTAACTCACTAGATGTGACATTTTGTTGTCTCAAGATAAGGATTTCCAAAAACAAAGACAATATTCCGTATTCGGGAATTTTGAGAAATAGTGCCTTAACTTACTGGGTTTCGATTTCTCATTTAACCTAAATAACCGAATATCCTTCTTAAATTTAAATGTACGAGTTTTAAATAAAGACAAGCTATGTTTCAAGGATTCGAAATGTTATATCCTAACTCACTGGGTATGATATTTTATTCCTTCGAAATAAGTGGTTCTCGGCATCTAGTTTAATTCATTCAAGTTTTCAAAACAAAGAGGATCGTATTTTAAAATCTTTTCAAATTTTCGACACTAAGACATTAATCAATCAATTCGGTACCAATTTTGGGCGTTACGAGGGTGCTAA
Organism: Gossypium australe; assembly: GCA_005393395.2. Classification (NCBI taxonomy): domain Eukaryota; kingdom Viridiplantae; phylum Streptophyta; class Magnoliopsida; order Malvales; family Malvaceae; genus Gossypium; species Gossypium australe. The sequence continues at coordinate 125,972,009 of CM016614.1, read as the reverse complement.
TCCTTCCCCGTGCGTAACCGACTCCTGAACTCATTTTTCTTGAATTTCATAGACCAAAAGTCAACATTTTAATAAAATAAAACGTTTTAAAGGTGACCCGATCACACCTCAAAAAAAGATTGGTGGCGACTCCATTTTTGTCTTTAAAGTCGACCCCGTATTCCAAACAAATAAATGGTTTCGACAACTTGGCGACTCCATTGGAGAACTTAAAAGAGTCGAGCCGTAAAATTGATTGTTTTCTTTCTTACTGTCGAAAAGTGAAAATCTGATTTGAAAAATTACGATCCTGTTGTTGTGTTTGTTTGTATTGTTATGATTACTGTGGTTTGAGTCTCGCATCATATTGCATAAGGACCATTTTGGTCTTACCCTTTTAAGTGGGAGTGAAAAGCTACTCTTTCGTGAGGTTTTCACCTCCATGCAAGATAGTGGATCACTTTCGGGATACATCCGTACCTATGTCTTCGTGAGATTTTCATCTCCGTGCAGCCATAGGGAAATGTATTCCCCTGAACTGAACTCGGTCCGTATGAGCCTATAATGGGTGAGGATCGAGGAATCTGCTGATTCGGGTACCTCAACTTTAGAACTCAAACCGCATGTAAAAGACCCTAAGAGCCCACCCAAGATAGTGCCGCGATAAACTATAGTGGTCATCCGAATAAGTGCTCTACTTGTTTCTTTCTTGCTTGCTTTTACTTTGTACTAATGTGTCTCGTTTTGTTTTGATTATGATTGCATTATATGTCATTTCATATTTGAAAGAGTGTCGATACATGTTCAATTACAAAATTAGAGAGCTTGTCATGGAGAACGAATTTCTTGATAAAACGGAAGACAATACGGTTGTCCGTATATTTGTAATCCGTTTCATGTAAAGAATTTTGCCCTCTAGTAAAGTTTTCTAAAGGAAATTGAGTCAGAATCGACACCTTTTTGCATTCATTTCATGCACTCACATAGCATTACATCACGTGCATTAGATTTCATGAGAATACCTTGATTGGTTGAAATTATTTCAGCATTAACCTGGACACCAACAAAACCAAACATCCTTACGGTACCCAAATCGAGACGAAAGATATGGATCAGATATTAGAAGGACTGGAACAACTCCAAAGGGAGATACAAGATAAACTTCAACTGCAAATGCAGGAGCAGCTGGCTAAAATTCAGTAGGATTTGATGGATCGAATGATGGAATCATAGAAAAATATGATGACTCAATTACTGGCGGGAGGAATAGACAAAGGAAAGACCCCCATGGTTAATACTGGTGAAGATAATGAGGAACCACTATATCCTTCGGGTTTTACCCCGACACATCCTGAGGTGTACCTACGGAAAACATTCGTCACAATTAAACCTCAACAATTTCAGGAGGGTGTTTCGATACCGACGAACTTCCAAGTGGGATCGAGTTCTAACTTAGGGGATCAACCAATTAATACTATTATTCCTGACTTTGATGAGGCAGCAGAAAGGGAAAGGACAAGGTCTGAATTGCCAAGAAAGTTAGAGGATCGATGCAAATGGCTAGAGGACAAATTCAGGGCCATGGAAAACGCTGATAGGCAACATGGTATCGACGCTAAAGATCTGAGTTTGGTGCCAGATCTAATACTTCCCCACAAATTCAAGATGCCAGAACTCGAAAAATATAATGGGACTAGTTGCCCTGAAGCTCACATAACCATGTTTTGCCGCCGAATGACTGGGTATGTTAATAATGACCAACTGCTAATACATTGCTTCCAAGACAGTTTGGCGGGAGCAGTATTCAAATAGTACAATCAATTGAGCCGTACCAAAATTGGTTCTTGAAGGGATTTAGCACAGGCATTCCTGAAGCAGTACAGTCGCGTAACAAACATGACCGCTGATAGAATTACCTTGCAAAATATGGAGAAGAAACCAAGTGGAAGTTTTCAGTAATATGTACAAAGGTGGAGAGAAGTTGCCATACAAGTCCAGCCCCCTCTTCTGGAGAAAGAAACTGTGATGCTTTTCATTAATACCTTGAAAGCCCCATTTATCAATCATATGTTGAGGAGCGCCACGAAGAGTTTCTCGTACATAGTGATGTCCGGTGAAATGATTGAAAAAGTTGTGAGAAATGGTAAAATAGATGTGAGGGAAAGCGCCAAAAGATCAGCCCCGAGAAAGAAAAAGAATGAGATAAATAATGTGGGAGCATATAGCAAGGGCTATTCAAAGCAAATTACCGTTGGCCCACCAAGGACGACAACTACTAGCCTTCAGACTCCTCCAAGGCAGGAATCTAGTCAAATGACGAATATAGAAAAGCTTCAGTTCACTCCTATCCTAATGACATACAGAAAGCTATATCAGAGCCTTTTCGACGCACACGTGGTGTCCCTTTTCTACATAACACCATTGCAGCCCCCATACCCCAAATGGTACGATGCAAACGCTCAACGTGACTACCATACAGGAATTTCGGGACATTCAATAGAAAATTGCACTGCCTTTAAGAAAGTCGTTAAAAGATTTATTAAAATGGGCATTGTAAAATTTGATGATGCACCAAGTGCCAAAAATCTGCTACCCAATCACACTGAGGGTGGAGTAAATGTAATTGATGGAAAGACAGGAAGAAAAATCAAGACCAATATTGCAGAAGTAAAAACTCCTTTGAGATGGGTCTAGAAAGAGATAGTGAAAAGAGGGCTGAGCATATCAGATCCTGAAGGAAGTTGTGAAAATTCGAGGAACTACTTGAGTTCCATCATGAAGAGGGGCACGAGATCCAAGAATGCACAGAATTTAGAGCCTTGATACAAGGTCTGATGGACAATAAAGAGATCGAGTTCTGTGAAGGAGTTAAGGAAAATGTTGAGGAAATGTTCGGATATGAGCACATCAATGCCATACATGAAGAAATCACTGAAAGGGGGACCTTGTCAGATATCCGCCCTAATGAGCCTGGGAGTGTTCTGAATAATTGGACTGCAGAGGAAATTTCTGTAATTTTTAGAGTTTACTCAAAGTAATGTTTCGAACACACTTGTTGCTTTTAGCCTAGAAGCAATAAGCATTCCTTTGTGAAATAGGCTTATGTCTAAATATCATTATGAAATACATACTTGAGATCAATTTGAATAAATAACTTCTCGTTCTTTTAGATTCTTTCATTGTTTTTTCCTTGAACCTTTAGTCTGAATCATTCTTTCATTTCATTCATAAGCATACCGTACAAATAATTATTCTTAAATTCATTCATTCTTTGTATATTCTTTTGCACCTACAACAGATCCCCGAGTATCAATGACATGAGTAACGCTGTTACGGAATTAGAATCCCCTTTTGAGCAAGACATGTGTTTAGAGGGATCTCAGGAAAGATGACATAGACTGTGGCCTATCTCCAGACTTGTTAAGAATGGTAAAACAAGAGGAAAAGCAAATTCTACCTAATGAAGAAACAGTAGAGATTGTGACCATGGAAGAGGGAAAGGTAGTGAAAATTGGAACGTGCATAACTGAAGAAACGAAACGAGATCTCGTAGAGTTACTTCAGGTATTCAAAGATGTCTTCGCATGGTCATACCAGGATATGCCAAGGCTAAGCACTAACGTTGTTGTACACCGCCTCCCCATAAAAGAGGACTGCAAGTCGTTTCAGCATAAGCTCTGTAGAATGAGGTCAGACATTGTATTGAAAATAAAAGAGTAAGTCAAAAAGCAGTTTAATGTCAAATTTTTGCTGGAAGTCAAATACTCAGAATGGGTAGCCAACATTGTGCCTGTCTCTAAGAAAGATGGGAAGGTATGAATGTGCGTCGACTACAGAGATTTAAATAGGGCCAGCCCAAAAGACAATTTCCCTTTGCCTCACATTGACACTTTAGTAGACAATACGGCAGGCTTTTCACTGTTTTCCTTCATGGATGGCTTCTCTAGATACAATCAGATAAAAATGCATCCCGAAGACATGGAAAAGACCACATTCATAACCTTGTGGGGTACATTTTGTTATAAGGTGATGCCATTCGGGTTGAAGAATGCAGGAGCGACATATCAAAGGGCCATGGTAACCTTGTTCCATGATATGATGCACCAAAGAGATCGAAGTTTACGTCGATGATATGATCGCAAAGTTACGAACAGAAGTGGAACACATACAAGTTTTGAGGAAGTTGTTCTTGAGACTGAGAACATTTCAATTAAAGCTCAATCCAACAAAATGCACTATTGGAGCTAGATTGGGAATATTGTTAGGCTTCATAGTCAGCGAAAGGGGAATCGAGATTGACTTAGACAAGGTCCGGGCTATACAAGAATTACCTCCACTGCGCACTCAAAAAGAAGTTCGAGGTTTCCTTGGGAGGTTAAATTACATTGCTCAGTTCATTTCACAATTGACTGAGAAATGTGATCCAATATTTCGTCTTCTGAAGAAACACAATCCAGGCGTGGGATGATGAATGTCAGAATGCTTTTGATAAAGTTAAACAGTACTTGTCAAGTCCTCCAGTCTTGTCACCCCCTTGCCCAGATAGGCCACTAATTCTGTACTTGATAGTGTTTGATCACTCTATGGGGTGTGTGCTGGGTCAACATGATGATTCGGGGAGAAGAGAAAAGGCGATATACTACCTCAGTAAGAAATTCACTGAGTGTGAGATGAGATATTCGCCAATTGAGAAGTTGTGTTGTGCCTTGATTTGGATGACTCGCAGGTTGAGACAATACATGTTATACCACACGACATGGCTAATCTCGAAGTTGGATCCTCTAAAATATATGATGAAGTCAACTGCTTTGAATGTAAGGATGGCTAGATGGAAAATTCTCCTCTCTGAATTCGATATAGTTTACGTGAGCCAAAAGGCTGTGAAAGGAAGCGCAATAGAAGATTTTCTGGCTAGCAGAGTTCTAGAAGATTATTAGCCTTTAAACTTTGACTTCCCCAATGAAGAATTAATGTATGTGGCAGCTACTGAAGAAGACGCTACAAAAGATCACCTTTGGAAATTGAACTTCGACGGAGCATCAAAGGCTGTTGGAAATGGGATTGGGGCAGTCTTGGTATCCCCAAATGGAGATAACTATCCGTTCACATGGAAGTTTGTAACAGCCCGATTTTGGGCCTAGTCGGAACAGTGGTTTTGAGACCACAAATTCGACGTAAGAAAATTTATTTTTATTATATTTTTATAGTTTACAATTTCACGGAATAATTTCGTGAAAATTTTGTTCAAAAATTTCGACGTTTAGGCACTCAATTTAGTCAAAAGGACTAAATTGTAAAAAGTGTAAAACTTGAGTTCTATAAGCTAGAGGTGTCAAATTGCTATGAAATTTTAAATTGGAGGTCCTTAAATGGTAATTAGACCATTGGTTAAGTTGTTGGATAAAAATGGACATGAAATAGGTGAAATAGAATATTTTTAAGTTAGAGACATTTTGGTCATTTAGTAATTAAAATGAATTAAAAACAAAATTAAAATGTCAAATTTGTCCATCTTCTTCATATGGACAAAATTTACCAAGAGAAGACATGGCTAGGGTTTTCTCAACTTTCCAAGCTCATGGTAAGTCCGTTCTGCCCCGTTTTTCAAGTTATTTGGATAGCGAAACAGGGGAGACTTTAAAGAATAAACTGTACTTATGGATAAACCAAAAATTCTGAAAATTTTATTTCAAGAAGATATGTGAGTCTATTTTCATAGAAAATTTGCGGATCTTAATTTGGAGTTCTGTAACTCGAGATATAAATAATTTAGTGACTGTGACTCGAATAGATAGCTTAAGATGAACAAAAGTGAATAGTGGAACTTTGTGCAATTATGATTGTATTATCTTGAGTACATATTATGAGAATTGTTAAAAGTATGTTAATAAATTGTTTATTATTTACATACTTACTTACTAAGCTTTGTAGCTTACTCCCCTTCCTTTCCCATATCTTATAGGGTTGTATGCTAGCTCGAGTTGGAGATCGCCGGAGATGTTATCACACTATCAAGCTATCATCGTGGGGTAAAAGTGAATACAAACCTCTTAAGTTTATGGCATGTATAGAGGACTTAGTCATTGGTGTGTGTCATAATTGGTTTGGCCTAAAATGTTGGCCTTTAATATTTAGTAGTTCATTTTGTATAAAGCCATTGATGTTGGCTAGTATTATTCAAGTTATATGTTTGTGATGATGCAATTTATGAGATGCATGATCTGGGTGAATGAGTGTATGATGATTAAATAAGAAAAGTGTGGCATGTGAATGGTTGTGAGAAGGACACGACTTTGGACACGACTTTGGACACGGGCGTGTTCCCCTATTTTTCAAGAAATTTTTTAATGTTTTCTAAAGTTCTCGGTTTAGTCCCGGACCGCTTCCAAAGTATGTTTTGGGCCTCGTAGGTCCATATTAGGCACTTTGTGGTAAAAATTGAAAAGTGTTAATTTGGATGAAATTTTATGACTCGGTTTAATACATTTACAAGTGTATGTGTTCCGGTAATGCCTCGTACCCTATTCCGGCGTCGAATACGGGTAAGGGGTGTTACAAAGTTGGATTTTGATTGTACAAATAATATGATAGAATATGAAGCGTGTATCATGGGACTCCGTGCTGCATAGAACGCAAAATCAGAGCGCTAGAAGTATATGGAGATTCTACACTAGTGATTTACCAACTGAAAGGTGAATGGGAGACAAGAGATCCCAAATTGATGAATTATAGAAGGATAGTTCTGGGGTTGATTGAAGAGTTTGATGACATTACTTGTAACGGCCTAATTTTCAGTGGTGTCGGAAATGGTGATATGAGTTCACTAAATCCGACAGGTAAGATTGAGTAAGATAGTAATTTAATATTTATGAGTCAAGTGAGAATTTAGAAGAATTTGTGGATTGGTGAATTTGGTGAATTAAAAGAATTTATTAGGTCAAATGGGTCAAAAACGAGGTATCGAGACCTCGAATTTGAAAACGATCCATAAATATTTTTAGAAATATTTATGGAGTGTTATTAAGTTAGTATTAAAGTTTGGTTGAGAAATTTAAATGTTTGGGTAGTCAATTAAATAAAAAGGACTAACTTGTAACAAATGCAAAATTGCTAGAAGAACTAAATAGCTCAAGTGTTAAAATAAAAAGGATTTAAAGAGAAATTAAACCTAAAAGTGAGAAGGTTGGACGGCAAAGGCAAGGAAATCAGCAGAAGATAAGGGAAATAAGGGTAAAATTGGAATTTTTGTAATTTTGACATGTTTATTAAAGATAAGATTGAAAAGAATTTAGATATATCTTCACACTATCTCAGCCAAAACGTCAGAGGAGTTCTGGAGAAAGCTTATTTTCATACTATTACATCCTGTGAGTTTAATTCATGCTTTTTCTTGATAATTTTTATGTTTTTATGACTTTTACAATTAGATCCACTTATAGAATTCATTAGTTTTTGATTTGGTGAGTAAAATTAGAAGTTACCCTGGCTGAATAATGGAAGTTTATGATGAATTATTATGAAAATTAAATTATAATTTCATATTAAGGTGGTTTTATTAAGTGATTTTGATAGGAAATGATATTTCGGACCTAATTGTGAAAAAGTTGTGAATTAGAGGTTGGTGTTGAAATTCAGAATATTAAAGGTGGTAAAATAGTTTGTTATGATATAATAAAGTGTTGATTGAGAAAAAGTAGTTCAATTGATGGCTGAATTGAGCAGGGACTAATTTGTAAAAACTGTAAATTTTAGGGTAAAAGTGTAATTTTGAAAATTGAAGAGCATAATTTATGAAGTGAAATAGAAATGAAATATATGATAATGAGTGAAAATATTTTACATTATAGATCAAGAAACCAAAGAAGAAAGAGGAAATGAAAAAGTTGCAGAGTAGTCCCTAAATTTCAAAATCTTCTACAAATCAGCCGGGTAAGTTCATATGGTTGAATTTATATGTTTATTTGTGAAGGATTGAATGATATAATGTGCTGTTAAATATGAATTGGCTGTGGAATTATGAAAATTATGATAAAATGAAAGAATAAAGGCGGTAATTCAAATTAGGAAAAACGCAGTATTGAGTACGTTCGTTTCGTGACATGTGATGAATTGACGGATAAGACCATGGTTAATCCATGGCAAAGTATGAAATGTAGGTATGGTAATTCCCATACCGAGTTGTGAAATGTAGGTATGGTATCATCCATATCGAGTTGTGAAATGTAGGTATGGTATCATCCATACCAAGTTGTGAAATGTAGGTATGGTATTAACCATACTGAGTTAAGAAATGTAGGTATGGTATCATCCATACTGAGTTGTGAAATGTGGCACTGAGCAACGACGTACTCAAATTCGTAAGACGTTTCCTAATTTGATAAAAAGTAAAATAAAATGAGTGAATCAAATGGAAGAGATTGAGTAGTTGTTAATGTTGAGCTCAACTATGTGAAGTATTTTAGCAATGGTTGTGAATGGCAGGGAACTTTAGTAAATGTTTTGTTATTGTTTTGGAAATATTATGTGTGGTAAGCTACTTTTAAACCTATGAACTTACTAAGCTTCATTAAGCTTACTTGTGTGTGCTTGATATTTTTATGTAGATTGAATTAAAGAGAAGTTGGTAGATCGGATCATCACAGCAAAGCTCACTATCCAGATCAATTCCGGTAGCTTTGTTTTATTTTAAAGATTTATATGGCATGTATAGAGTTTAAATGAGATGGAGTAAAGATGTTATAAACTAGTTAACAATATTTTGCAATGAAACAGTTTTTGAATTACAGCAGTGACGTGATTTTGAAAAATCACCAAAAATACATGAAATGGAATTAGAAAGTGAATAAGATATATATTTTAAGCTTATTGAGTCTATTTTCACATAAAAGAAACATAACAAACAAATTATTCTTATGGTTTGAGATATTTGAATTTTTGTGAGACTAGTTCAGAATGATTACATGATCCCCTGTTCTGTCTTTGAAAAATCATTAGAAATTGTACAAAACTAATTGTGCGATATAGTTTATATGTATGGAATCCTGAATGAGTCTATTTTCAAATGAACTAAATAAGAAGGTCATATAAATTCTGTACGAAGAGTAATTTGATTCGTAGTGAAGAGAGGTCAGAACAGTCAAACAGTAAAATAGGGGAAACTTTAATGAATAAACTGTACTAAATGGCCACATGAAAAATTCTGGAAAAATTATAGTAAAAAGATATATGAGTCTAGTTTTAGGGAAAATTAACAGATCTTAATTTGGAGTTCTGTAGCTGTAGATATAAATAATTTAGTGACTATGATGCAGATGGACAGTTTTAAATTTTATGCCGAATTAGTAGTTAAGTCTAATAATGCCTCGTGCTCGACTCCGGCAACGGTCTCGGGTAAGGGGTGTTACATTTATTGGTATCAGAGATTTGGTTTAGACGATTCTCGGAACGAATGTGATGTATAAAATGTTTAGAAATACATGCCATATAAATCTGTGATAGTGGGATGTGAATGATCCGATCTAACTATTAATTTTTGTTATAGATTGTAAAGATGTCTGATAGACCCGAGGGTGCTGATCATGAAGAAGAAGTTAATAGTAGAGTACAGACTTCTGAGCAGGGAACAAGTAATAATGTTCCGATTTCTTTGATGAGAGAGGAAGAACTAAAAAATTTGATTTACGGGGTAATGAATCAGTGGTTTAGTGAAACAATACAAGGAAGAAGTCAGACACAACAACCTCCTCCTCCCCGTACTATGCCACCAGTTACAGCCCCAGTTGCTCATCCTTCAATAGATGAATCTATCAAAAGAACACCGATTGAGAAACTCAGAAAGTTCGGAGCTGAAGAATTTCGGGGAAGATCTGATGATGATCCAGTTAAAGCAGAGTATTGGCTAAAGAGTTTGGAGAGAGTTTTCAAACAGATGATTTGTTCTCCGGAGGACTATTTGAGGTGTGCAATTTCATTACTGAAAGAAGAAGCATATAATTGGTGGGAAACCATTGAGGCAGTGGTACCTGCAGATAAACTTACCTGGGAATTCTTCCAAAATGAGTTTAAAAAGAAGTATGTGGGAAGGAGATATTTAGATAAGAAGAAGAAGGAATTTCTTGATCTTCGACAAGGGAATAAAACAGTGGCCGAATATGAAAGAGAATTTGTGTATCTCAGTAAATATGCTCGGGATGTTGTACCGACAGAGGAAGAAATGTGCATTAGATTTGAAGAAGGGCTTAATGATGAAATCAGAATGATGATTGGAGGCACAGAGATTCGAGAATTTGTGGTTCTGTCTGATCGAGCTCAAAAGATGGAAGAAGTGTATAACAGAAAGATACAAAGAGACAGAAAAGGTAAAGAAGTATACAAAGAAGTTTCTCTAGACCAACTTCGACTTTTCCAGTTAAGAAGTTCAGAAATGATTTTAGTCGATCTGTTACAATTCCGGAACGATCAAATAAAAGTAAAACAACTCAAAGGGAGGTCGGAGTGACTAATAAACCAGCAGCTAGTACTAGTAGTGTGCAAAATATTCCGAGACCTAGATGCAAAAATTGTGGTAGATTTCATATTGGTGAATGTTGGGGAAGAACCGGAGCTTGTTATAGATGTGGTGGAACTGATCATTTTATTCGGGACTGTCCTCAGTCATTAAAAGAAAATAAAGAACTAGGCGAGAAACAAACAAATACTCCTCAGAAAAGTAGACGTTCGGGTCAAAGTAGTGCTGCTGAGACTGCTCGTTCGGGAATGAGAGATACTGTAGCCCGATCAGAAACAAGGGCACCTGCACGTACATATGCTACTCGGGCAAGAGAGGAAGCTTCTGCTCCAGATGTGATAGCTGGTATTTTCCATCTTTTTAATGATTCTGTGTATACTTTAATTGATCCTGGATCTACGCATTCATATATTTGCACTGCATTAGTGTTAGAAAAGAAAATGACTGTTGAGTCCACTGACTTTGATATGCAAGTCACTAATCCGTTAGGGCAAAGTGTGTTAGTTAATTTAATATGTCGGAAGTGTCCACTGAAAATACAAGGCGGTGAATTCTCTGCTGATTTAATGTTGTTAACTTTCCGAGAATTTGATGTTATTCTTGGCATGGATTGGTTGATTAAACACGATGCCATAGTGAATTGTAGAGAAAAACGGGTTGATTTAAAATGTCAGACAGGGAAAATAGTTTCAGCTGAGTTTGGAGATAAAAAGAATGATGTCAGAACTATTTCAGCCATTACAGCTCAGAAATTGATTCGGAAGGGTAATGAAGTATTTTTAGCTTATATTCTTGATACTCGGGGTTCTGAATTGAAGATGGAACAATTGCCAGTTGTTAATGAGTTTACTGATGTGTTTCCTGAGGAATTACCTGGTTTACCCCCGGATCGTGAGGTTGAATTCGTAATTGATGTAATTCCGGGTACAGCTCCGATATCAATAGCACCATATAGAATGGCACCAGCTGAGTTAAAAGAGTTGAAGACGCAATTACAAGAGTTATTGGATAAGGGGTTCATCAGACCGAGTACATCACCTTGGGGCGCACCTGTTTTATTTGTGAAAAAGAAAGATGGCTCGTTGCGATTGTGTATTGATTACAGACAGCTGAACAAGGTAACAATTAAAAATAAATATCCATTACCTCGTATCGATGATTTATTTGATCAATTAAAAGGTGTTGCAGTGTTTTCAAAGATAGACCTTAGATCTGGGTATTATCAACTGAAGGTTAAAGAGTGTGATGTGCCAAAGACTGCTTTCCGAACTCGGTATGGTCACTACAAATTTCTGGTAATGCCTTTTGGTTTAACAAATGCCCCTGCTGCATTTATGGATTTAATGAATCAGATTTTTCAGCCTTATTTGGATAGATTTGTGGTGGTATTTATTGATGACATATTGGTCTATTCAAAGACAGAATCCGAGCATGCACAACACTTGAGAATTGTATTACAGACTTTGAGAGAAAAGCAGTTATATGCAAAATTTAGTAAATGTGAGTTTTGGCTTCATGAAGTTGGATTTCTGGGTCACATTGTATCAGCTGAAGGAATTCGTGTGGATCCAAGTAAAGTTTCAGCAGTGGTGAATTGGAAAACACCGAAGAATGTAACTGAAGTGCGAAGTTTTCTGGGACTAGCAGGGTATTATCGCCGTTTTGTAAAGAATTTTTCCATGATTGCTTCATCAATGACTCGTTTATTACAAAAGAATGTTGAGTTTGTGTGGTCTGATGAATGTCAACAGAGCTTTGACCAATTAAAGAAAATGTTAACAGAAGCTCCAGTTTTGACTCAACCAGAATCAGGTATACCGTATATTGTGTACAGTGATGCATCTTTAAATGGTTTGGGTTGTGTGTTAATGCAGTCGGGAAAGGTAGTGGCTTATGCTTCACGGCAATTAAAACCACATGAAAAGAATTACCCTACACATGATCTTGAATTAGCTGCAATTGTTTTTGCTTTAAAAATTTGGAGACACTATTTATATGGTGAGAAGTGTTATATCTATACGGATCACAAAAGTCTGAAATACTTAATGACTCAGAAGGAACTGAACTTAAGACAGAGACGGTGGTTAGAGTTGCTGAAAGATTATGATTTGGTTATTGACTACCATCCAGGAAAAGCTAATGTAGTTGCTGATGCACTTAGTCGAAAGTCATCATTGTTTGCACTTCGGTTAATGAATGCTCATTTGGCTCTTAATGAAAAAGGTGTTGTATTAGCAGAATTGAAAGTGAAACCCATGTTTCTTCAACAAATTCAGAAACTGCAGAATGAAGATCCGAAATTGGTATTTAAACGACAAATGATTCGAGATAATTTAGATTCAGAGTTCAGCATTGATGATGAAGGTATGTTGCGTTATCATAACAGAATTTGTGTTCCAAACAATTCTGATTTGAAGAATAATATTCTTTTTGAAGCACATAATAGTATGTATTCTATTCACCCGGGCAGTACGAAAATGTATGGTGATTTGAAAAATATATATTGGTGGCCTGGTATGAAAAGAGAAATTTCAAAATTTGTTGCAAAATGTTTGATTTGCCAGCAAGTTAAAGCAGAGCATCAAGTGCCAACGGGTTTATTACAACCCATTATGATTCCTGAATGGAAGTGGGAGAGTGTTACAATGGATTTTGTGTCAGGATTGCCTATGACTCCAAGAAAGAAAGATTCGATATGGGTGATTGTTGATAGATTGACAAAGTCAGCACATTTTATTCCAGTCAGAACAGATTTTTCACTTGAGAAGTTAGCAGAATTGTATGTGTCAGAGATTGTGAGACTACATGGAGTTCCAGTATCAATCATTTCAAACCGGGATCCAAGGTTTACTTCGAGATTTTGGAATAAACTACAAGAAGCTTTAGGTACCAAATTAAATTTTAGTACAGCATTTCATCCTCAAACAGATAGACAGTCAGAGCGAGTGATTCAAATTCTAGAAGATATGTTAAGATGTTGTATACTCGAGTTTGGTGACAGTTGGGAAAGGTATTTACCTTTGGCTGAGTTTGCTTACAATAATAGTTATCAGTCTAGTATAAAAATGGCACCGTTTAAGGCTCTTTATGGTAGGAAATGCAAGACTCCATTGTGTTGGTCTGAATTGAGTGAATCAAAAATGGTTGGGGTTGATTTGATTCGGGAAACTGAAGAGAAAGTCTAGGTTATTCGAGATAGTCTAAAAGCTGCTTCAGATCGTCAGAAATCATATGCAGATTTGAAACGAAGAGACATAGAATATGCAGTGGGTGATCGAGTATTTTTAAAAGTTTCACCGTGGAAGAAGGTGTTACGGTTTGGCAGGAAAGGGAAATTGAGTCCGAGATTTATAGGGCCATATGAAATTGTGGAAAGGGTTGGTCCTGTAGCTTATCGATTGGCTTTACCTCCGGAACTTGAGAAGATCCACAATGTGTTTCATGTGTCTATGTTAAGACGGTATAGGTCAGATCCTTCACACGTAATTCCTCATACTGAAATTGAGCTTCAACCAGATATGACTTATTCAGAAGAACCAATGAAGATTTTGGCTCGTGAAGTTAAAGAATTGCGGAACAAAAAAATACCATTGGTTAAAGTATTATGGCACCGACATGGTATGGAGGAGGCAACCTGGGAAACAGAGGAGTCAATGAGATCACAGTGTCCAAATCTATTTTCAGGTAACAAATTTCGAGGATGAAATTTTAAAAGGGGGGGAGAGTTGTAACGGCCTAATTTTCAGTGGTGTCGGAAATGGTGATATGAGTTCACTAAATCCGACAGGTAAGATTGAGTAAGATAGTAATTTAATATTTTTGAGTCAAGTGAGAATTTAGAAGAATTTGTGGATTGGTGAATTTGGTAAATTAAAAGAATTTATTAGGTCAAATGGGTCAAAAACGAGGTATCGAGACCTCGAATTTGAAAACGATCCATAAATATTTTTAGAAATATTTATGGAGTGTTATTAAGTTAGTATTAAAGTTTGGTTGAGAAATTTAAATGTTTGGGTAGTCAATTAAATAAAAAGGACTAACTTGTAACAAATGCAAAATTGCTAGAAGAACTAAATAGCTCAAGTGTTAAAATAAAAAGGATTTAAAGAGAAATTAAACCTAAAAGTGAGAAGGTTGGACGGCAAAGGCAAGGAAATCAGCAGAAGATAAGGGAAATAAGGGCAAAATTGGAATTTTTGTAATTTTGATATGTTTATTAAAGATAAGATTGAAAAGAATTTAGATATATCTTCACACTATCTCAGCCAAAACGTTAGAGGAGTTCTGGAGAAAGCTTATTTTCATACTATTACATCCTGTGAGTTTAATACATGCTTTTTCTTGATAATTTTTATGTTTTTATGACTTTTACAATTAGATCCACTTATAGAATTCATTAGTTTTTGATTTGGTGGGTAAAATTAGAAGTTACCCTGGTTGAATAATGGAAGTTTATGATGAATTATTATGAAAATTAAATTATAATTTCATATTAAGGTGGTTTTATTAAGTGATTTTGATAGGAAATGATATTTCGGACCTAATTGTGAAAAAGTTGTGAATTAGAGGTTGGTGTTGAAATTCAGAATATTAAAGGTGGTAAAATAGTTTGTTATGATATAATAAAGTGTTGATTGAGAAAAATTAGTTCAATTGATGGCTGAATTGAGCAGGGACTAAATTGTAAAAACTGTAAATTTTAGGGTAAAAGTGCAATTTTGAAAATTGAAGAGCATAATTTATGAAGTGAAATAGAAATGAAATATATGCTAATGAGTGAAAATATTTTACATTATAGATCAAGAAACCAAAGAAGAAAGAGGAAAAGAAGAAGTTGCAGAGTAGTCCCTAAATTTCAAAATCTTCTACAAATCAGCCGGGTAAGTTCATATGGTTGAATTTATATGTTTATTTGTGAAGGATTGAATGATATAATGTGCTGTTAAATATGAATTGGCTGTGGAATTATGAAAATTATGATAAAATGAAAGAATAAAGGCGGTAATTCAAATTAGGAAAAACGCAGAATTGAGTACGTTCGTATCGTGACATGTGATGAATTGACGGATAAGACCATGGTTAATCCATGGCAAAGTATGAAATGTAGGTATGGTAATTCCCATACCGAGTTGTGAAATGTAGGTATGGTATCATCCATATCGAGTTGTGAAATGTAGGTATGGTATCATCCATACCGAGTTGTGAAATGTAGGTATGGTATTAACCATACTGAGTTAAGAAATGTAGGTATGGTATCATCCATACTGAGTTGTGAAACGTGGCACTGAACAACGACGTACTCAAATTCGTAAGACGTTTCCTAATTTGATAAAAAGTAAAATAAAATGAGTGAATCAAATGGAAGAGATTGAGTAGTTGTTAATGTTGAGCTCAACTATGTGAAGTATTTTAGCAATGGTTGTGAATGGCAGGGAACTTTAGTAAATGTTTTGTTATTGTTTTGGAAATATTATGTGTGGTAAGCTACTTTTAAACCTATGAACTTACTAAGCTTCATTAAGCTTACTTGTGTGTGCTTGATATTTTTATGTAGATTGAATTAAAGAGAAGTTGGTAGATCGGATCATCACAGCAAAGCTCACTATTCAGATCAATTCCGGTAGTTTTTGTTTTATGTTTAAAGATTTGTATGGCATGTATAGAGTTTAAATGAGATGGAGTAAAGATGTTATAAACTAGTTAACAATATTTTGCAATGAAACAGTTTTTAAATTACAGCAGTGACGTGATTTTGAAAAATCACCAAAAATAGATGAAATGGAATTAGAAAGTGAATAAGATATATAATTTAAGCTTATTGAGTCTATTTTCACATAAAAGAAACATAACAAACAAATTATTCTTATGGTTTGAGATATTTGAATTTTTGTGAGACTAGTTTAGAATGATTACGTGATCCCCTGTTCTGTCTTTGAAAAATCATTAGAAATTGTACAAAACTAATTGTGCGATATAGTTTATATGTATGGAATCCTGAATGAGTCTATTTTCAAATGAACTAAATAAGAAGGT
Organism: Gossypium australe; assembly: GCA_005393395.2. Lineage (NCBI taxonomy): Eukaryota > Viridiplantae > Streptophyta > Magnoliopsida > Malvales > Malvaceae > Gossypium > Gossypium australe. Next base: position 125,955,490 of record CM016614.1, on the reverse strand, counting down.
CATATGAATTCTGTACAAAGAGTAATTTGATTCGTAGTGAAGAGAGGTCAGAACAGTCAAATAGTAAAACAGGGGAAACTTTAATGAATAAACTGTACTAAATGGCCACATGAAAAATTCTGGAAAAATTATAGTAAAAAGATATCTGAGTCTAGTTTCAGGGAAAATTAACGGATCTTAATCTAGAGTTTTGTATCTCTAGATATAAATAATTTAGTGACTATGACGCAATGGACAGTTTTAAATTTTATGCCGAATTAGTAGTTAAGTCTAATAATGCCTCGTGCTCGACTCCGGCAACGGTCTCGGGTAAGGGGTGTTACATTACTTTCAATTGTCTCCCGAGAGACGAAAACCAAATGGCTGATGCTTTGGCTACTTTGGCCTCCATGATTAAAGTGAGCAAACAAGAGGATGTGAAACCCATTCAAATGAGTATTTACGAGGCTCCAGCTCATTGTTACAATATGGAGGAAGAAGAAAGAGATGATCGCCCCTGGTATCATAATATATTGCGATATATGAGAAATCATGAATACCCTGAACAAGCGACAGAGAACGACAAGAGGACGTTGAGAAGACTAGCCTGTGACTATGTCTTCGACGGTGAGATCCTGTATAAAAAAAAAGGATCTGGTACTATTGAGATGTGTCGACGTTGTTGAAGCTAAGAAAATTCTGGAAGAAGTCCACGAGGGTGTTTGTGTAACACATGCTAATGGTTTCACAATGGCTAGACAAATTATGAGATTCAGATACTATTGGTCTACCATGGAAGGAGACTGCATCAATTATGCTAAAACATGTCACAAATGTCAGATCTATAGAGACAAAATTCACGTACGTCCTTCGCCTTTGCATGTTATGACTTCCCCATGGCCTTTCGCCATGTGGGGCATGGATGTCATCGGGTCGATCTCTCTAAAAACTTCAAATGGGCATCGGTTCATCTTTGTAGTCATCGATTATTTCACCAAGTGGGTAGAGGATGCTTTATATGCCAGTGTTACTAAGTCGGCAGTCAGCAGATTCCTAAAAAAAGAAATCATATGTCGATATGGAATGCCTGAGAGGATTATATCTGACAATGCATTGAACTTAAACAACAGCACAATAGCGGAAGTCTGCAGTCAATTCAAGATCAAACATCACAATTCATCCCCGTATTGTCCAAAAATGAATGTTGCAGTGGAAGCAGCCAATAAAAACATTAAGAAGATTGTGGGGAAAATGGCTGAAACCTATAAAGATTGGCATGAGAAATTACCATTTGCTCTCTATGCTTATCGAACATCAGTTAGGACCTCTACCGGGACAACTCCTTTCTCATTGGTTTATGGAATGGAGGCAGTGTTACCCATCGAAGTGGAAATTTCTTCCCTTCTAGTCTTGTTAGAGTTAAAATTAGATAAAGCAGAGTGGATCCAGTCTCGATATGATCAGTTGAACTTGATTGAGGAAAAAAGGTTAAGGGCTATCCGTCATGGTCAAATGTACCAAAAACAAATGATGCGAGCCTATGAAAAAAAGGTTCGCCCAAGAGAATTACACGAAGGGGACTTAGTTTTGAAAAAGATCATTCCCATACAAGAAGATTTTAGAGGGAAATGGATGTCAAATTGGGAAGTACCATATGTGGTAAAAAAGGCTTTCTCCGGAGGAGCACTGATCTTGGCCGTAATGGATGGAAAAACTTGCCCAATCTTGTAAATTCAGAATTGTGACAAAAAACGGGGCATACGGTGATCTTGCTAGACCTGAATTAAGAGGAAGGAGAGATGTTACGTCTTAGGGCATTAACAGAGTACTCTTGATCTCCTAAACACATATTGAGTTTAAAATGGTCTTCAGAAGGTTTGTACAGAGAAGCTCAAGCTGCGATATCTGGGGCACCTATCTGTTCCCCTCAATATTTTGTATCCTAGCCATGTTTGCTTAATCTATTCTTTTCATATTTTGTTTATGATAAATTCCATTTTTATCCATCATTTATGATCATTTTCAAGCATTCTGTATTGAAGTAATGATTAATGGACTAACAATACATTCACAAAAGGAGTTTTGCATATTATTCTGGAAACTTCTAAATAATACGAGAACCTGAAATAGGACTTTTATTTAGAATTTACTAAGCCTAAGGGCTGGAAATATTTGAGAAGGAAATTCTAAACAGTGATCATTTCTTCGGACTTTCTGCTAAAAATATCGTTTGAACAAGAAGACAGGATATTACGTCAAGTGATACAACCTGGAAGAACAACGAGCAATGGCAACCCTAAGCATTTAAAAAAGGATCATTCTCATGAAATTATGCATTCATGCAAAACACATTTAGTTAGGAGCATTTGATTCATTCCGATCATTGCATCATAATCATTATACATTTAAAAAAGATCATTCTCATGATATTCTGCATTCATGCAAATGTCATCCAGTTAGGAGCATTTGATTCATTCCGATCATTACATCCTAATCATTGTACAAAAAAAAGGATCATTCTTATAACATTCTACATTCATGCAAATGTCATCCATAATATCATTTGAGGAGCATTTGATTCATTTCGATCATTGCATCCTAATCAGTGTACATATAAAAAATGGATCATTCTCATGACATTCTGCATTCATGCAAATTTCATCCATAATACACTCAAATTAGGAGCATTTGATTCATTCTGATCATAGCATCCTAATCATTTGGCATAAATATAAGCATATGAAATCGAGTCTACAGGACATGTCCCCAAGAGGACAGTGTAGTAACATCGATGAAATCACAGATCTTATCTCCTTAAGCAGTAGTGGAGCAGATCGAGGATGTTGAATCTTATCTTTTCGAGGTAGTAGGGAAGTAGATTTTAGCCACTAGCCTTATCTTCCTGAGGTAGCAATGGAGCAGGTTGAAGTTTGTAAGTCTTATCTTCCTGAGGTAGCAAGGGAGCAGACTGAGGATTGTAGATTTTGTCTCCCTGAGATAGCAGTGGAGCAAATCAAAGGCGCTGAATCTTATCTTCCCGAGTTAGCGGGGGAGCAGATTTCAGCCATTGGCCTTATCTCTCTGATGTAGCAAGGGAGCATGTTAAAAATTGTAGTCTCATCTTCCTGAGGTAGCAAGGAAGCAGACTGAAAATTGTAGATTTTGTCTCCTCGAGATAGCAGTGGGGCAGATCGAAAATGGCGAATCTTATCTTCCCGAGGTAGCAGGGGAGCAGATTTTAGCCATTGGCCTTACCTCTCTGATGTAGCAAGGGAGCGGGTTAAAAATTGTAGTCTTATCTTCCTGAGGTAGCAAGGAAGCAGACTGAAGATTGAAAATTTTGTCTCTCTGATATAGCAGTGGAGCAAATTGAAGACGGCGAATCTTATCTTCCCAAGGTAGCAGGGGAGCAGATTTCAACCATTGGCCTTATCTCTCTAATGTAGCAAGGGAGCAGATTAAAAATTGTAGTCATATCTTCCTGAGGTAGCAAGGAAGCAGACTGAAGACTGTAGATCTTATCTCCATGAGGTAGCAATGGAGCAGATCGAGGACAGCGAATGTAACACCCCTTACCCGTATTCGACACCGGAATAGGGTACGAGGCATTACAGGAACACATACGCTTGTAAACGTATTAAACTGAGTCATAAAATTTCATCCAAATTAACACTTTTCAATTTTCATCACAAAGTCCCTAATATGGACCTACGAGGCCCAAAACATACTTTGGAAGTGGTCCGGGACTAAACCGAGAAATTACAAAACATTGAAAAAAATTCTTGAAAAATAGGGGCACACGCCCGTGTCCAAAGTCGTGTCCTTCTCACAACCATTCACATGCCACACTTTTCTTATTCAATCATCATACACTCATTCACCCAAATCACGCGTCTCATAAATTACATCATCACAAACATATAATTTGGATAATACTAGCCAACATCAATGGTCTTATACAAAATGAACTACTAAATATTAAAGGCCAACATTTATGACACACACAAATGACTAAGTCCTCTATACATGCCATAAACTTAAGAGGTTTGTATTCACTTTTACCCCACGATGATAGCTTGATAGTGTGATAACATCTCCGGCGATCTCCAACTCGAGCTAGCATACAACCCTATAAGATATGGGAAAGGAAGGGGAGTAAGCTACAAAGCTTAGTAAGTAAGTATGTAAATAATAAATAATTTATTAACATACTTTTAACAATTCTCATAATATGTACTCAAGATAATACAATCATAATTGCACAAAGTTCCACTATTCACTTTTGTTCATCTTAAGCTGTCTATTCGAGTCACAGTCACTAAATTATTTATATCTCAAGTTACAGAACTCCAAATTAAGATCCAAAAATTTTATCTGAAAATAGACTCACATATCTTCTTGTCATAAAATTTTCAGAATTTTTGGTATAGCCAATAAGTACAGGTTATTCTTTAAAGTCTCCCCTATTTTGCTGTCTGACAGTTCCGACCCCTCTTCACTAAAAAATAATTATCTTGTTGTACAGAACTCTAATGACGTTACCATTTGTTTCTCTTAAAAATAGGCTCATTAATAGATTCAAGAATATAAATTTTATCCCATGATTATTTGTTTACAATTTTTAATGAATTTCCAAAGTCGGAATAGGGGATTCCAAAATCATTCTGACTGTCTCACCAAAATTCAAATATCTCAGAATCTAAAATTCTTTTTCTTACACCGTTTATTTTATGCGAAAATAGACTCAATAAGCTTTAATTTCATATCTTATTAAACTTCTAATTCAATTTCCACCATTTTTGGTGATTTTTAAAAGACACATAACTGCTGCTGTCCAAAACTGTTTTATTTCTAAATTTCACTCTTTCATGTTTTCTTTATAGTAACTTTCATTGGAACACTTACTCCGTATCAATCTTACCAAAGTTCGATCACATACCGAGCACATTGCTCATAAGTTTACACACATATACCTGCATTATTCATCACATAATCATATTCAATTACACTTAGTCGTAACATGATCACATGTATTTTCACTTAGTCAATTTCTCGTTGAACTCATCGGAATAATAACAGATACACGGTGGCCTGTACATAGTACCACCCTTGTAGCCGAAGCTATTTGGTGCACATAGTAGCCTGCACTTAGTACCACACATGTGATCGAAGCTATCGGGTACGCATAGTAGCCTGCACTTAGTACTACTCATGTGACCTATCCGTCTGGTACACGTAGTAGCCTGCACTTAGTACTACACACGTGACCTAAAACCATCTTGTAGCTCTCTTGTACACATAGTGGCCTGCACTTAGTACCACACATGTGACCTAGCAACCTCATTCGTATCTTTTCTATTTCGAAGGTTCAACCAGGAATTCTCACTTTTCAACATTTTAACAACTCATCCATAATCAATCACAATTCATAATTTACATCAAATAATTACTCCATATTCAACCATATATCATATAATATAACAAAATATTAAAACATAAATAAAAACGATGTATTATTTACATACAAACTTACCTCGAAAGTAAAATCGGTGAAAATGACTTATTCGTCAATTACTCGTTTTTCCCTCGTTCTAGTTCCAAACCTCGTTTTCCTTGATCTATAACAACATATTTCACTTATTTAATTAATTTACTATTCAAAACAGTTCTTAACTCAACTTTTGCAAAATTACAATTTGGCCCATAAACTTTTACATATTTACACTTTTGCCCCAATACTCGAAAATTAAACTTAATCCCTTATTCTTATATTTTATAACATGCTGATCATTGTTCCCTTCTATGGCAACATCAAATTCTTACTCTAACATACACTTATGAACATTAGGTATTTTTACCGATTATGTCGTTTTACTCGTTTTCATTTAAAATCGCTTAGAAAAAGTTCTTTAACATAATTTCAAGCTTCATATTCTACCATAAAACATCAAAATACACATTTTTCACCTATGGGTAATTTTCCAAAGATGAACCCTAGCATGAATTATTGGTAGCATAACCTAAATCGAGCTACCGGGACTTCAAAACCATAAATAACTTGAAAAACGGGGCTAGAATGGACTTACCATGAGCTTGGAAAGTTGAGAAAACCCTAGCCATGTCTTCTCCTGGTAAATTTCGTCCATATGAAGAAGATGGACAAGTTTGGCATTTTAATTTTGTTTTTAATTCATTTTAATTACTAAATGACCAAAATGCCCTAACTTAAAAATATTCTATTTCACCTATTTCATGTCCATTTTTTTCCAAAAAATTAACCAATGGTATAATTACCATTTAAGGACCTCCAATTTAAAATTTTATAGCAATTTAACACCTCTAGCTTCTAGAACTCAAGTTTTGCACTTTTTACAATTTAATCCTTTTGACTAAATTAAGTGCCCAAACGTCGAAATTTTCGAACGAAATTTTCACGAAATTGTTCCGTGAAATTGTAGACCATAAAAATATTATAAAAATAAATTTTCTTACGTCGGATTTGTGGTCTCAAAACCACTGTTCCGACTAGGCCCAAAATCGGGCTGTTACAGCGAATCTTATCTCTATGAGGTAGCAATGGAGCAGATTTAAGCCACAAATCTTATTCCTTGGTGTTACAGTGAAACAGATTAAAACTACAGATTACGGCAGATCTTATCTTCCTGAAGTTGCAGTGAAGCAGATTGAAGCCATTAGCTTTATCTCCTTGAAGTTTTAGCGGAGCAGACTGAAGATAGCAAATCTTATCTCCCTGAAGTTGCTGCGGAGCAGATTGAAGCTACAAGTCTAAATTCCTTGAATTGGATCGAATCGCTAGTTCTCATGCCCCTGAAGATGCAGCTGGATGGAATGAAGCTACTCGAAGAAGAAATAACTGAAAGAAGTCAAGATTTGGCAAGACCGGGCAAAATTGACCCTTTTTGAAGTCTTTGCTCTATTCTCGTTACAGGACAATGAGCAAAGAGGGGTAGCTGTAATAGGCCCAATTTGCCCGGGCCCGTTAATAAGTTATTAACCAAAACCAAAAATATAAAAAAATCAATAATTAAATGTAAAAAAAATAACAGTCTGTCCATTACAAAGAAATAATAAACAGGCCAAATAACTAAACCTAGCTCAAAACCCGAATTAAACCTAATCAAAAACCCAAAAGACCCGAGGCCCAAATGGCCCAAATAGTTTAAGGTTCTAGAAACCCTAAGGGTTTCCAGAACGGCCTAACGCCGAGCGCCGCGTGTGTCCAACACGTCACCCCCACGAGTGGCCTCGCCTCTGTACGACGATTACCTGCAAACAAGGAAGCACATAATACAACAAATAACAGCATAGCAGAGGAATATTAGATTTTGTTTTCTCTTATTTTTCGAATATTCGGCTATAAAACCGAAATAGATTTCTTCTGTAAAGGGTTCACAATTTTTATGGAATACAGAGAAAATCAATACAAAATTCAGAGATCGATTTAGCAAAGGTTTCCTTTTTTTTTTTTGAAGTTATTTGCACATATTTGTAAAAGTTCTTTGTTTTAAAAACATACACAAATATATTTTAATATAATATATATAATATACGTATAATATAAAAAAGGTTACCTGAAACGCCCAATCGCCGTCCACAGCGGAGCAGCGATGGCCTCTGGGGGTCACTGTGGCCGGAGAGGGGACTACAGCAGAGAGAGAAAGGACTCATCCCTTCTTTTTTTTAAAAAAAAAAAACTAAGTAACAAATGATTTTTTAAAAAAATTTCAACCTTATATACAGATTGAAAACGACGTCATTTTTAGGCCGTGTGTTTGATTACAAAACGGCGTTGTTTACTCCTATAACCCGCGTGTTGACTCGACCCAGGGGAAGGATCCGCGTGTTTTGTGAGAATGGGTTATTTACCCTTTTGGCCCTTCCGCATTTTATTTCTTTTCAATTAAGTTTTCTTTTATTTTAATTTTGCCCTTAATTTTTGTTCTGTTTTAATTTGATCCTTGTTATTGTCATTATTGTTATTAATTTTAATATTTTTATTTTTATTTTTATTATTACTAATACTATTTTTACTTTTACTATTACTTCTGCTATTATTTTCGTTACTATTATTATTATTGTGATTATTATGATTATTCTTATTTATTTATTTTTATTCTTATTTATTTGTTAACATATTTTCATTATAATTCATTTTTATCATTGTATTTTTTGTTGTTATTATTATTATTATTTTACTATTTTCAAACTATTGTACATAGTACTTATTTATTTATTTATTAATTTACTATTAACTTCTATTTTTGTTATTGTTTTCTTTATTTTATTTTATTTTATTTTTTATCTTTGTGATTGTTATTTATATTTTTATCATCATTATGTTATTATACAAACTAGCATTGTAATTCGTTTTACATTTTATTATAAAATCATATCGTATTTTATCCGAGGCATCAAGAATTTTGTTTTGAAATAAGAAAATATTCTATGTTCTAAGATTTGAAAGAAATCGTACCTTAATTTACTAGGTTTCGATTTTCCTCATCGAGTCTAAAGAACTAATTATTTTTAATTAAAGCATAAGCTAAATAAAAAAATTTATTCTCGGTAATTCAAAAATATTGTGTCCTAACTCACTGGATGTGACATTTTGTTGTCACGAGATAAAGATTTCAAAAAACAAAGACAATATTCCGTATTCGAGAATTTTGAAAAATAGTACCCTAACTTACTGGGTTTCGATTTTTCATTTAACCCAAATAACCGAATATCCTTCTTAAATTTAAATGTACGAGTTTTAAATAAAGACAAGCTATGTTTCAAGTATTCGAAATGTCATATCCTAACTCACTAGGTATGATATTTTATTCCTTCGAAATAAGTAGGTCTCTACATTTAGTTTAATTCATTCAAGTTTTCAAAACAAAGAGGATCGTATTTTAAAATCTTTTCAAATTCTCGACACTAAGACATTAATCAATCAATTCGGTACCAATTTTAGGCGTTACGAGGGTGTTAATCCTTCCTCGTGCGTAATCGACTCCCGAACTTATTTTTCTTGAATTTCGTAGACCAAAAGTCAACATTTTAATAAAATAAAACATTTTAAAGATAACCCGATCACATCTCAAAATAAATTGGTGGCGACTTCATTTTTGTCTTTAAAGTCGACCCCGTTTTCCACACAAATAAATAGTTTCAACAGATTCACAAGGCTTGCTTCCACATTCGTATCATTTTTCATCAATGAGAAGAGTTCTTCCACCTAAAAATGGATCCAAACCTTTTCAAAGGTTGATTCCAAGCATAAACAACCCAACGCACGAGTAGTTTCTTCCTCAAAAATAGATGAAAGTAGTTCAACTTATAATAAAATGCATGTCACATTTTAATTAACCAATTATAATGTTCAGTGTGACTAGAAAATAATAGTGATAATTGAAAGAGGGACACTTCTTTTGGTGATAAAGGCTGTAACCACTGACATGAACCACCCTGGTCCCAATCACCTCCTTCAAAATGTCTGGGTGATTGTGTACGAAAAAGTTTAATAGCACTTGGTTGCATTGTTTTCTCCACAAAACGTATCTGCTAATCAACAATATAACACATTATGAGTGGGTAAACACACACACACACATACACACATACTATATGTATATATATATATATATTAATCAGGGATGTTCACATCATAGGAGTATATTCCAAATTACTCAGAATGATGATCATAACAAAGGAAAATTAGTAGGTATAACTCTGCCAAAGCCGAGAGTTCTCTAGACAGAAAAGTATGCATCTAAGAGGACAAGGTATAGGAGCATTCAGTCAGTTCAAGCTCGATCCGAGTTTGTCCAGGCAGCAGCAAGCAAATAAGCTTTCTTTCAAAAGCACCCTGTGTGAATTTTATTGAAAAATTAAATTACATTAAACACCATGTGCGATAACATACCGTGTGTTTCAAAACCTTATCAAATCCAACATCGGGAGGAATAGGAGGGATCAGGGGCAGACCCTTTTCAAAGAAAAGCATGGCTGACTTGATTGGGTCAAATTTTGAAGGAGCCCACCACCTATGGAAGAAAAAATCAGAATGGTAATCTAAGTCTGGAATCTCTGATACTAGATGGAAACATATGGACTGGAATAACAAGAAATTGTTGTGACCAGGAACCAACATATTCACAAATATCACAAGCAGTGCCAAAACGCTTTGAGTATTGCATATATCTTGCTATATCGACATCCAAGCTCAACAACATTTTAGCATGCATTAGGATCCAATTCTGGCATGTTGTTTAACATGACCATAGAATCAAAAAGGAAAACTCAGGACCAACAAACAAGAACATAAACATATGTTACCATATCATCAACAGTCTATAACATATTAAAATGGAAAATAAAAACTACCAGTGTCCTGTGTTAAAGAAGAGTTTATCATGGAAGCCTGGATCCTTTTCCCAAGTGCCTTCCGGAATATCAACATCAACTCTATAACCCTCTTTATATCCAAGATCTTCCAACTTGCCACCATTACTATTAGCTGACCAGCTGCATTAAACAAGGCAAGTGAACCACATTAATCGCTACCAAGAATAGTACAGTCACTCCAAACTCCAGTCCAGACCGTGGAACAAAAACACAAAGCAAAACATCCTACTAGCTATGGTTAAAAATAAAGGCTTAAAACAAGCTTACCTACCATAGCGTGCCAAAAGATTAGTTCGATGATATGCAATGGTAAGATTATAGTGAAGAAAAGTAAAGCCACGATCAGCTCCAGCCGGACGCTATTTCTTCACATCACCGGCCACACGTCTCAGAGCGCAAAACAAAGAAACAAACATGTTTCTGTTTAGGGAATCACCAACAAACCCTACACTGCAGAATATTGGTTAAGGGCAACTAATAAAAGCGCAACATAATCAAAACAGAGTCCATCATAACAAAAAAGAAAAAGAATAGACAATAGAACCCTAATTGCTTCAATTAGCTTCACGAAAACATACTAACAAACAACTCAATTTTGCTCGTATTTTCTCTAATTTCAAAATCTCGTGAGAGGTGAGAATACCGATATTAGTCTCCCTGTAAGTGTAAAGAAACTTGAGAGGATCGAAGGGCGGGAGATGGCAGTTACGAGGTTTCCATCGCTACTTAACAATATCTCGACCGTTTGATTTTTTGCTCAGAATGCAATTCCATACTTTGAATATTTCCTTGCAGCTACTGTCATATCGATCCAATCTCACATTCGCATGAAGAGCTGCTCGACGTATAAGGGTTAGATCCGGAGGTTGCATTGGGCTCGATGTTACAGGTGACCATGGTGGGTTTTACTTGATGGAAGTGGGGATGCGTTGGGGAAGAAGAAGAAATGGAGGCCTTTCTAGAAAGAGAGAGAAGGCAAAAGATTGAGATGAAGCACACGAGTGAGAATAAGGGGAAAAGAGATGAGAGCACATTTGCTGCTGCCATGGCGGCAATCGTTAACCTTTGAAGACTAAGCTATGATTGGTTTATATAACATTGAATAGAGTAATTTACTGTTTAGTTGAATAGAATGGAATAGAATTATAATTGTATTATTGTGTTTGGTTGAATGGAATGAAATTATAATAGTGTAAAAAAAAATATTTAAATAACTAAAATACTCTTAACAGTATTTTTATAAGTAGATGAATATTGTTATTAAATTTTAATAAGATTATTATTAAATATATTTTAATAAAAGTAAACATAAATAATTTAATCATGTTGTAACATAATTATTATTAAATATAATTTAATAAAGTAATATATAATTTAATAACATTCTTAATATAATTATTAATAATATTTAATAATAATTTTAATATAATATTAACATTTTATTTTAATAGTTAATTTTAATAGTAATTTTATTTTAATAATAATATAAAATGAAATTTAACATACAGTATGATAATTCTCTAATAACATTTTATTTTAATAGTCAATTTTAATAGTAATTTTATTTTAATAATAATATAAAATGAAATTTAACATACAGTATGATAATCCTCTAATAACATTTTATTTTAATAGTCAATTTTAATAAAAACAAATTTTTTATATTTTATATTATCCATTATAATAATATGATAACAACAATTTATTCAACTACTGCAACCGAAAACTACTGCAATGGGTAGCCTTTGATCGAACTATGTGGGCGTATTAACCATACATGATGTGTTCCAATTATTATAAGACTTTTTTATTACATTTAAATTTCCATCTTTTCGATAAATTAATTTGTTTTGGTTATTATTTGATTTTATTTGTCTGTTATTTCAGTCTTTTTTCTACAGAATTTTGTTATGTATACAAACATTTTGTTTTCAATTTACTTCATATTTTTTATGTTTCATATTAGTGTAAGTAAATCCCTTCGTGTATATTGTTGGCTCGAAACAAAGAAGAATCCTTACCACTTGCTTGCAAGAAAGAACAGTCTCTAGCTAGTAATAAATATAAAATTTACAAACAGATTGACTTCAAAAAGTTACAGGGAATTTTGTAAATTCTCTTTATATCCATGAATCTATACTTTCTCTTTATTTCTTTTTTCTTTTTCTATCTGCTTGTCTGTATGTACATATGTACGACTTACAAGGGAGATTTCCATTTGTTTTTCATCTAATTGGAGTACGCTGTTTGGGTTGCAATGCCGCAGACATTTGGCGCAACCTATTTGTTATCTCTGTAAATGATGGCCTGCTTGCTGGCTCAAACAACCGACACTCTTCCATTAACTTTCTCCATTCTAGATCACAACGTTTCGGTATCAAGTCCCTTTATTGCAGTTCAATTTGTATCAAGCCCTTGTTATATTCAAGAACAGACGCAACAAATAATGGAACAAAAAGAGAATTAAAATTATTAGAATAGAAAAACAACCAGATGTGTATAAATAGTGCAACTTGCTCAAGTCTAGTATGGTGAGGGGCTAATTCACTCAAGGTACGCAAAATCCGGATGCCACATAATAAATATCTGAGTAGAGCTTCATCTCTATCAGATGACACAAGCACTACAATTAGGTGCAAAGGAAGAAATCCTGTAAGTTTTTCCACGTCAATCTGAAAGATAACACAATGCAATACAAGATGTTTCAGTGGAAAAGCAGAAGACTGATACCATGACAATAATGAAATGAGGTACTTGCACCTTTACATCTAAACCTAATATTTATGATCGTGTTCCCGCAAAAGCTTTTAATTTTTTTAATGAAACACATTGATATCTGATTTGACTAAGCATCTATAACAGATTTAACATTCTTGTTACTTTTAAATTTCCCTAGTTTTGTCATTGTTTTTAGAAGGTTCCCGTTGAAAGCACAAATACAGAACCCTAAATCAGCAACGCCTCCATATTATCATAAAGCATGGAACTCTCAACAACAGTTCCTATAAAAACCTACATCCCAATGTAAATTAAGTTTGATACTAAACAACTATCATGACTAGATACTAGACCAGACATAAACTTCTTGAAATATAACATAAACAGTTGTGTTACTAGAGATAAACAAAGAAGCTTTACTTACCAGTCCATGCCCTCAAAAAGTCCTTCACTCTTGACTGCACATGTTTTAAATATTGCCCACTGACGGTTTTTTAATTTGTGCAACTCTAAAGCCTCGGTCACGGCAGCAGCATCAAGCGCACCAGGTAGATCCTGTTCATTTTGAACAAATGTGTTTTAAAATTGTAAATCTTGAAAGATCATGGAAACCTTGTCCTATGCAGAGTAGAACATTTTACAACTACTTTTGCAGCTTTGAATGGTAGAGCATAAAGCAAATGTAGTGTTCACCTGCTTGTTAGCAAAAATTAGGGCTATTGCACCTTTAAGTTCATTCTCCTGCCCAACAGTTTAATGATTCAGTCAGCATCTACCATATGACATTAAAAGAGTTATAGAGGAGTTGAGGGAGACATGACTAGCCAGTTTAGACATAAAAATACCTCTAAAATGGCATGAAATTCTTCCTTGGCTATTCCAATTCTAGCAGTGTCACTTGAATCAACAACATAAATTATTCCTTGTGTATTTGGGAAATAGCATCTCCAATATGGCCTGTAAAAGATGCAGATTAAAAAGAAAAGTGGAAGACGAGTGTTGGAGGGTGGTGAAGTCAATCGGCGTGTTCAACAAGCAGCAAATTGCCCAATGAAAGGACTAAAATCATCACAAAGAAAGCAAATTGGCAATGAAAAATTCCGAAAAACAAAACTCCTTCCTGAGTAAATAAATGAAAAATGATGAATCTTCTTTCATTTCACCTTATTGTCCAGCTAAAGAGCAGCCAGAAAAACCCACAAGATATCCCTATATCAGAATTAAATAAATAGAGGAAGCAAAGTAACTTAAAGGTTGCATCTCCATTAGTTAAAAGACACGCCTCAACAGTTAAAGCTACTTTAACAAATCAATTGAAAATCTCATCTGTACCAAAAGCATTGGGATGTTTCCTTAAGGAAACATAGCTTAAAAACAAGTACCTGATGCTTGTCTGACCACCAGCAAAAAACAAAACTACATTTGATTTAAACTGGAACAAAGAGTTAAATGAATGTTACAACTTTATAGAATCTCAAAGCTGATAAGCAAAACGGAGCTACATGTTTAAACTTAATAACTGAAACAATTTCTCTGTAAATTCAAGCTACAAAAGTTTCTGCTGATATAATCTTATACAATTCAAACTATAACTAAAATTCCCAAAGGTCTTGTGGCAAATGCCAATGCAAGCAGGCCAACCAGATAACTATAGGATCAAAAATGAAATTCAATGATTCAATTTTAAGTAAAAGGATTAAGGCAAATTTCAATGATTCGATAAATTAAATTGAACTCCATTTGTATAAACTACATCAGCTGCTATTTCAGATTTATTAACGTTAACTTACCTAAATCCCATACTTAAAACTTGATGTTGTTATATTGTACAGTCTCTACATTAAACCCAATCGCTGCAAAAACAAAGAGTTAAAAAATAACAATAGAAAGAAATGAAATAAAATCAAACACAATGAAATGAAATAAAATAAAGTCAAGGGAGATCCCCTCATCAATCATCATCCAACAAATTACATGAAAAACAATAGAAAGAAAGTAAGAAACAAGCTAAACGTGGGAACTAAATTATAACTTTCTATGATCTCGAAAGGGTGTCTGAGAATCATCATTTAAACAATCTCAAAAAGATCAATAGTTACATACTTGCATATCATGTGAATAAATAAAGAGAGAGAGAGATACCAGAGTAAAGACGAAGAGAGACAACAGTATATAGATCAATGGAGGAAGAAACAGCAGTATATCCATGAACCACGGCATGTTCACCGGTGAGAATAACTTTCCCCGGAGCTCTGGCAGTAATATCCATTTTTTCGGTTCTTTCTCCGTTTTTTCTTTAATCTAAGAAATGTTGAATTTGAACTTTTTAATTGATGATGATTATTGGGTTTCTTCCAAAATCAACTTCTTTTCTTTTTTAAGATAAAAGAGACTTTGAAAGTTAAGTGATGGCGTGGAAGGTTGGAGCAAATATTGAAAAGGAAACGAGGCAACTCGATGGGGGCCGTGGGTTGGCCTAGGAGGCGGAGGAGGTTCTAAAACAAAATTTGATTGTTGCAAGAACAGAAACCAAACCAAATTAAACTTAAAAAGAAAAAATTGCTAAGATGAAAGTGTATTGTTGTGATAAAAGAAGCAACTTTGAACGCATTTGGAGAAAAAGTCTGAAGGAGATTTTGGGAAAAATTTTCTTTATTTCTATTCGACTATGGTCAGAATGGCCATTCAGAGCTTTCAGCACTGAATCCCTATTACGCGTTTGAGGGAATAGAAACGTAATAAGTAATGCGGCCGAATGAAAAAACGGTGAACCAAACAAAAGCATTAGGTGGGCTCACGGAATAGGGGTGTAATGGCATAGCCATTACACCTAACCAAACATGGTGAATAAATTTGCTAAGCATTAACTACCTTTTCTTTTTCCTTTTCTGTGATTTTTATGGCCGAGGCCCAAAACAGAAAAAAAAAAGTGTAGAACACAAATATTTTAAGGAAAAAAAAAAACAGAAAATTGGGATGACATAAAACCTCACTTGGAAACAAAAAAAAATTTGTCTGGAGACTAGAAATAATAATACATGATGTAGTACACTTCCAAGTGAACTCACTTCCACCATTAAAGCTTCAAGCAAAAATCTGAGTTATCCAAAGGCCTTGTTAATCACAACACTGTTTACCCTTTGGGTAAAAGGAGGATGCTTTTCAGATCGATGAGCCCGACTTGCTTGGTGGAATGTCTCAACTTGATGCCATTAATGTAACGACCTTAAGTGGAAAACTTGACAAGCTGGCTTGTATGACCTCTTCGTTGATGTTTGTTCAAACTTGTTTGCAGCGGCTTCATTCTCCTCTAGTTTAGTCTGAACAAAATATCTTATCCACCAAGTTGAACTTCGATATTTGGCCTTCACAAAATGAAAAAAAAAATAAACATAGATTTCACAGTATCAGAAAGCTTCTTCAAGTTTAAATCCCACAGGTTTTATTCATTTGCATGGCAAGAAAATTCAGAGCACCCCACAGCATATTTGGACTCATTGCTTCACTTCAAGCAAATGCTACTGCTAACTTATCTTAGCTCAAGTTGACCTTAGACTCTAGTCAAAATACAAAATGTGATCAATCACACTTACAGGACGACCAAATTTGGATAGCTCTGTAACCTTAGCTCTCTGCTGACCTAGATAACCTGCCCAATGAATCATACATGCATCAGCAGGAAAGTACAGAACCTGAATTAACTAACTATGAAACATAAAAGTAGCATGCAAGATTGCAATATTAAAAAACTTAAAGAAGTCAGGTGCCATTATTTGTGATATTGGTTGGTATAGAAATTAGCAATCTCAGCCCAGTTAGTATTTCATCACATAAAGTAGCTAACGAAAGCTCCATGCCCTAGTCAAATCAGGTTTGAGTTTTGGTTTTCTTTTCAGTACATGAAGACAAATATTGAAAATAAAATATTATTTTATTTCAAACATACAAAACACAATGAGGACATTACCAGAAAATATAATAACACCATCAGATGATACCCTCGCCAGTTCTGGAAGAGTACTATTAAGGTACCTAGGAGACAAGTAATCCAAGGCATCTGACACAATGACTAGGGAAAAGGATTTTGCACGGTATGGAAGAGGAAACTTGATATCTGCCACACGCACGATGCCTTTATGCACAAGACTTTTGCAACCAGCATCAGCATCATCTAAGTCATATGGCTCCACACCCCAGGCTTGAGTATCATCTTCTTTTAATAACTTGGAGACCACTGAACAAGTATCTGGGCCTACATGCAGTACCTTATGCATGCTGTCACCATAAGCCTTCTTCAGAACAGGTAGTGCTCTCTGAACTTCTAATGTGCATGAAGAACCACCTGCAAATTCAACAAAATGTGCAGTATGAACTTCCTCATCTTTCCTTTTGGGAAATGGACACTCCAACAATTTGGAAAGGCAGAGAATAAATTGAATAGATGCAACCTCGAATCCTCAAGAGCAAAATTACCATTTCATTCTACCATTTACAAGTGCCAATGAAAGAAATATGCATGTAAAAGTAAATTTATCCTATAGTGTTATCGAACTGCAGATGATTGATAAAATTCCAAAATTTAGGAAATCCATTTAGGTGGGCATTTCAATATTGAGAATCCCATTTACAGATCATTTAGGAATATACAACTAGCAGAAAATCAAACAGGAAATATATGGAAACTTTACTGATTCATTCTAAAAGTCATTCTTGCATAAACTCCTCATAGACTGCACTGCAGCATCATACATCAACACCACTTCATACTCGTACCCCAATAATTCAGAAACTTGGGAACTATAATAACAAGATAATATAAGCATTTACCTTCAACTTTACTTAGTGCCTCTTTTACAGTGGTGGATCCCCCTGGAAACCAACAAAAGAAATAATTAACTGAAAACAGAAATAAAAGAAAGCACATAACTACAAGTCATGTAGGAAGACAAAAGCTAGTATTTTTCAATCTCAGTAGCTCAATTAGCCTGATATAGAGATTACTTCATGAACCTTAATAACTCAGGTATTGCATCTAGGAAAAAAAAGTTCAAAAAGAGGGCAGAAAAAAATAAACCTGAACCATAATGCAAATAGCCAATCAGAAGAATTGCACCCTGAAATTTCAATAAGCGAGTTGATCATTATTCTTGCATTTTAGGTGCACTTTACAGTATAACTAAAAACATTCAATTAAGAAAGCTAACAGAGATGAAGAACAAGAAAATGAACGTGGCAGCGAACCAAAAATACCATTATTGACAGTAAAATTCTAACACAAAGTGACATAAATGAAGAAAACAAAGACGACAAAAAGCAAGATGGAAGTTGAAGTTACCACAACCAAAAGCGCAATAGATAAGTATGGTGATGAACGTGTCTTAGACTGTACTGAACCAACAAAAGGGATGCTTCCGCCATCAGCAAAGTGCCGAGCAGGATTTACAGGCCTCCTTGACATGGTTATATAATAGTGATAAGACTGCAATGTATTATGGCTTCTGTTGGTGACAAAGAAGTAATTATAAATCTTCAAAGATCTTCATAAAAGGAAAAGAAACATTTCAAAACCTTTTAACTTTCAATTTGATATCATGATCTGTGAATAAAAAATTCAATTATTTTCATTTATTTCAGTTCTTCAATGCTTGATATCAGTGACATTCACAAACTCACTTCATAATTGCAAAAATTGTTCAAGAAGCACCTTATCAAGATTCTTATAAGACTTTGTGTAATAGCTTATATATCAAAACCCTTCACCCCTTTTCTAATATCAAATATCAGCAACGGCAGTACTTGTGTTGTAATAAATAATAATATAAAAACTAAATAGTAGTAAAAAGAATCACGACTAATAGTTTATTTCATCTTAAAGTTAAGCAAAACAAAGGTGATAACATATATACTTGATTAGCTTTCGGAAAACTGGCCGTTTTTCATGCATCACAATTTACAAAGATATTACCAATGGAACTTTCATGGATTCTCTGGATCGTAAAAAGAAATTTAAAAAAAAAAAAGGTCAGACAGTAGAATTAACATTCCATCTACCAACTTCCTTCTTCTATAAGCAAGTATAATTCATCAACCAACCAAATAATAAAATCCTCAACCCTACAGAACTGCTTTGGCTACACCAACAGTTCCTAAAGATGCTTCATCATGGTCACAAAATCCAGTTCAAATTAACAATCAAATAACGATTAACCCCAATGAAATCCAATATCTTTCCATAATCTTCAACACCCAATTATACTTTCTCAATGAAGAAACAAGCACAATTATTGCAACAATCATTTGATAAATTTAACATGAAAAAAAAAGATAAAGGGCAAGGATAATTCGAAGAATTAAAACAAAAGCCTTTGATAATAGTGTTGTCATCAAATACAAGCAACGAAGCAATCACAAAGAAGATTTACCTGAAGCAAAAAAAAAAAGATTTGAAGAATTGAAGTGCTACTCTTTTATGGGCTTTACTTAGGGCACGTTCCAGATCTGTATCTGGTCTTCACTCCAGTATATTTTATTCACCTTTATTTCAATTTGTTTAATTGTTTTTTCTTCTTCTTTTTTAATTACAGAATCTTAGATCCAAAAGTATATAAACACTTGTTCAACCCATTTGGCGTTTAAAAGGAAAGAGAAGATTCCCTGTCGGAAAATCCGAATGGCCAGCAGGTTTTATTGGTATGTCGGCCCACTTTTTTTTGAAGAAAAATATAATTAGGTGTTTTACCCTATTAATATAAAAAAATTAATTAATTACTTAATTATGAAAATAGATAAAAATACACAGTAATCAGCCGGTGCCGCCTGACTAGTATTTTTTGCCTGGTTACTCTACATTATATTTATTTTCGTAATTAAATAATTAATTAATAATTTATTATTTTTATATTAGAATAAATAAATAAAGCCAAAAAAGGGTTCTGTCTAGCCAAAAGAAATCATTTCCACTTTTTTTTATCTTAATAATGATTGTATCTATGATCGCAACAAGGAAGTGTGGACAAATCGAAACATAATTAATCCATTTTGATAAACAAAGAAAATTTATCCTGTATTCCAACTCAAAATTTAATAAAAAACTTGATTTTGTCTTAACATCATCTTAGTTGTTTTATTTTTTATTTTAAAGTAAATAAGATTAGATTTTTTTGAGTTTAGACTTAAAATTTAATATCTTTATTTATTGAAAGTAAAAATTTAATATATGTATATATATATTAGAAGCATTTTTACAAATATGGAGCGGGACAGATTTACCCTGATCCCAACTGACCCAACCGGATTATTTTTTCTAATTTCACTTGACCTTCTTCGAACTCAATTTTTTTTTTTTAAAAAAAAACAACTACCCCTAACGAATCGGATCAAACGAAAATCCGTCAAAATCAGAATTTTTTACCATCCCTATCTATGGACCATACATTGGCTTTACCTTGGGCTCAAGTTCGCTTTACCTTTAGAAATCATGTCCGAAATTCAGATTTATTTTCTTTACTAATAAACTTAGACATATTATTAAAACACATATATGTGTAGTATTTTTTTTTTTGACAAATCAGTTCATTGTTTACCCCTTCAATGTATCAATACCATAAAAGGACTTTTTTTTTAATGATAAATATATGTAGGGCATACCAATGGATTAAATATATTTGGAGGACCGATAAAAAAATCGAGAGGATTCGAATCGAATTGGCAATTTAGTTCAATTTGAGTTTTTTATATTTCAATTTAGTTTCGATTAGATAACATCATTAAATCACATCAATTCAATTCGATTCTGGTTTATTTTATTATTGGATATCGAAAAGTTAAAAAACCCGTTTAAAATTTTCAAAAAAAAAAATTAACATATAAGCCCAATATAAAAACCCATTTAAAACACAAAATAAAACTCATTGCTTCAAAATTTTAAATATAGTTTTATTATACTTTTACATATTCTATAATTAAATAAAAGAATAAACATTAAATCTAATTTCAATTTCAATCTCACGAATTCATTGCTTATTTATTATTATTGTTAAAACTTTCAAGAATTCAAGTGTTCATCATTTTTTTACTTGTTATGTACTGTGTTTTTTTCTATTATAATTGTTGTTAAAATTTTGGTTATCATTATTAACATTTCCAAGTTGGGTTTTTTTTTTTTTTGTTGTTGTTGTTGTCATTATATATTAACGCCTCGTTTGATTACCGGTGTAATAATATGAAAAAAATAAAATGAGAAAAAAGCTTATTTATTACGCATGTATTACAATTGTTAGAAGTAGAATAAGGAATAATTAGTACAAATTTAAACTTGAAATTAGATAGATGAGTAAAAACTCTTGTAAAAAAATAAGACATCTTCAAAATAAGCAAAAATTTTTCATTCTCTTAGCTAAAAACAAGTCATAAGAGTAGCTAAATATAACCGACTGAATTAGTTTATTGCTAACCCATATACTAAAGCATGTGTAAAAAATAATGTTCCTACCAAACATAGCATAAGAGTTATAAAATACAAATAATTTAACATTTGGTTATGTTTGGTGAAGATTGAGAGTGATTAAATCAATGTGTGGTTACATTTTTAATAAACATTTATAATTATTGATTTTTGAGATTATTTATGAATATAGTACTTGATATTTTATGTATAATTGAAAAAAAATTAAAGTTATCAAGTAATGTCTAATAAATCTAAAAAATAATTTTATCTAAATAAAGTCCAAAAGTTCAAAGTCCGAAAATAATTTGGAAACCCGAATCAAATTGATTTAGTACGGTTCGGTAATAATCGATTTCTTATATCTATTGATTCAGTTTTAATTTAGAAAATGAAAAATTCGATTAAAAAAAAACCCAAAAAATGGAACTGATCTCACTAGAAATTCTCATTAAGCCCTTTAAAAATTTTGAAACTTCAATTAAACCCTTCAAAACTTAAAACTCACCGTAAATAACAATTAAATTTAGCAATAAATAAAATATTACTTCATTAACAAAAAAAGTCATAGTTTAATTATCAATTGCACCACCCACTGTTCCTAGCCTTTGAATGTCAATTGTGGCCTTCGTTTCTACATATTCCACATTGAGTTGGTTGCCTCACCACCATAGGGTCTTGTCAGGGCCGGTCCTGAATTTTTTTTGGCCCGGGGCGAATTGAAAAAAAGGGCCCCTAACGCACTTCTTCTTTAAAATACCAATTCATATAAAAAGATATAAAAATTCATTACATCCCATATAAATTTAAAAAATGTATATGAAAGATACATATTATACTTATAAAAAGCATTTCCTTCGAGCATTTCTTGATGCAAAGTCATTTATGATCATATCTACATCAATTTTGTCTAACATATTTCTCTCAATAGATAACATTGCTAGACCATTTAATCTCTCCTGCGACATTATCGATCTCAAGTAATTTTTCAATAATTTCAACTTCGAAAAACTTCTTTCCGAGGAAGCTACTGTTACAGGCATCGTCAATAGGATCCGATATGCAATGTAAACGTTAGGATAACAATCTGCATTTTTGACAAATTCAAGAATATCAATTGCTGTTATTGACTCATTTGGTAAAGTCATTTGTAACACTTTCATTTTAGAATAAAGGTCATCAGCATCAACATCTGACAAATTATTATGAGAAAATGTATCTTTGAAGTTATTGCAACAATCTCTTAATCTATTGCTTTCTAAAGACTTCAACCTTGTTGAGTCAATTAAAAATCCAAAAACATTTTCAAAAATCTTTAATTGATCAAATCTTTCTTTCAAAGAAGTAATTGCCATATCCACAATCACCAAAAAGTAGTTAACTCTAAAAGATTCCTCAGGTGATTGCAAATCTTCATCATGACCATCCTCACCAAATTGTTTTTTTCTAAAAATAGGACGTTTAGTTGAAAATTTTGGATCTATATCCATACTAAAAGCAAGATCTTTGGCAACACTAATGCTAGCTTCAAACCCTTCTTTTCTATAATTTTCAAAATATAATATTATACCTTCCACTTCTTTCATCGTAGTATCAATGCACATTGTCTTGGATTGTAACTTTTTACTCACCTTGTTAATTGAAAACAAGATATCATACCAAATAACAATTCCAAGTAAAAATTCAAAATTTTGAAGTGCATTAGCCAAACTTTCTGCTTCACTTTTCACCTTAGCATCATTACCTGAAGATTCGTATAATTTTGACAAAGCTAATATTATCTTGGAAGCATGAAATCTAATAGTTTTAACACTTTTAATTCGACTTTCCCATCGAGTATTCGATAGAGATTTCACAGTTTCTGAAACATTATCATGCAAAATTGTCCACCTTTTGGTAGAACTTGCGAATAATGTATATATACGTTGCACAATACTGAAAAATGAAATAGCTTTTGTACAAGAATGTGCCATATCAGAAAGAGTGAGATTAAGACTATGACAAGCACACGACATATACAAAGCTCTTGGATTTAATTCAAGTAGTCTCTTTTGAACACCTTGATGTTTTCCTTTCATATTGGAACCATTATCATATCCTTGGCCTCTCACATTATCAACATTAAGCTCAAGAGATTTTAACGCATTTAATAACTCATTATAAAGCCCCATCCCAGATGTATCATCTATTTTCAAGAACTCTAAAAAGTATTCTTCTATTTTTACTTTGTCACTTGACATATTAATGCATCGTATTATTAAAGTCATCTGTTCTTGATGGCTCACATCAAGGGTACAATCAAGAATAATAGAGAAATATTTTGCCTCTTGAATGATTTTCAAAATAGAACTTCTAACACTATGGGCCAATATAGAAATTAGCTCATTTTGAATTTTGTGACCAAGATAATGATAATGCATTTCTTCATTTTGAATGCGTCTAATATGGTCTTGCATTGACAAATCAAATTCAGCAATCATTTCAATTAGGCTCAAAAAATTACCATTATTCTCCTCATAAAGTTTCTCATTTGATCGTCGAAAAGCTAAATTATTCTTACCAAGACATTTAACTACAGCAAGTATTCTCAAGAAAACATGTCTTAAACGTTCTTTCTCTTTTGAGATTCCTTGTTGCAAGTCTTTATCAAGAGTCTGATTAGTCTTTAATCTCACTCTTAATTCAGTCCAAACATTCATGTTAGTCATATGGTCAAAACTATTCTCATGTTCTTTGAGTTTTTCATTCAAGTGTTTCCAATCATTCACACCATCAGTGGCCAAGTAACTCTTTCTATTTAGTTTTGTGAATAACTTACAACAAAAACAAAAAACTTTATCTACATGTTTAGAGCAAACTAACCATTTTCTATCGCTAGTCTCTCCATTAATCAACTTTCTAGAAAAATAAGCATACGAGAAATGTCTAGAATTACCATCTAAGGGAAATTTAAGATTCAATTCCCTTAAAGGCCCATTTTCAACTAAAATATCTCTAGACTTGTTATCAAGGATACCCCAATTTCTAGGATCGTAAATGTCTAAAGGAGGAATAAAATGCGGATCATCCCTAACATCTTCAACATTTGACTCATTTTGTACATCATTAGGGTCATTCACAGTAGCAAATTCCTCATTGATATGATTTGGAGAATTATTATGTTCGTTTGGATCAAGTTCAACCACATTGGCACGGTCATAGTCATAATTCAGATCATCCAAATTAATAGCATTATCATTTAAATTTTCATTAAATTGGTCCACCTTGTCTACTTCCACTTCTTCAGAAGTCTCTCCTATTTTTTTCTTAAAAAATCTATTAAGAGATCCCCTTTGTGATTCTACTAACTCATCTCTTTGTTTTCGTTTCTTTCTTTTCTCACTTCCAGATAAATATTTAGGCAACATTATTTTACAATATAACTAATACCTAATAAAACTAATATAGGTTAGAACAATGGCACCTGTAGGGCTGTAGAATTGAACAAATAATCAGCTTAATCCTTAGCGTTCTTAATTTGCAATGATGAGTCAAGGTTCCTGCCAATAAAATTGACTAATTAACCAAAGCCAAAAACAAATAATCACAATCAAACTACAGAAAACTAGATCAAATCGTCAATTTTTATAAGGAAAAATTCCCAATTCCCAATTAGATATTTTCAAACAAAAACTCCTAATTTTTCCCATTCAAAAAATCGAAATCTTCAAACCAAAAAAATAGAAAATCAGAATTAATAATTCGAAAATTAGTTTCGTTTTTCCCCGATCCAATCCCTTTTCCTTTTGCTCTTGATCTAATAATTCCAAATTGAACTTATTCAAATACATTTTCATTCAATTTAATCCAAAAATACATAATTATGCAAATTTACCAATTTACCCCCAACATTTTACAATGTCTACAATTTAGTCCTTATAGCTCAAAACACAAAATATTAAGAATTTCACCACACCTATTAATGGCCGAATATCCCTAGTCCCTATATCAACTCATTTCTTTCATTTTTCTTGCTATTTAGTCCTTTCAACTATTTATTTTAACATCATATTTTAATTCACTTAATTTCATCAAAGGTTCAAGAACAAAATATACTAATCTATCATCTATCATCAATATTTCATCCTTAATCAACAAGAACATCAAGTTTCCTTCAATGGCATCTCATGAAAAACATAACCAAATCACAAATTACAACATGGGCTAAATAAAGTTCACCACAACTATCTAAAAAATGCAAGAATTATCAAAAAATCAAGCTAAATTTTACCTTAATCAAGCTCAAATATGGCTGAATGAAACTAAGCTTTCCTTTATTTTTTTCTTTGGCTATGTTTCGAATGTCATTTGGGGAAAAGAATGAACAGTTCTCATCTTTTTCTCATTTTATTATTATATCAAATTGATATTAAATAATAATACATAAATATTAAAATATAATAAAAACCTATCAATCACATAGGGAAGCTGGAAGCATGATGATGTCTTCCACAGTTCCACGCATGCAATTAATACTTACAATTTAATAATTTTTTTTTAAAAAATGGGCCCCTAATTGATTTTTTTTTAATAAAACTTAATAAATTTTGTTGGGCCCTGGGCAGGGGCCCCACCTGCCCTGCCCCAGGGCCGACTCTGGGTCTTGTTGATTATGGTTAACCTTTCGGATCTCTATGTAATTCTAGATATTTTGAAAATATGAGTCAAAGTATACTTAGAATTTCAAAAATCATAATCTAGAATCATTTAAGATAGTTACAACAATAAATCATCAACACTCTAGTACTTGAACATATATTCATATGAATTCGTAAGTTGAAGAAGTCATTTCTCAATTTAAGTTAAAATGCTCATCAAATATCTACACACTTTTTATAAAACGATCTCAACTCAAACCACAAAACTTTAATTAAGTGATTCAATTGCACTTTGAGATATACGAGTTAATAAAACAAAATTGCACACTAATGAGTAGTGTTGCAAAGGTTTTCCTTCATATTAGTATGAGTAGGACAAAGCTCATAGAACAAATTCCTTGTAAAGGAATTGCAAACAAGTTGCTATCATAAAATCTTTATGCATTAAAAATATGTTCCAGTTAACCACCAACTAAATGTTTTAGTCATGTCAAAGTTTTTCGATAAATTCAAATACATCAATCTACGAAATTAAACGACTTATCTGCCAGCAACATTTCTTCAACTATATAGAACATGCAAGCTTTGGCATATCAATTAATCTCATTAGGAGTTGCATGGGCATGTGATAGCGGTTTAGTGAATGGTTTCAACCATTTGAACTTTACTAGTGGTTATTCTATGTGGGAACTGTGCCCAATAATTCATAGTATGATGAGAACAAGTAGAATGAACTCATTATCATTATTAGTTGTTAGTTGATTGAAGGGTCCATTATTAGAATTATATCTTCAAGTGTTATAGGCATTTTGTCACATGAAAAATGAAAAAGTTTCCATCTTTCAACTAAAGTGGCAAATAACTCTTTCACAATTCTAAAGTCGCACATTTCTAGTATCCCTTTGTAATTTGTCTTCTATTTGCTCTTACAGAGCATTAAATTTCTATTGAAGGTAGACCTGAAGATTTAAGGTTAAAGTAGGAAATAAAGAGTTTAGGTTGAGAAATTTAAGTGCAAACTAAGGGAGTAGGATATATATATATATATATATATATATATATATATAGAGAGAGAGAGAGAGAGAGAGAGAGAGAGAGAGGGTGCGCCTTGATAACCATGGTAGAGGCAAAGCTAGGAATTTTGAGTTGGGGGCCAAGATTAAATTAAATTTTTTGGATAGGCCAAAGTTAAATATTTTATGTTAGAATGGTTTAAATCAAATTATTAATTTTTAGAGGACTAAAATTTAATTAAAGGGTTGAAAATAATTAAATTAAAGTATTAGTTTCAAAAGGGGCCTAACCCCTTTACCCTAAATCCTAAACTCTAAACTTTAAAATCTTAAACTCTAAACCCTAAACCCTAAACCATAAACCCTAGGCTTCACCAATGAATGTTGAGGTCGCATTTAATTAAATTGGATGATTTGATCTATGAACAATAACTACTTAAATCAATATCTTAGGTCTAATTTTGACATTCACGAATGTTAAAGGTCTAGATTTATTAAAAAACACATTATGAAATATAACAAAACAATATTTTGAAATATAATAAAACAAAAGACATAGCGGAAAAATCTCATTGTAATTTCTTTAAAGGATTAAATGTCATTTGGTACCTGAGTTTAGTTTCAATGTATAATTTGGTATTTAGATCAAATGTCATCAATTATCCCAATAAATATTTGACACGTGTATACTAGTTAAAAAATATAAGTATTTAGTTAGGATAAGAACAAGTTCAAATACTAAATTGAACGTTGAAACCAAACTCAAATACATAACTGAATAAAAAAAAAACTTTAAGTAATCAAACTTAGATACCAAATACTATACTAACCATTCTCTAAACAAAATATGATGAATTCTCTAAATCAAAGAGAGGATGGTGGGCATGGCTTAGCTTTGGTTACAAATGACTGATTACAATTTTCTTGGTTATTAAGAATGATAAATAAGCAGCAGCGCCGACTGTTGATGCCTTTGCCAAATGGATTTTCTTTGATTCTTGGACAGATGAGACATCAAATCCGCTTTTGGCCAAAAAGAGAAGAAGACATCTTCTACCGTGCTTTTTCAATTGTCCATGCTTTGCCCACGTCATATAACTCTTATATTTTAATTTGTCTTAAAATATAATAAAAATATAAGATATTTTTTAAAAAATTCAATTTCTGTCGCGAATTTTAAATTACCTAAAGAAAAAGATCATAATAACACATCCTATATTACGGGATGATCAAAATATTAAAATTTAAATAATATAATGTAATTTCAGAATATAACATTATAAGTCATAATTTTATATTCAATGAATTAAACAATCCTTTATAGATTTTTGTATATTATAATAATATTTAAGTTTAATGCTCACTTTAGCTCTCGAATTATATATGTTTTCGTGCTTTGGTGTCTTTTTTTTCTTTTCTTACTTTGATACTTAAAACTATCTTCTATTATCTAAATTAGCTCACGACGTTAAAAAAATAAGGATTGACATATGGTGTTATTAGAATGTATCATGCCAGTATTCCTTTTTATTTTTAATATTATCTATATTATATTAATTAAAAAGTTAAAAAAATTATATATAATACATAAATAATTCAAATTTTCAAAAAAAAATCAAAATCAAAATATTTTTTTTAAAAATAATTTTTCTAAAATTATATATATAATTTAAAACATCATAATAATATATAAAAATTGAAAAAAGTATTTAAATTTTAGAAATTTTCAAAAATATATATTCTACACTAGTTGTAATATATTTTAATTTTTTTTTCAAAAGTTCTATATTCTAAAAATGAATAAAAAAAATCAAAAGTAGAAAAAGTTTAACTTATTGTCTAGAAATTGGAAAAAAGTTTAATTCAAAATTTTAAAACTTAAAAAAATCAAAATATATAATTGTAGAAATTTTTTATTTTTTTTAAAAATTGTAAAACCTAAATTTTTTTAAAAATTATGAAAATTTGAAAATATTTAAAAGTAAAAAAAACACCGGTCAATGCTGATCAATCATGGTCAATGTTGGTCAACAATTGATTAAAGTCAAAGTATTTTTAAACTATTTAATTTTAATTTTTTTTCCATTTTTGAATTTAAATTTATTTCCTATCAATTTTAATAAATCTTTTGGGGCGTGACCCATTTTAATTAGTAGATTTATCACATGATATATTTTAATAGTTGCTATATGTCAATCGATATTTTTAAGCTCCGTTATAAAATATGGGCTGAACCGTGATAGAAGATAATTTAAGTATTAAAGTAAGATAAAAATAATTATTATTTCTTAAAAAGTAAAATATAAATAATTTTTCTAACACTATATAATAGTATAGGTTGGGATAATTTTTTTCACCCGATGTGATAGAATCAGGAAATATTAATAATTATTTGGAAATTGGGAAATACCAAATTCCAATTGAAGTCACAAAGCACAAGCTACAGCACAGCCCACATGTCACAATGTCACTCAAATCCACCCTCCGCTTACTCCTTTCTTCTTCTTATTACTTTTATCAATCTTCTCTCCTTCCTCCCATTTTCTAATAAGACACACACATCTTCACATATAACATGCTTTTAGCAATGGAATATTCATCCTTTTCCTGACTACAGCTCTACGACTTCATTTTGAATTTTATTTCTGTTTGGAGACAAGCAGATAAAATTCAACAATGGCGGTGGAGGTAAGATGTTGCGGAACCGATTTCATTATTCACATACTCATAATACTAATGTTGGTGTTGTTCGCTGGGATGATGTCCGGCCTTACTCTAGGCCTTATGTCCTTGAGTCTTGTTGATCTTGAGGTTCTTGCCAAGTCTGGTACTCCCACTCATCGTAAACATGCCGGTATTTCTTCATTTCCGATTTAAAATGCGTTTCTATTTGTATTCAATAACAATGATTTATTGTAATTTATGAGAAAGAATCATTAATGGAATCATAGAATGTTTATTTCTTGATTATTTAGCTTGTTCATTGAAATTTGTAGTTCACAGTTTTTTTTTTTTCCCTAAAAATACTTCAAAGTTTGAAGGATAGACTTGGAAATCACATGACAAAGCTAAGTGATGATTAATGAAATTTTTGACATATTTTGCTTTGTATGATGGTTGTTCAATAGTCAGAGTCAATGCTCTGCCAATGCTAACTTTATCACTTATTCACTCGTTCCAACAGCAAAGATATTGCCGGTTATCAAAAACCAGCATTTGTTGCTTTGTACGCTACTTCTATGCAATGCCGCTGCAATGGAGGTATATTATTATAAATACATCTTCAACAGGTGATCTAGCTTCTTGATTTTGGAACCTTTTTTTTTTGTTACTTTTATTCAGGCACTTCCCATTTTCCTTGATAGTCTGGTCACAGCATGGGGTGCTATCCTAATTTCGGTTACCTTGATTCTTGTGTTTGGTGAGGTGAGAATCCACTTTGATTAGATTACTCACTTTTGATCCCTTGTCGAACCTGGAACATGAAATTTCCATAAGGTCCCCATACTTGGTTTAACAATTGTTTCGTGGTCTCTGGCTTAAATTTGTTCTTGGAAGTGCAGATAATACCACAAGCTGTTTGTTCTCGATACGGTTTGGCGATTGGTGCAACAGTGGCTCCTATTGTTCAAGTTCTTGTTTGGATCTGTTTTCCTGTTGCCTACCCAATAAGCAAGGTGACGAGTGTTGCGATAATTCCTCGTATGCCATTTTAACTATGAGAATGACAATCAAGCTTGTAATTCCTGCAAATAGCTCTCTTGACTGATCTTAAGTGATTTTCAGCTGTTGGACTTTCTTCTAGGCCATAGACATGTTGCACTTTTCCGAAGAGCTGAGTTGAAAACACTAGTAAATTTGCATGGCAATGAGGTGTGCTTTAACTGCTTTCTTAGTATCTTATTTGATATACTATAGGTACATTACCTTGTTTTGGAATTCAGTTGTTATTAACTTGGTTGTCATTTATCCCATCAATACTTTGCTTTAAGAGAATCTGCTTTCTTTCATCATAACTTTGAGATTTATGATCCTTTATTAGGCCGGAAAAGGTGGAGAACTGACGCATGATGAGACAACAATTATTGCTGGAGCACTTGAGCTTACTGAGAAAACTGCTAAAGATGCCATGACGCCCATATCTGAAACATTTGCAATTGATATTAATGCCAAGTTCGACAGGTATGATTTTCTGCAAATCACCAACAAAGATAGATATATAGCAATTGCATCTCTTTTTCGACTTTGATTAGGCAAGTATAATTACATACTTGCTATGGACAGGGCATTAATGAGTTTAGTTTTGGAGAAAGGGCATAGCAGAGTACCAGTTTATTATGAGCAGCCTACAAACATTATTGGAGTCATTTTGGTAATCATTTTCTTTGGATATAAAGTTTTCAGCTCTTTCTAAGTGTTCCCTTTAACATGAATATGTCATAAGCCCCTTTTTGGTACTTAATAGGCTTTTTCATATCCCTTAGGTTATTATTTTTCTAATTTCTGAGGGCTAATTGTGTTTTATTAAGTCATTTATCTTTTTAATCTTCAAGGTCAAGAATTTATTGACAATCCACCCTGAAGATGAAGTGCCTGTGAAGAGGGTTACTATACGAAGGATTCCAAGGTATCTTATACTTAATGAACTCCAGAAAAAATAGACATATTCTGCAAAAACATTCACAATCTATCCCTTTTACTCATTGGTTGATAATAATATATTTGCATGTTATAGGATTCAAGAGACGTTGCCATTATATGATATATTAAATGAATTTCAAAAGGGTCACAGCCACATGGCCGTTATTGTAAGGCGATGTGACAAGACAGAGCAGTCGCCATCTACTAATTCTGCCAAGGGTAAGTATTAGCCACTGGCATTTTTTCCCCAAATTTTCACTCGTACGATGACTTAGCAGTCCATAGGGACATTTATAAAGCAATTTTTGCCACTTCAAAACAGGTCCCTTGCTGGAAGTGAAAGTCGACATTGAGGGCGAAAAACATCCTCGAGAGAGTGCTTTAAGACGAAAGCATTCATTTAAGAAGTGGAAGAGCCTTCCCGTCACTAGTAATTCTTTTGAAAGTGGTTCTCGGAGCAGGAAGTGGACAAAAGGTTTGAATTCAGACATCCTACATCTAAATGACAATCCACTCCCAACACGCTCTGAAGAAGAGGCTGTCGGCATAATAACAATGGAAGATGTCATTGAAGAGCTTTTACAGGTACCATTACCTCTTACCATATTTACCAAACTTCTTGATTCCATTTTTGTCGACAGTACCTCACACATTTGCTTTAAAAATATGACCTTGGCCAGGAAGAGATCTTTGACGAGACAGATCATCATTACGACGACTGATGACCATGTCAGACGTCTGGATCAGTGGTGGTATAAAATGAGATGAAAGAAGGAAAAGCTCAATATAGGCTTATGATGAATCAGCACCATGGAATAAGAAATAAGGAACTATTAGTGTACATTAATTGTCAAATACTCACTTCGCTTGTCATGTTTACTTCTTTTCTCATCTTTCCTCTTCTTTTTCCTATTTCTATCTTTTTCTTCAGATTTGTGCTTCCCACTGTGCCTTTTATTTGATCTCTCAGGGTGGTCCTTTTCGTTCTTTCCATGTTCATGGGGCTCTGAATCAGAAGAAGATTCATCTGACTTCAGGGAAGAAGGCTTTTCGGGACCCAACTTGACACGATCATCCATTCCAGTTCAGCTTGTTGACGGCTTCCCTAGGGACTCGGAATTTGTAGGTAGATAAGGTCCAGTTTCATCCATCCTAGAACCTATAGAACCTCGACTACACTTCACCCTGTCATCCTAAAATCGGTTTAACCATTGAACTTTTTACTGATAAAAATCTAAATCAACATTTATAGCCTACGTGAGGGGTGACTTCACATGCAAAGAGACTCATCATGTGAATCCACTAATTCTCCCCCAACATAACAACTTTTTGTATAAATGTGGTACAAACCTTGACTAAAGAAATTCATCGATCTCATTGTCTCTTAGGCCTTCATGTTCCCTTGAATAACTACCCTCTGCTACTGCTTTGCTTGATGAACATGAAGAACTAACATTGCTCTCATGCCTCCTATTTCTGCTTCTATAAGGGATGCTAATATCCACATCAATTCTGCTATTCCCACTATGGTCATTTGATCTTGATTTTAGCCTATCATTTAGTTCCATCTCCTTTTGTCGAACTCGCCACATCTCATTCACTTCAACAGCTCTACTTGCTGAAAAAGAGGGGAGAAGAAACATATCCAGATAATTTACACACATTAGCATCAAAATGTAAAAGTTATAAATCCATTTATAGGGGATTCTTCATTCTTCTTTAAGCACATGTTTCCAACATTTTTGTCCGATACATTCGACATTATATACACCAAGCACAGTTGCAGCGAGGAACCGTGAATTTGGGCGACCCCTCACTTTAGGGTGCTGAAGAAAAACATGGATGCCATCCCTCTCTGCTTGTCGTCTACGTTCGGCAGCTTCTTTCAAAAGAATTGCAGCTATTCTGTTTTCTGTGATGCAGAAATAGCATTGTTCATAACCAGATTTCATTAACAGATGCAATTTTTTTTTACCAAGCGGAAATTTACCCATGTCAAAAATTGATCAGATCCAACCAAAAACTATGATCAGATATGCAAATCTTATCCTTTAATTGCTCAAAAAGAAGAAACTCTGATACGTTGGAATGCAATACTAACGGCCCAAACATTAATATAAACAACATTCATTTGATCTAACTGATGCAGTAGAAATTGATTAACAGAAGAAAAGAGAAAGAAGAGGAAGAGAGAAGAAGACACAGAATCCTCAAAAAAAATTTCTCCATAATTCATCATTTTCCATGCCTTTCCTGTATATTGGCATAAGGAATGGCGGCGACAATGAAGTTTGCTACAAGCCGAGCAGTTACAACAGTCCCATAAAACGCCCCGTTTCACTAAAAACACTCATCACCTTAAACGCTCCGTTTAAGATAACCAACTAGAATGTGTTCTCTTTTTTCCATATCCCCCGATTTATCGAAAAGAATTCTTAATAAGAAACGGCTTCTTCTTTTTTTTTTTTTTTTTTTAAAATTCAATTTAATTAATTAATTAATTAAAAAAAGTTCAAGTTAAAAATTATATACGAAAATGAATTGAAATTCACAGTGTTCGATGTTGTTTGAAATGCTGGCGGTATCACCCTCAATTATGAGTCAATGATTGACTTAAAAAAAAAAAAAGAATTTTGTTGAATGTCATTACTGTGCCAAGCAACGGTAATATATATTTTTCGTAAACTAGTAAAAAATAAGAGT
Source organism: Gossypium australe (assembly GCA_005393395.2). NCBI lineage: Eukaryota > Viridiplantae > Streptophyta > Magnoliopsida > Malvales > Malvaceae > Gossypium > Gossypium australe. Next base: position 125,920,943 of record CM016614.1, on the reverse strand, counting down.
ATTTACAGTGAAAAAACAAAGAAAAAAATATTTTTTTAATGGGTCAAACCAGCCACATCGGGAAATTTTCAAAAAAAAAATAATTTTATTTACGACGGAAGCACCAGTGATATTTAAAAAAATTGTTGTAAAAAGAGTAATTTGAAGCTTTGATCATTGTTTTTGAAGATTTTGAATCGATTATTAAAAGATTTAAACTATAGAAATCAACGAGAAAAAAGAAATCTCCTCTTTAATATCGAAATCCATAAATGACAATATCGATAACTATTATGTACGATGTCTAGGGTTTTCAAATGAAAATAAAAACAAAACAAAAAAGACAAAGCGAAAAGAAAAAAGAACGAAAGAAAAGAATAACAAAAAAGAAAGTAATGAAAATTTTAATGAGAATTTGAACCAAAAAATGGAAGCATTTAATTCCCCTTAAACATGTATATATTTTTACATCTTGAGTTATAGAAATTAAATACTTCTATTTTTTTTTTCAAATTCTCATTTAATTTCCATTAAAATTCACATTATCTTTCCTTTCTATTACTCTTTTCTTTCCTTCTTCTTTTTCACATTGTCCTTTTTCTTTTTTCTTTTCTTTTTTCCCTTCTTCTTACTTGAAAATCTTAATCGTTATATATAATTACACTAATGTCACTGTTTATAGTGGCCTTTCGTGTCGGTTTTGATACTAAAAAAGAGATTTCCTCATTTTGGTTGACTTCTATAGTTCAGATCTCCTAATAGTCGACTCCAAATCTTCTAAAATAATGATCAAAACTTTGAGCTACTCTTTCTACAACATTTTTTTTTTAAATATCACTGGTGCCACCTGATTTGATGACAACACTTAAAATATATATATTTTTTAAAATTTAATGGTTGTAGTTTTGACATATCGACTCACCAAAAAGTGTTTTTTTTTAATATTTACTTGTTCTGCCTACGGGTAGCACAAAAAAAATTTGAAAATTTCCCGATGCCGCCTGACAAACCGGCGACACCCATTCAAAATTTTTTTTCTCCACCGTGAATACTGATATTTTTCACAGGTATTACGAAAAACACATATTGGTGTTGCCTAACACAGCATCACCCGAAAATTTCTTTTTAAAAAAAATCAATCATCATTGGGGGGCGATACCACCGGTGTGTTAGGCAGTACCGACGGGCACTGTGAATTTTATATCATTTTCGTATATAATTTTTCACTTGAGTTATTTTTTAAAAAAAAAACCATAGGAAACCCAATTCCTTTCTCAGAATTTCCTGAAGATGAGATGAAAAAAAGGGGAAGAAAATTACCAATTTAACGAAAATGAACCGATGCAATGAGGAAGTAAACTAAAGTAAATAAATTCAATTGACACAACCACCTAGCTCTCCAAGAAGAACTGATCCTCTACCACCATTGATCATCTCTACCATGGTTAGGTTAGATATTCTTAATTTTAATTTAATACAGTTGATGGTCTCTTTTTATCTTAGTTGCTGACGGGTAAAAGTCATTTATCTATACAGCTGTACTAATGCATTTAAAATATTATCACTAAAAGTATAGTTCCAACCATGCACATTCAATTTTAATGCAAAAACCACATGTTACAGTTGAAATTTCGTTACATCAACTCACACTGTCTATTTCATTCTCAATCAACTGGGGGAGCTCTGTAATATGTTGGCACTGTTATAGGGAAAAGCATTTGTTGAATTCCTTCAGCCTTGATAATAGGGAAAATGATGCCTGTTGCACCCTAAAATACGTTCACAAAACATGTCAGATTTGTCTTTAACCATTTCCAGGTATCAAAATGGAAATGAAACAATGCTTAATTAAAGATACACACCGAAATCAATCGAGCCCCAGTCCATATATGTTTGGGGGCTATTTTACACATCTAACCCAAAAAATTTTAATATTTATAAAAATGACCCTAGTTCAAAAAATTCACCAAAATGACCTGAAATAAACAATAAGTTTGGGTTTTGGGAACCCAATGGGCGACACCCCATCGTAGTTTGGCCCCATGATTGCCTGATGATTGTGTTATGCTTTAAAAAACTGATTTTTTGGGGGACATGAATGGCCGGCATTAGGGTATTTTTTTTAAAAAATTGTATCATACTGGTATTCTAAAATACCAGTATTTTTAAAAAAATTGGGTTATGGCCATCTAATGGTCGACATTAGAGTCTTTTTTAAAAAAAATTCACCTTTTTCGCGTTCTAAGACAATTTTTTTCCTTTGAGACACTGATGATTGACACCACCTTTTTCGGGTCTCAAAATTTTTTTTTTTTGTTCTGGGACATTGATGGCTGCTACCACCTTTTTCGGGTCCTGCATTTTTTTTGTTTTGGGACACTAATAGTCGGCACCAACTTTATCAGATTAAAAAAAATTGGTTTTGGGACACTGATGGCTGACACCAATTTTATCAGATATATATAGGTGTTTTGTCTTCCATTTGAGTTTTTGTTTGCTTTTTTGTTTGCTTTATTAGTTGAAAATCGAAATTAAAAATATCAGTTTTTCTTTGTTGAAAAGGAAGTAAAAATTTTTGAAGATGAGTTCCTAGATTTTGTTTATTTATGTTCATTTTGATGGAGAAATGATAAATACAACTGAAATAGGTTGTCTTTCAAAGTATGAGAAAATAAGAATGAGATTGAACAAGCGTGTTTCGCTGGCGGATTTAAAACAAAAAATCAGTACAAAGATAGCTACCTGTTGTGGGAAGCAAATGTTAAGATTGTTTTACAAATTTTTGGTTTCAACAGATCCGTTCAAGTTCTCAGAAATAGAGTTTAAAGATGAGAATGATCTAGGGACAATGATAGCAATTTATTGCCCCCTGAGATGGATAATCCTAGCCCGGTTAAGTTGTTCACAGAGATAGTTGAATCGGATTCCATTCAAGTTGTAATTTTAGCAAGCCAACATTTTGGAATTGATTTTGATTTTAATGTCTGCTGGGAAGATCAGTCGGGTTGTGGAGGTTCAATGCCAACTCCCGAAAATCTAAACACGTAGAGGGTCAATGCCAACTCTTGAAAATCCAAACACCGATGGATGTTCGTATAATATCCCAAACTTGTTTACTCGTCTAGAGATCCATCCATAGGTGTTGGCCACCATAGAAGATAGTGATGAAGAGTCCGATAATGATGATCAGTCCCACCGTAATCCTAACGATGATTTTAGTGACTCCGATTTGGATAACATCCTTGAAGACATAGATGATGAAGGCTTGGTGGAGGGTGAAAATGTAAACCCCCATTCAACCGGGAACACAGGCCCCGGTATAGCTATAAGGAATAATCCAAGGTCCTTTATGACCAACGTGGATCCTGATGCAGCTTTTACACGCGAGTTCTCGAAATATACAAATATTGTGTCAGCTCACCTACTTGATAAAGAATTCGACGGTGAAGAGTTGTTCGTAGGACAACAATTCAACAACAATAAAGACTATTTACATGCAAAAAACAACTTAGCTTGAAGTTAGGTATGAACTATAAAGTAACGAAGTCGACGCAGTCTTTGTAAGTCGGAGAATGTTGGAAAGCCTCAAGTGGGTGTAACTAGCGTGTTCGAGCCGCGTTAATGACACAGATGTGGATGATAATGAAAATAGAAAGTCCACACACATGCACGTCTGCTCGTATGTCACAAGACCATTGAAAGTTAGATGCAAAGACCATATGGTGAAAGAGTCGCCCACCATTCAGGTGTCGATCCTTATTGCGGACATGTAAGTCTGATTCAAGTACAAAGTGTTGTACCGAAAGATATGGTGGATGAAGTAAATGACGATGCGAGAGTTGTATGGTGACTTGGATACGTTATACAACAAGCTTCAAGGGTGGGTAGTCTCGATGCGAGAGTATTTGCCTGGGACAGTGACTGATTTGCAAACACTGCTGTATAAAGGCCTGGATGGGGAGATACAACTGAGGAAATGAGTTTTTCACCAATTGTTTTGGACGTTCGAGCCATGTGTTAAGGCATTCCCTCGCTGCAAGTCGATGGTGTAGGTGGACGGAACCTGGTTGTACGAAAAATTCACGCAAATTCTCCTTATTGCTGTTGCACAAGACGACAACCAAAATGTACTTCCGACCGCTTTTGCCATCATGGAGCGTGAGTGCTTCGAGTCTTGGGAATTTTTCCTTAGAAGTTTGTAGAGGCACGTTGTCAGAGAAGACAACATTTGCCTAATATCGGACAGATCGAAGGGACTACTTGCTGCGATAAGGCGATCTGAGGTTCTGTGGAGGTCTGTTTATTGCATTTGGCATATTGCAGTAAACTTCCACAGAGATTATAAGAATAAATAATGGAAAAAATAATCTGTGAACATGGGTAAAAAAAATATTGTTTGTATTTATTTAAAAAATTCCTCTTCAATTTTCATCAGCCTGTAAGTTTTTAAAATACTGATTCCAAATTGCGTATATAGCTCATGAGTTAGAACCGTGAAGATTCAGGCAAAGGTTCGCGAGGCTTGAATCTCAGATGTCATCTTTACCAACAAATTTTCAGACATGGTTGGGTAGCATGGAGAACTGACAGTGGACTTAAAGTTACGATGAGGGGTTTCGGTATGGTCAGATGACGACTAACCTAATAGAGGCGGTTCACTCTATCTTGAGGCGTACACGTCATCTGTCAATTTCTGTTGTTTTCTCGGCAACATTCTATAGGTTGGCCCTATTGATACCTAGGATAGGGTTGAGACAAGTTAAGCAGATCGAGGCTGGTCACGTGTATGTTGAGACCGTCCGAAAGGTCATGGTAGTAAACAAATCAAAAGGTGCAAATGATGAACGTAGAATTGTATTCGTGCGACTTAGAGACTTTCTGAGTTCAAGAGTACATAGACCATCATTCGAGTCTTCCGCCTAGGTCGTACATAGTTGATTTGCGAAATAGGCGTTCCGAGTGCAGGATATTTTAGACTCTTTGATAACATATTAATTTGCATGTTATTTTGTGTTTAATTCAGTTTATTTCTGAATTGATCCCTGCTAAATTGGTATTTTTATGTTTTAATCTTGTCAGGGATGCAATTGGGACACTAAGAGACAAAAACGAGCAGAAAAGGACCAAATTAAAACAAAATCAACAAAATGAGGCCGAATGAAACATATGGAGAAAACCAAGGACTAATTAGAATTTTTAACTTTGTAAAAAGCCAAAAATAGAAAATATTATTTTATTTTTATTTATTTCATTTTTGATTTTATTTTGATTTTATGTTAAATTAGCTAAGGCCAAAAATAATAAATTTTATGTATATAAATAGGGCCTTAATGTTCTTTGGAAAATCATCCCTTAATTCTACATTCCTACTTCAATTTAGAATTGGATTATTCTCTTTTGTCTTTCAAATTGGTGTGAGCATACTACTACTTTCCTTTGCACTTTTCTTGCTTTTACAAAATTGGGCTAATTTCTTTCCAAGTCCTTTATGTTCCTTTCTTCACCATAATCATCAAACCACTTTCCAAAGTTAACAAAGCATGAATAATTTCATGCTTCACTAAATTTTATCTTAGCCTTAGGCTAGTGTTCTTTTCGATAGGAAATCGTGAGATATGAATTCCTGTTAAAAATCCTTCCAATCGGTATTCATTTTTTTCCTAAGTATCGGGATAGACCAATCATCCCTTAAAGATAAACTCGATTTCAAGTCAAAGTGCATTTTGGGTTGGAGTCGTGTTTGCTGATAGTTGGAGAAACGAGTCAACCGTGCTGTACTTGGATCTCCGAGAACAAATCAAGGAAGAAGTGATCAGGTTTAAACGACCCACGCAGTTGAGGTCGTTGATTCAAGTTGGGTTCTTCAATATGCAAGGCTGCTGGAATCTTGAATCGGGAACGTGTGTATCTCGGTTAAATAATCGGTAAGGGTTGGTTTGTAGGTCGTATCGGAACCAGCTACTAGAGGAAGAATTGGTGGTTAGGACGTTCTTAACTGCTATAACCAACTTATCTTTTGGAGGAGAAGATTAATTTTTGAGGATCGATTGTTGATACTGAATTTACCGAGTCCAAGGCTAAGGCTTATTATCTTTGATACAAAATACGAATTTAGTCTCCAATTTAATTGCTAATTTATTTAATTATTTTTTCTGTTTCAATTATTTAGTTTATAAACATTCTCGAAACCCCCGATTACTTGTTTATTTTTGTTGCAAGAACGTTTAAAGTCGTGGGCACGACTCTTACCACAACCTTTGACACAACGAACATTCTGTTCATAAGTAAACACGGAAGTGATTACAACATCCAATCCCTGTAGACTCGACCTTACTACCACTCTTTGCTACAATTTAGAGTTATTTTTTGTAGGAATTATTTTTTGGTGGTCTCGACACCCATCAAGTTTTGGCACCGTTGTCGGAGATTGGAGATGTTTTTCTAATTTTTTTTTTGTTTACCTTATGACCAGATCAGAACCGGGAACTCTAGAGTTTGATCCAGAAATTGAGAAATTGGCCCAACAACTGCGAAAAGAAGCCATACGACGTGGTAAACGGCCAAATCCTGGATTCCAAACCATATCATACACCAAGGACATTTTCTCGTTCAACGAACCAAACGAGATGGCTGAGCAGACGATATGCCAACTCGTTGCGGCACCGGATGAACAATAACCTTTATGTATAACCTATTTGGCAGAAGAAACGTCGTTCGAGTTAAAGTCGGGTTTGATTCATTTACTACCCACTTTTCGTGGATTATAGAACGAAAATCTGCACACCTTCCTTAAAGAGTTCCATATGGTGTGCACAAGCATGAAGCCTCAAGGAGTAACAGAAGACCAAATCAAACTTCGTGCTTTTCCTTTCTCATTAGCCGACTCTGCTAGAGAATGGCTATTTTATTTACCCCCAGGATCTGTCAACACATGGTCTGACATGTCTTGTTTGTTTCTTGACAGGTTTTTCCTTGTAGCTCGAGCGGCTGAACTAAGGAAGGACATCGTAGGAATCCATCAGAAGGAGACTGGATCGCTCTACGATTACTGGGAGCGATACAAAAAGTTGTGTGCAAATTGCCCACAACATGGACTGACTGAATAGTCACTCTTGCATTATTTCTATAAAGGATTACTCCCGATAGAAATGAAAATGATAGATGCTTCAAGTGGAGGGGTAGTAGTTAATATGACTCCTCAGAGAGCACAGGAGTTGATTTCGACAATGGCTGATAACTCTCAACAATTCCGACCGGCCACAGAACCCACGAGACGGGTTAATGGGTTAAGTTCTCTATCTCTAGAAGATAAAATTGATAAACTGACTAACATTGTTCAAACTTTGCTTGCAGATAAAACGGGCCCAACACGGTTGTGCAAAATTTGCGCTAAGCCAAACCATCCGACGGACTCATGTCCGATTTTACATGAGGATTCGACAGAACAAGCAAATGTTGTGGGGAACTTTCCAGGACCGCCCTAAATGTGATATGACCCCTATTCGAACTCATATAATGTGGGGTGAAAAGATCACCCGAATCTAATTTATGGGTCAAACCCTCGGTTTAATCAACCGTACCTAGGGGTGAGCGTTCGATCAAATCGATCGAATCGAATGAAAAAATTTCGAGTTAATCGAGTTGACGAATCATATTGTATCATCCTAATTTGATTTGAAATTTTCTCGAATCGAGTCGAGTGAGATGGAATTCGAATCGAATATATTTGTTCGAGTTAAATTTTAAAAAATAATTTTGGGTCCTTGTAACCATTGTCACCTATCGTAATAAAATTTGTCCACTTTAACGAAATTTTTTTATTAACTTTCACACCAAATAATTTATTTATTAATCTTTTATATACGGGTTAGCTTCTTTGCTTGTTTAGTTCTTTCAATTATCTTCAGATTCTTGTCACTATGTATTTTGGAATTAAAAAATATATTAAACGTAAAAATGTGATTTTTTTAATAAAAGTTATTTTAAAGATAAAATGTGAAATTGATAACAATATAAAATTTTAACACGAATATTTTATGGCATAATTAATAATTCAATTTTAATATAAATATTCAATATGACTAAAAAATTCAATAATATAAATAATATAAAATGTGAAATTTAATTTAATAATATAAATAGCAGATATAAATAAAATTATTACTATTTATGTTTAGTGATTTTTTTGGATAATTTTGATTTTTTATTTGAGAGTAAAGGGTGAGAAGTAAAAGTTTAGGGGGAAAATAAAGTTTTGGAGAATAAAAGTTTGAGGGAAATAAATAGGGGAGTAAAATTTTGAAGGGAAAATATTAAAAAAATTGAAGGGGGGATGGGTTTGGGGTAGATGGGAGGTGAGATGGGAAGGGAGTAAAATTTTTAGGGGAAAAGTGGGAGGGAGTAAAATTTTGGGGGAAAATAAAAAGTTTTGAGGGTTTTTGGGAGTAAAATTTTGAGAAAAGTAAATAGGAGAGTAAATTTGGTGGGAATGGATTTTGGGTAGATTGAGGGGTTGGGATGGGAGGGGAGTAAAATTTTGGGGGGAAAGTGGTAAGGAGTAAAAGTTTTGAGGGAAAAGTAAAAGGTTTGGGAGTTTGGGGTAAAAATGTAAAATATTATAGTTTGATATTCGAATTATTCGAGTAATTCAAATTCGAAAACTCAACTCGATTCGAACTCGAAATTCGAAAAAAAATCGAGTTGACTCGAATAACTCGATTAACTCGAATAACTCAATTCGTTTAACTCGAAATTTGAATTTTTTTTGATTTTTTCGAGTCGAATTGAGTTTTGCTCACCCCTAACCTTACCAACAAAGTTCGCCTTAGAATCAATAGTTACCACCCCTAAAGTCGTCTTTGAAAGCCATAGTGGAAAGGCTAGCCAATAATACTGAGAAATTTTAACAAAAAACTTACATGCATTTGTAGGAGTTGGATAAGCAAGTGAGTAAGCTCTCGCTCACAGTTAGCCATTTGGAGTCCCAATGTAAGCTGCCGTCCCAAACTAAGCCTAATCCTCGACATAATGTAAGTGTTATGACGTTGAGGAGTAGGAAGGTTTTAGAGCCCATACTTGGCACGAGTTATGCCCACGATGTTGGTCGAGATAAGAAGAAACTTGACACAAAGGCTCCATTGGAGTCAATACCACAAAAATCATTTGCAGTACCACCTCCGTTTCCTGGAAGACTAGTCCAATGCAAGAAGGAGCGAGAAGAGAAGGTGATGTGTCTCTAACTAACTATGATCACAATAAAGGCAAGCGCACCTATCGTTTAATAGTATAGTTATGGTAAGACCGAAAATATCGTATCCACAAGGACCAAGAGTACTAGTAATTACTATCTTCTTATTATCTAGCATAAGAACTAGAGTTATTTCTTTTCAACTAAAACTTAATTAAAAGCACGACAGAGAATGAATTAAGAAAATACTTTTAGACAACTTTATGAGAAAGACAATACCTAAGAAAGAATTCACCTAGACTTCACTTATTACTTTTGATTCATACGATTTATTCACTTGACTTAATTCGTAGATATCCCTGATTTATGTTAATATCTCTTTCAAGACTAAGAACAACTGACTCTAGGTTGATTAATTGGAATCTCTTTCTAATTAAAACCTCTATTGTCGCATTAACTCAATCTATGGATCCCCTTATTAGATTTGACTCTAATCCGGAAGATTTATGTCGCCCTATTTCTAGGGTTGCAATCAACTCTGCTTAATTGTGTTGATTTACTCTTAAACAGGGACTTTTTCTCCTCTGAGTAAGCAAATTCGACTTGAACCAATAACCTGAATTATCAAAACAAGAATAAGAGCTCACAATTAAGAATAAGAACAAGTATTTATCTTATAAATCAAATAGTAATAAGATCCGTCTTAGGTTTCAACCCCTTAGGTATTTAAGGGTTTTAGTTCATACTGATAGAGGAAAACATCTTAAAATAAGGAAAACTACAAAATTAAGAAAACTCAAAAATTTCAAGAGAAATTGATAGAAGATCTTCAATCTTGATGGAGATCCTTCTTCCAAGTTGCTCCCGATGGCTGTCTTCGAGTGTTTTCTGCTTTCTACTCTGTGTCTATCTTTAAGTTCTCCCCTAGGGTGTTTATATAGGCTTTGGAACACCTTTCTTGGCCCTCAAGTGGTCTTTTCCGAATAGAATTAGCATTGGGTTCGGTAGGGACACACCCGTGTGGCACGCTCGTGTACGATAGTCTAGGTCGTGCTTGATTCTGCTCGTCACACACGGCCGTGTTTAATAGCTTGGGCCATGCTCGATTTTGCTCGTTACACACAGCCGTGTGGTCTGCCCATTTGCGACAGTCCAGGCAGTGTTGGTTTTCGAGGTAGGCCCATTTTGTCCCTTTTTGGCCCGTTTCTCGTTCTTTTCGACTCCCTAAGCTCTCCTGAGTGTAAAACATGAAATTAACGGATTAGGAGCATCGAATTCATCAAATCTAATGAAAATTCATCCAAAAATAAGCCAATCATGGGATTAAAATATGTATAAATTATGGTTTATCAAATATCCCCACACTTAAGCCTTTGCTTGTCCTCAAGCAAAATCCTCAACTCACAATTAAAATTAACTTTCTCAATTTATAATTCTCATCAATAATGTCTCATCATAATTCACAGATAATTCATTCATTGATAATTTAATTTAAAGAGTCCTAAAGTTTCAAACAATTTAAGTCACAAATTTTTGTAGCACGAAAACATAGGTGTTTCCCCTTATCTAAATAATTACCTTTGATTCAAAACTGACAAGAATTGACATCCTTACTAGAGATTCACTTAAATCACTCAAAGTGTTTAAGGTTCAAATTAAGCACTCAAAAGTCAATTATGAAAAGTTATAACCATAGGCTTACATGAGAATCAAATCTCCACCACTATAAAATGAGATGATACACAAATCAAAAGGTCTTAAAAAGGATTGTAATGGGGCTTGGGTTAAGGTATGGATAAAGGCTGAATTAGAGGGTTTAGAGTCGAGATCGAATTAACAATTTACCTAACTAGAAAAAAAATAAACTAATAATGATTAATTACAATAATAACACGAGCTTCTTCTCAAAATGTGAAATTAATTGTTTAAGCTCAAATAACATAGAACTATATTAATAACTTTTTTCTTAGGAATAAGAACAAGTTTAACAACTGAAATAAAGAGAATAGTCAGGCAACTTATCAGATTCAATCTCGACAAAAGGGAAGTCAATAAAGCAAGAAAATTGGGTTTTGGGTTAATATTAATGGATGAGTCAAGAAACAGTTTATTAGGCTCAAAGGGGGTTCACTAGGGGTTAATTATGAAGGTAAGCTTTTAATGGAATAAGTGGGTTAAAACCTAGATGCCTTTATCATCTTAGTATATCAAATCAAAAGTGTGGTCTCGACATGCATAATCAAAGTAAGTTCTAGGATAACAAATCAATATTGACACACTCATAACCAACAATAAAGTGAGCAAGAAAAATATATGCTCCAAAAGGCTCAAAGTCTCACAAAATTTATGGTTTTTGATGTCAACCTTGCAAATTTCAAACTTCAAAGTAATATTTAAACTTAGGGAAACAACCTAAAAAAATTTTAATACTGAAAATAGACTTATCATGCTTGATTCTCTAATGTCTTAAAGTTTAAACCATCAATGCACAATTACCTATGACTTAATCCAAAACATATCAATGAAAATTATAAGTTAATAGAAGTTTCATTCTAATAGTAATATGAGAAAATTTACTTAAGAACAAGACAGAATTCAGGATTTTTCTGATAATCAATTAAATAACCTCCCCACACTTAAGATGTACATTGTCCACAATGTACAAAGATAGATAATAGCAATGTAAGCAGAAAATCATAAGAGAAGGAAGGAGGTGAAACTTCTTGAATTATGGATGGTATCTGTGAAAAGTAGCCTAATGAATTAGAGGTGAAGGTGGGGGAGGATACTCTGGTAGCACCTTGAACTTTTTGAAATCGAGTCAATGAAGCAGCCTATATGACCATAAGTAATATCGAAATAGTCCTAAATAAAAGTATATTTCTAACATAGTGAATTTAAAAGTTAAACAAAGAACAAAATAAATATAAGAAAAATACATATGAGAAAATAAGGGGAAAAGAAGAGAGAAAAGGGTGGCTTTCGGATTGGGGAAGAAGGGAGGAGGGAAAAAAGTGGAGGGGGAGGACGGTGGCCGGAAAGGGGTGCGGTGGCTAGGGTTTGGAGGGAGAAGATTTGGGGAAGAAAGTGAATAGGAGAATGGGGTATATAGATATTGGGGCACACGGTCGAGGCCCTCGCCCTTGTGCCCTGTGTTTAGCCCGTGTGTTTCGTGAATGTGGGTTTAGGGCGTGTCTGAGTCTTAACCCAGGCCCGTGTTCCCTGGGCGTGTTGGGTCACACTGCCGACTCGCATGGCCGTGTGAGGCGTCATTCGTTTCTCTCACGCTTGTGTTAATTAATCAGTATTGTCCACAGCCTATAGGCACGGACGTGTCGTGCGCCTGTTTAATTTTCTCAGTTTCAACCACATTTTCTGGGCACGGGCGTGTCATTTACTCAGTAATGCCCACGGTCTTAGGGCACGTTCGTGTAGGTTTATCTCTTCCCGTGTTCTTTAGTCGGTGTCGACCACGGCCGCATCGCACAGCCGTGACATTTTTACACAGCTCGTGTTTTGGGGGAAATTTTCGTCCTGTCCCGCACGATCTTTTCCACGTCGATGTACCTAGTCATGGTGTCCACACAGCCAGGCCATGGCCACGCCTGTGTGTAAGGCCGTGTGGGTAGGGAAACTTGCGTCCATTAATTTGGTTAGTTTTTAGTTTAGGTGCTAAAAATTGAAACTATGGACATAAATGAGGTTAGTGCTCGGATTGCCTCCCGAGAAGCGCTCCTAGACTTACCTATTCGCATAATCATGGTGTTTTGAGGAGTTGAAACTCCTCATTCTTGCTATAAATTTTGTTAAAATAAGGTTTTAGACAAGTACTATTTACCTTGAATGTGCCAAATTTGGAATGAGTTACCTCGACTGTACAGTGTGGGAAAATATTAAGTACCGTGAAAGGGGTAGTTTCATTAGGGTCAGAAGAGGCAATACGAGGATCTGTATTATCCATTAGAACTCGGTCTCCAACCTTAATTTGACTTGTTTTATTTTTAGGCTCGTCGAGGCTCTTCTTTGGTTCCTTGTGTACTTTCAATCTCTCTTTACACTGTGTTTTCCATTCATCAAGTTCCTCTATCTGGAGCCTTCGTTCCTCATGAATAGTTCTGTTCTCAATATGATAACTAGACCATAGCTCTGTCATCTTTTTTCGAGGAATTTACTGTAAAGAAGATTGAACACTAAGTTCACTTACATTAACAGGATTTGTGTCATCTTGATCAGTAGATATTCTGTCAGAATCACGTGCTTGGAGTTTAATCATGTCATCACCTACACGAAGTATTAATTCCCCTGTATCAACATCGATAATGGTCCTAGTAATTGCTAAAAAGGGTCGTCCTAAAATTAAAGGAACGTCACTATCCTCATCCATGCCTAAAACAACAAAATCTACTGTGAATATGAATTTATCAATTTTGACTAGCACATCTTCAATTATACCCCTAGGAAATTTAATGGTTTTATCAGCCAATTAAATGCTCATCCTAGTTTGTTTGGGTTTTCCAAGACCTAGCTGTTTAAACATTTTATAAGGCATAACATTGATACTTGCCCCTAAATCAGCTAAAGCATTATTAACAGATAAACCAACAATTAAGTAAGGAATCGTAAAACTCCCTGGATCGTTTAATTTGCAGGGTAGTTTGCTCTGTAAAATTGTTGAGCACACTGCATTTAGTTCCACATGCGACGCATCGTCTAACTTTCGTTTGTTTGCCAAAAGCTCTTTTAAAATTTTTACTGAATTAGGCATCTGGAAAAGAGCTTCAATAAACGGTAAGTTAATATGTAATTTCTTTAAAAGTTTAAGAAATTTACCGAATTGTTCATCTATGCGGTCTATCTTCGTTGCATTGGGGTATGGCACACGAGGTTTGTACTTTGTACTTACTAGTTTTGGTTTATCATGGCTTACCTCAACCTTACTTTTATCTACCACATTCTCTTGCCTCGGGTTTGGTTCGTCTAACCCTTCACTATCGTGAGCAGTGATGACATGAAGTTGCTCCTTTGGGTTAGTTTCAGTGTTGCTTGGCAGGCTGCCTTGTGGTGTAACACCCCTTACCCGTATACTACACCGGAACCGGGTACGAGGCATTACCAAACTTAACAATACATTCTACCAAATCCCGAGCCATAAAATTTCACTTATAATTTAAACTTTAACAAACACATGCATACATAAGAATTATAACTCCATGACCAATATGAGCCACAACTCGTGGCTAAATACAGAATAATCCTTATTACCGTTATGAAGCAATACATTTAATCAAATTAATTAACACATATACAAAATGACTTAGTCAAGCCCCTATACATGCCATAACTTAAATCATTTATAAATAAAGATACCCATAGATAGCTTGATAGTGTGAAGCGATCTCCGACGACCTTCAGCCCTAGCTTGTTTAATAGGACTCTGAAACATGGGAAAGAAAAGGGGGTAAGCTTATAAAGCTTAGTAAGTTCACATGTAAAAATAATTAACATTAGCAATGAATTTAGCTTACTACTAAGTTGTCATAACTTGCATAAATAATGCTAAGTTCTTACTTTCCCAACTTACTCAATTGTAGCCTTATCAAAGCCTCAGCATGACAAAGCATCACAACAAGTTCTCAAATTGGTACAGTCATTAAATCACATGTTGGAACGCCGGTACCCCATGGCGCAGCAAAATAAAATTAGATCCGGCGATCCAAACCATGAATCCATGTGTGAGGAACGAATCGGGGTGAAATAAAGGTTTCGAAATTACCAAAACTTCAATCTGAGTAGACAGCGACGCCTTGGCAACAAGAGTTTTGATCTATTGTCGAATCAAGCCACAACCTTTTCTGATGTCTGCCTCTACGTAATCCACCTGGTTTGACTATGAATGGAAGAAATCTCCAAAACTGTTTTGGAGGTTTATTTGCTTGACGGCTGCTAGACCTAACAAGCAATCACTTAGGGTTTTTCATATTTAGCTTTGTCTCCTTTTAATACCTTTTATAATGGGTGTCTTTTTCATTGGGCCTTTTTAATTGGTATCTCTTGAATGTATTATAAGATTAAATAAATACAATAAATTTTTTAACCGAAAATTATAATTACATTAATTATATCCGAAAATTATAATTACATTAATTATAATAAGGATTTCGGTAAACTATATTTATTTAAATTTATATATGAATCAAATTTTATATTAATAAAATTATGTTATCATTATGTGTACAACATCCTTGTACATATAATATGTTCAATATTTGATTGCCTAATTAAATTAATTCTTTAATTAATTTAATTCATGTGACAACCAAACACAATACCAACTATATTTTATTCCGTTCATTTCAACCATAGGGTGTGACCCTGTAGGTTCTTGCAACGTTAGCAGTAATACTAGAACGATTCTATTGTCACAAATAATGAGTGGCATCTAGCAATGCATCATTGCTACCTAAGTTACAAGAAGTCATGATTCGACATAACCTTTTGTGATTAACCTTCCATGCATTAATCCTTAAGTCCTTTATCTCTGGAACGGATACAAGTCATGGGATAGTCACACTTGCATAGTCCATCCCATGTTTCTTGATATCTTGAGTAGACTATGATATACAAATTAGTATGACATCTCATATCAACTTATTTGAGCATGGCCATGCATTTCTAGTCTCACTCAATCAAGTGGCCTAAGATATTGCTCCTATTATGTAGGAGGGACTTATCCTTTATTGATCAACCATATCCCTCTACATAGATTATGGTATATCCAACATCAGCCTTTATAGAACAACCTGTTACGGTGTACGTTTGACTGTATCAAAATATACAACTCACGATGCTGGGATAATAATGATCTCAAGTTTGAGGATCATATACATATTAATCACTATGAGTAATGTTGTGACAATTACATAATAATCCAAGAAACATACTCATAGCGGGTCAATCCAATATGTTGTTCTCTAACACACATATTCATGCATTGGTTTTGACATTCCATATCAATGACAACTCTTTATCATCAATCAACTACATGTTAGTCTTAATGCATTATTGTTGTCCTAGTCAACAATAATACTCGACTAAGGATCTTTTAAAAATAATCATATTATTCTCAGGACATTATTATAAAACATTTTATCTATACACACAGAAAGAAAAACTGAAATAATAATGACAACGCTTTATATTAATAAACATGGTAAATTAAGTACGTTATTACAACCATCTCATGATTGACCTTTGGGCATACTCTTACAATCTCCCACTAGCACTAAGACCAATCACTCATATATCTAATACCAAGTGACTTAGAGTGACGATCATGCTTCTGCTGTGTCAGAGGCTTGGTCAGGGGATCAGCAATGTTATCATCTGAAGGTACTCTGCATATCTCTACATCCCCTCGATCGATAATCTCTCGAATAAGATGGTAGCGTCTAAGTATATGTTTGGATCGCTGGTGAGATCTGGGTTCTTTAGCTTGTGCAATAGCTCCATTGTTATCACATCAGAGTTCTATAGCATCTGATATGCTAGGCACAACCCCTAGTCCAGTAATGAACTTCTTGATCCAAACTGCTTCCTTTGCTGCCCCACTGGCTGCAATATACTCAGCCTCTGTTGTAGAACCGGCTACTGTACTTTGCTTTGAACTCTTCCAGCTCACAGCACCACCATTAAGGCAAAACACAAAACCTGATTGCGATCGAGAATCACCCTTGTCGGTTTGGAAGCTGGCATCAGTGTAACCTTTTACACTTAACTCTTCCTCACCTCCATCTAATAGGAATGTATCCTTAGTTCTTCTTAAGTACTTAAGGATACTCTTGACTGTGGTCCAGTGACCTTCACCGGGATCTACTTGATACCTGCTCGTCATACCTAAGGCATACGAGACATCTAGATGGGTACATAACATAGCATACATAATAGATCCAATAGCAGAAGCATATGGAATTTTACTCATACGTTCTCTCTCTTGTGGAGTTGAAGGACACATTTCCTTCGAGAGTGAAATACCATGTCTCATAGGTAGGAATCCTCTTTTAGATTCTTCAATACTGAACCTTTTCAGTACTTTATCTATGTATGTACTTTGGCTTAAACCTAGTAGTCGTCTTGATCTATCTCTATAGATCTTGACTCCTAAGATATAAGTGGCTTCGCCCAAGTCCTTCATAGAAAAACAACTTCTTAACCAAGTCTTAATAGACTGCAAGGTAGGTATGTCATTTCCCATGATAAGTATGTCATCCACATATAGTACCAAGAATGTGATAGTGCTCCCACTAACTTTCTTGTAAACACATGGTTCATCTTCATTTTTGATAAAACCAAACTCTTTGATTGCATCGTTAAAACGAAGATTCCAATTTCGAGAACTTGCTTTAATCCATAAATGGATCTTTGTAGCTTACATATCTTTCTAGCATCCTTTGGGTTTACAAAACCTTCAGGTTGTGTCATATACACATCCTCTTCAAGTTTCCCATTAAGGAAAGCTGTTTTGACGTCCATCTGCCAGATTTCATAATCATGAAATACAACTATGGTGAGCATGATCCTGATGGATTTAAACATAGCTACAGGAAAAAAGGTTTCATCATAGTCAACACCATGAATTTGGCGAAAACCTTTAGCGACTAATCACCCTTTGTATGTTACGTACATTACCATCCATGTCTGTTTTCTTTTTGAAAACCCATTTACACCCTATAGGTTTAACCCCTTCGGGTGGGTCAATCAAAGTCCATACTTGGTTTTCATACATGGAATCCATCTCAGATCTCATGGCCTCAAGCCATTTCTTAGAGTCTAGGCTTGTCACCGCTTCTTGATAAGTCCTAGGCTCATCTTGATCTATAAGAAGAACGTCACCATGTGTTGTAATGAGAAATCCATATCTCTCAGGTGCACGGCGTTCTCTTAAATATCTGCGCGGTGGTTGTGTTTCTACAGCAGTTGTTTGTTCCTCAATTTCTTGTGGAGTTTGTTGTTGTTCAATCTCTGGTTCAGTGGTATCTTGTGATTCTCGAATTTCTTCAAGTTCAATCTTTCTCCCACTTCCTTTTCTAGAAGTAAATTCTCTCTCTAGGAAGACACCAGTCCGAGCAACAAACATTTTGTTCTCAGTGGGATTAAAGAAATAATATCCTTTGGTTTCTTTTGGATACCCCACAAAAATACACCTTTCAGATCTGGGTTCAAGCTTAGTAGACGTTTGACATTTAACATAAGCTTCACAGCCCCAAATTTTCATAAAAGACATACTAGGACGTTTCCCAGTCCACATCTCATATGGCGTCTTTTGAACCGATTTAGATGGAACACGATTTAGTGTGAAAGCAGCTATCTCAAGTGCATGTCCCCAAAAGGAAGTCAGTAGATCAGCATGACTCATCATGGATCGAACCATGTCTAACAAAGTTCGATTTCTTCTCTCAGATACTCCATTCCATTGAGGAGTACCAGGAAAAGTAAGTTGTGAGACAATCCCACATTTTTTCAAAAGATCATCAAACTCTAGGCTCAAATATTCTCCACCTCGATCAGATCGAAGTGACTTGATAGTTTTGCCTAGTTAATTTTGTACTTCATTTTTGAATTCCTTAAACTTTTCAAGGGACTCAGACTTATGGCGCATGAGATAAACATACCCATATCTACTGAAATCATCAGTGAAAGTAATGAAGTAGTGAAATCCACCTCTAGCCTGTGTATTTATTGGTCCACATACATCAGAATGTATTAGGTCCAATAAATCACTAGCTCATTCACTTTTACCAGTAAAAGGAGATTTAGTCATTTTTCCCAATAAGCAAGATTCACATACTTCAAATTGTTCAAAAACAAATGAATTCAAGAGACCATCTTTATGGAGTTTGGATATGCGTTTCTCACTTATGTGGCCCAAACGACAATGCCAAAGATAAGTTTGATTTGAGTCATTTATTTTAGATCTTTTAGTATTTATGTTGTAAATGGGATTCGTTTGATCTAAAATATAGAGGCCATTAATCAATTGTGTCGAACCATAGAAAACATTATTGAGATAAAATGAACAACAATTATTCTTAATAATTATCTCAAAACCAATTTTGTCTAAACAAGAAATTGAAATAATGTTTTTAGTCAAACTGGGCACAAAATAACAATCCTCTAAACATAAAGCAAGTCCACTAGGCAAAGATAAAGTATATGTTCCCACAGCTAATGCAGCAACTTTTGCTCCATTTCCAACTCGTAGGTCCACATCTCCTCTAGCCAAAGTCCTACTCCTTTGTAGTCCCTGTACAGAAGTACAAATATGAGAACCACAACCAGTATCTAATACCCAAGAAGTAGTAGTTGATAAATTAATATCAATAACATAAATACCTGAAGCAGACATTCCGCTTGCTTTAGCCTTCTTGACTTCTTCAAGATAGACAAGGCAGTTCTGTTTCCAATGTCCAGTCACACCACAATGAAAACAGTTTCCTTCCTTAGACACCCCACCTTTAGGTTTCAGTGCAGCCTTTCCCTTTCCAAATTTGGGCTTACCTTTGCCCTTAGGCTTTGTTTGAACTTTGGCCTTTCCCTTGCCCTTGTTATTACGGACCATCAGTATGGGCTTGGGTCCAACCTTTTTCAAGTTGCCTTCAGCAGTTCGTAACATACTGAGCAATTGTGGTAGAGTCTTGTCAATTTCATTCATATTGAAATTGAGGACAAACTGGCTGTAGCTATCCAGCAACGATTGTAAAATAACATCAGTGGCCAACTCTTGGCTCAATGGAAACCCAAGCTTAGACAGGCTTTCAATATAGCCAATCATCTTAAGGACATGAGGTCCTACTGGGCTTCCTTTAGCCAACTTACATTGGAATAGGGCCTTAGAGATATCAAACCTCTCTTGCCGTGCTTGCCCCTGATAAAGTTCTTTCAGGTGCTCGATCATATCATAAGCAACCATGTCCTCATGTTGCTTCTGAAGTTCAGGATTCATAGTGGCAAGCATAAGATATCCAACATCTATCATGTCATCGAGATACTTCTTGTAAGCATCTCTATCAGTCCTCGAGGCATTAGCGGGTGGATCATTAGGAAGTGGTTGTTCAATGACATATAATTTCCGTTCTTGTTTAAGGACAATCCTCAAGTTACGGAACCAATCAAGAAAATTCAAACCATTCAATTTGTCCTTCTCAAGGACCGATCGCAATGAGAGTGTGCTAGTGTTTGCAGCCATAATATATCTACAACAATTAAATATGCATGTGAGTAAATTTACCAATTTTATATCAATCATTAAAAAGACTTTATTAAATGATATTCCCACTATTTTATTTCAAAATTAATAACCCTCGTATATTAATTTCGGAAAAACTTTCTCAAAAGTATTTCTAGTAGGTTAAGGATCCATATTTCACCACCTCTTAAGTCAGCTTTGGCTTTACTCTTAAGATTATGGTTATTTAGGTAAGCAACATTTGCTAATTACATCATATGTAACTCCTAATATTTGGTGAACAACTCTTGTTCTAATCATCTTATGAGTTATCCAATTTACTTGCCTCTAGGTTTCTAATCCTATTAGAGTAACCTAGTTAAGTCATTAACCAATTTTTTGACCAGCGAATATCACTTGTTTATTCTTCGCGTTTAACCAAGATAAATACTAATACTTCGCTTTGGCAGAACCTACATAGTATTGATCGAGGCCTTAACGAGGGCAAAATTGGAAGGCCATGTTGACTTAATATTTTAATAGAGGGATTTTATTAAGGTTGTTATATCTCACCAATTATGGTCTACTTTAGCCCATTTAGTCTTCTAATCGATCTCATCAATTAATAGGGTTTATTATCATCAAGTTTCAATTATATATATATATATATAATTGGCATGCTTTAGACATCCATAGCATCTCATACATGAATAAATAAAGCAATAAATAAATGCAATAGTTATAGCCCATAAACTAAGGTGGTTCAACCCAAGCCAATGGGAAAACCAAAAAGAAACCTAAAGGTGTAAGCCATTTCACAAGCTATCAATCCACAATAATTGTCCCACCTTGCTTCTCGTTTAGCCCACAGCAACTCTTGCAAATTACAATATGCAGAAACTCGTTTTACATACGAGGGAGTAAGATGAGAAGAGAAATACAAGAGAATAGTAGTAAGGCACGACACGTAGGCCGTATTTATAAAAAAAAATACAACCTTTTATCGAATGGGTCATTGGGCTATAACTATGCATTTCAAACACCGTGCATGTCAAAAATAGCATACATAATTCAATGTTTTTTTTTTTTGCTAAGGTGAATTATAAAATATCCTTTCAACCTATTGTGGCCCATCAAGTTTATAAATTTCTTTTATTAACAAAACTTACCATAATAAGAAGATGGGGTCTGAAGTGGTCGGAGGAAGCGGGCCTTCGGCCCGCGGCTGGAGCCCTCGCGGTACGAATCGCATACCCCAGTCAAATGAAACCTCACGATTTGATAACTTTTATCAACAGAATCGTGTTTTTAGGATTTTAATCCTTGAGGTTTCATATCGGAACAACCCTTGTTCCACTAGCCAGTTAACTCTTACTGGAAACTATAAATACCACCGTCACATTATTACAGATTTGTTAATTGTTAACAGTAATAACATAAAATCGAATAGGCCACAACACCATGATTAACATTTAATCAATTACCGAAAGGAACAGTTATTAGGTTATGCTTAAATGATTTAAACAATCGAAAATACAATAAGATCAAAACATGCATCCCATACAATTGCATCACCCAAGTATTTAAACCCGAGTTCGTATCACACAAGTGGCTCTGATACCACTGTTGGAACGCTGGTACCCCATGGTTCAGCAAAATAAAATTAGATCCGGCGATCCAAACCATGAATCCATGTGTGAGGAACGAATCGGGGTGAAATAAAGGTTTCGAAATTACCAAAACTTCAATCTGAGTAGACAGCGACGCCTTGGCAACAAAAGTTTTGATCTATTGTCGAATCAAGCCACAACCTTTTCTGATGTCTGCCTCTACGTAATCCACCCGGTTTGACTATGAACGGAAGAAATCTCCAAAACTGTTTTGGAGGTTTATTTGCTTGACGGCTGCTAGACCTAACAAGCAATCACTTAGGGTTTTTCATATTTAGCTTTGTCTCCTTTTAATACCTTTTATAATGGGTGTCTTTTTCATTGGGCCTTTTAAATTGGTATCATTTTAATTGGGCCTTTTATAATTGGTATCTCTTGAATGTATTATAAGATTAAATAAATACAATAAAGTTTTTAACCGAAAATTATAATTACATTAATTATATCTGAAAATTATAATTACATTAATTATAATAAGGATTTCGGTAAACTATATTTATTTAAATTTATATATGAATCAAATTCATATATTAATAAAATTATGTTATCATTATGTGTACAACATCCTTGTACATATAATATGTTCAATATTTGATTGCCCAATTAAATTAATTCTTGAATTAATTTAATTCATGTGACAACCAAACACAATACCAACTATATTTTATTCCGTTCATTTCAACCATAGGGTGTGACCTTGTAGGTTCTTGCAACATTAGCAGTAATACTAGAACGATTCTATTGTCACAAACAATGAGTGGCATCTAGCAATGCATCATTGCTACCTAAGTTACAAGAAGTCATGATTCGACATAACCTTTTGTGATTAACCTTTCATACATTAATCCTTAAGTCCTTTATCTCTGGAACGGATGCAAGTCATGGGATAGTCACACTCACATAGTCCATCCCATGTTTCTTGATATCTTGAGTAGACTATGATATACAAATTAGTATGACATCTCATATCAACTTATTTGAGCATGGCCATGCATTTCTAGTCTCACTCAATCAAGTGGCCTAAGATATTACTCCTATTATGTAGGAGGGACTTATCCTTTATTGATCAACCATATCCCTCTACATAGATTGTGGTATATCCAACATCAGCCTTTATAGAACAACCTGTTACAGTGTACGTTTGACTGTATCAAAATAAACAACTCATGATGTTGGGATAATAATGATCTGAAGTCTGAGGATCATATACAATTAATCACTATGAGTAATGTTGTGACAATTACATAATAATCCAAGAAACATACTCATAGCGGGTCAATCCAATATGTTGTTCTCTAACACACATATTCATGCATTGATTTTGACACTCCATATCAATGACAACTCTTTATCATCAATCAACTACATGTTAGTCTTAATGCATTATTGTTGTCCTAGTCAACAATAATACTCGACTAAGGATCTTTTAAGAATAATTATATTATTCTCAGAACATTATTATAAAATAGTTTATCTATACACACATAAAGAAAAACTGAAATAATAATGACAACGCTTTATATTAATAAACATGGTAAATTAAGTATGTTATTACAACCATCTCATGATTGATCTTTGGGCATACTCTTACATCACATGCTTATACCTTATTACTCATGTTCACATTAATCTGTCTACTTGAATCGCTGTCACTAAATTATTTATTTCTTGAGCTACAGAGCTTTGAATTTCAAACCACTAATTTTCCCTGAAACTAGACTCACATATCTTCATACCATAAAATGTCCAGAATTTTTGGCCTAGCCAATTAGTACAGTTTATTCATTAAAATTTCCTCTGTTTCACTATTTGACTATTCTGACCACTTTTCACTACGAATCAATTTTCTCCTTGTACAGAATTCAAATGATGTTATAATTTGTTTCATTTGAAACTATACTCATTAAGGATTTCAAGCATATAACTTATATCCCATAATTATTTTTGTACAATGTTTAATGATTTTTCCAAGCAGAATAGGGGATCACGTAATCATTCTGAACCAATCTCACAAGAATTTAAATATCTCAAAATATAAAAATCCTTTGTTTTATCTGTTTCTTTTATATGAAAATAGACTAAATAACGTTTAAATAAATATCTCATCCAACTTATAATTCAATTTCTACTATTTTTGGTGATTTTTCAAAATCACGTAACTGCTGCTGTCCAAAACAGTTTTATTTGTAAATTTTTGCTCTCACTCACTTTAGTTGTATTCATTACTTACCGATAATAATCTTTCCAATTTCCGATTACATATCGAGCATATTGCTTATATGTTACATATGCATATACCTAGACTTATCACTACAAGCCACACATAGTTTACTTAATCGATTTTCCCGGTGAACTCAACGGTAACCTTACCAAAGGCTCAGAATACAAAGGGCTCCTTACTTCATAGCTTGCTTACATACCTGCAACATTCTCACTTAACACATGAGTACTCTTTCATAATATAGGCATATTGCCAATCATGTCATAAAGTGTCACAAGCATAACTGAAAACTCATCACTTACTTAATACTTGATAATCTCAATTACTTACAATCTCAATATTAAATAAGCCTTAAATTCATACCTGTACTCTTTCTTCATGTTCTCACCTTGTCATTTCTTTGACTTACTCTTTGGACTACTCGGGAACCTTTTTCCTTTTTGAACTTACCATTGCCATGTCTTGACATGGTCTTACGTGGTATCCTTGCCTTATGAACTCACTAATGCCATGCCTTGGCATGGTCTTACATGAGACCTTTGCCTTATAGTAACTCATCAATGCCATGTCTTGACATGGTCTTACATGATTTCCTTGCCTTATAGAACTTATCAATGCCATGCCTTGGCATGGTCTTACAGGATATTCTTATCTTACCAAATACCATGTTCCAAACATGGTCTTACATGGTATCCTTGTCTTAGTGCCAATGCCACATCTTGATATGGTCTTACATGGAGTCCTTAATCAATGCCAATGCCATGTCTTGACATGGTCTTACATGGGATCCTTGCCTTACCAATGCCATGTCTTGACATGGTCTTACATGGTATCCTTAACCGTCAATTCCTCCTTAAATGCCATGTTATGAACATGGACTTTTCCGTCAATTCTTCCTTAATTGCCATGGTATAGCCATGGACTTTGAGATATCAATGCCTTGTCAAGTCATAGCTGAAACATACCTGCTCAAATTCTCAAGGTTAGTCGCATAACTCAATAATAACATTACTAATAACAATAATTGCATAATAATAAAATGTTACTCAACTTACATACTTACATTCTAAATCTCATCATATCATCAACTTAACTTATTCTCATCAAACTATGCTAGTCAATACTTTCTTGTTATCATACAAAGCCATAATACAAAATATGGTCTAACATATAAATTATACAAGTTTTCTTTCCAATATCAAATTATTATCGAACATTAATCATTATATCTGAAACTCAATACTATAGTATTTATAGCCAAAATATCAATTTATCATTCAAATATGCATAATTAGATGCTTATTAAACACATGAACTTAGCTCGATACCAAAACGGTCATTTTACCAACTTTCCCGATTTTCGATTTTCCTCCCGTTCTAGGTCCAAATCTCATTTTTCGGGGTCTAAGACATCACATTTCACTTATTTAATTAATGTACTACTCAAAACAGTCCCTAACTCAAACTTTGGAAAAATTACAATTTTGCCCCTAAACTTTTGCATAATTATGATTTTGCCCCCAGGCTCGAAAATTAAACTTCATCCCTTATTCTTATGTTTTATAACATGCTGATCATTTTTCCCTTCTATGGAAACATCAAATTCTTGCTCTAACATGCACTTATGTACATTAGGTATTTTTGCCGATTATGTCATTTTACTCGTTTTCACTTAAAATCGCTTAGTAAAAGTTGTTTAATATTATTCTAAGCTTCATATTCTGCCATAAAACATCAAAATAAATACATTTCACCTATGGGTATTTTTCTAAATATGAACCCTAGGTTAAATTATTGCTAGAATAAGCTGAATCAAATTGTCGGGACTCCAAAAACGTAAAGAACATGAAAAACGGGGCTAGAATGGACTTACCATGAAGCTTGGAAAGCTTGAAAATCCTATCCATGGCTTCCCACATGTTAAATTCGGCCTAAGCTTTAAGATGGACAAATTTGGCATTTAAATTTTGTTTTTAATTCATTTAATTCACTAAATTACCAAAATGCCCCTTAAAAAAATCTTTTGAAACATACCTATCCGTGTCCATTTTTGTCCATCAACTTAACCAATGGCCTAATTATCATTTAAGGACCTCCAATTTAAAATTTCATAACAATTGGACACCTCTAACATGTAGAACTCAACTTTTGCACTTTTACAATTTAGTCCTTTTGACTAAATTGAGTGCCTAAACGTCAAAATTTTCGAATGAGATTTTCACGAAATCATTATGTGAAATTGTAGACCATAAAAATATAAATAAAATAAATTTATCAACATCGGATTTGTGGTCTCGAAACCACTGTTCCGACTAAGCCCAAAATCGGGCTGTTACATGTGGTCGTTCAGAGATCAGCTTAGCAAGCTGACCTATTTGGTTTTCGAGCCCTTGAATCGATGCCTGTTGGTTTTTAAGTGCTGTTTCGGTGTTTTGAAAGTAGGTTTCTGACATCGAGATGAATTTTGTTAGAATCTCTTCAAGATTCGACTTCTTCTCTTGTGGGTAGGGTTGTTGTTGAAAGCCTGGAGGGGGTTGTTGTCTCTGATTTCCTTGACCACCCCATGAGAAATTTGGGTGGTTCCTCAACCTGGATTGTAAGTGTTACTATAGGGATTATTCTGAGGTCTAGAATTATTACCCATATAGTTCATCTGTTCGCTTTCTATGCCAGGATAGTGAGATGGATATTCTGTATTGCCCAATCCTTCTCCATTCGTATCGCACTGCATCACTGGATGTATCTACGAAGAACCACACAAACCATCAATCTTTTTACTTAAAAGCTCTACCTGGTTTGATATCATTGTGACTGCGTCGAGGTTAAAAAGGCCAGCGGATTTTGTTGGCTTCGTTCTCATGACTTGCCACTGATAGTTATTTAGTGACATTTCCTCTATAAACTCATAAGCCACTTCAGGGGTTTTGTTATTTAGGGTTCCACCGGCAGCTGCATCAATCAACTGCCTAGTTGAGGGGTTCATACCATTGTAAAAGGTTTGAACCGGTAGCCACAAAGGTAACCCATGGTGAGGGCATCTTCTCAGTAGATCCTTGTATCTTTCCCATGCATCGTAAAATGTTTCTAAATCCAACTGTACAAAAGAAAAGATATCATTCCTCTACTTAGCCGTTTTAGTCAGTGGAAAATATTTAAGTAAAAAATTTTCGGTCATTTGTTCTCATGTAGTGATTGATCCTCGTGGTAACGAGTTCAATCACAGTTTAGCTTTGTTCCTCAACGAGAAGGGAAACAACCGAAGGCAAATGGAATCATCAGAAACTCCATTAATTTTGAAAGTGTCGCAGAATTCTAGAAAACTTGCCAAGTGATTGGTTGGATCGTCATCCTGCAAACCATCAAACTGAACAAACTGCTGAATCATCTGAATAGTGTTAGGTTTCAGTTCAAAATTATTTGCAGCGACAGCAGGTCTAACAATACTTGATTCAGTTCCTGTTAAAGTAGGCTTAACATAATCATACATAGTAAGATGAGCAGGATTTTGATTCACCAGATTTGCGGCAACCACAGGAGGTAGTGGATTATTATCAACCATCTCCTCGATAATATTAGTGTCGTCTTCTTGCTCTTCCTCTATGTATTGTAGACTTCGTCTTATCTCCCTACGATTTCTGCGAGTGGTACTTTCTATCTGACTATCAAAAAGTAATGGTCCTGACGGGTTTCTTCTAGTCATAAACTAAAATTACCTGCCAGAAGCAAATAAAAAAAAGTTAGCAAATTAAAATAAAAATAAATTGCAATAAAGAAAATTATGGCTAAAGTAATAAAAGTTTAGTGTTCCTAATATCTTAGTCCCCAGCAGCGACGCCAAAAACTTGATGTGTCTCTAACTAACTATGATCACAATAAAGGCAAGCGCACCTATCGTTTAATAGTATAGTTATGGTAAGACCGGAACGTATCCACAAGGACCAAGAGTACTAGTAATTACTATCTTCTTATTATCTAGCTTAAGAACTGGAGTGATTTCTTTTAAACTAAAACTTAATTAAAAGCACGATAGAGAATGAATTAAGAAAATACTTTTAGACAATTTTATGAGAAAGACAATACCTAAGGAAGAATTCACCTAGACTTCACTTATTACTTTTGATTCATACGATTTATTCACTTGACTTAATCCGTAAAAATCCCTGATTTATGTTAATATCTCTTTCGAGACTAAGAATAACTGACTCTAGGTTGATTAATTGAAATCTCTTTCAAATTAAAACCCCTATTGTCGCATTAATTCGATCTATGGATCCCCTCATTAGATTTGACTCTAATCCGGCAGATTTATGTCACCCTATTTCTAGGGTTGCAATCAACTCCGCTTAATTGTGTTGATCTACTCTTAAATAAGGACTTTTGCTCCTCTAAATAAGCACATTCGACTTGAATCAATAACCTGAATTATCAAAACAAGAATAAGAGCTCACAATTAAGAATAAGAACAATTATTTATCTTATAAATCAAATAGTAATAAGATCCGTTTTAGGTTTCAACCCCTTAGGTATTTAAGGGTTTTAGTTCATACTGATAGAGAAAAACATCTTAAAATAAGGAAAACTACAAAACATAAGAAAACCCAAAAACTTCAAGAGAAATTGATAGGAGATCTTCAGTCTTGATGGAGATCCTTCTTCCAAGCTGCTCCCGATGGCTGTCCTCGAGTGTTTTCTGCTTTCTACTCTGTGTCTGTCTTTAGGTTCTCCCCTAGGGTGTTTATATAGGCTTCGGAACACCTTTCTTGGCCATCAAGTGGTCTTTTCCAAATAGAATTAGCCTTGGGTTTGGCAGGGACACGCCCGTGTGGCACGCCCGTGTACAATAGTCCAGGCCGTGCTTGATTCTGGTCGTCACACACGATCGTGTTTAATAGCTTGGGCCATGCTCGATTCTTCTCGTTACACACGACCGTGTGGTCTACCCGTGTGCGACAGTCCATGCTGTGTTGATTTTTGAGGTAGACCCATTTTGACCCTTTTTGGCCCGTTTCTCGTTCTTTTCGACCTCCTGAGCTCTCCTGAGTGTAAAACATGAAATTAACGTATTAGGAGCATCGAATTCATTGAATCTAATTAAAATTTATCCAAAAATAAGCCAAGCATGGGATTAAAATATGTATAAATTATGGTTTATCAGAAGGAGATCCTCGACACCTTTCAAAAGGTAGAAATCAACATACCTCTTCTTGATGCGATTAAACAAATTCCACGTATGCAAAATTCTTAAAAGAATTATGCACAAGTAAGAGAAAGCTCCTGAGCAATGAAAAGGTGAGTGTCGGAGAAAATGTCTCCGCTGTTTTATAAAGGAAAATACCACTTAAATGTAAGGACTAAGGTATGATTTCCATATCTTGCAAAATAGGTAGTATGGGTATTAAAAAGCCATGTGTGACTTAGGCTAATCAATTAATGTTATGCCTTTGTCAATTTATAAACTACTTAATGCAAGACCTTTGAAGGAAACAGATGTAATTATTCAGCTTGCAAATAGATCTGTAGTGCATCCGGAAGGAGTGCTGGAGCACATTCTGTTAAGGTAAACGAGCTAATATTTCATGCAGACTTCTACATTATCAACATGGAGGATGGCAACTCAGCCAATTTGTCTGAGATACTTCTTGGGAGACTATTCTTAAGTACCGTGCGAACAAAAATTGATGTTTGGAGTGGAACACTCACAATGGAATTTGATGGTGAAGTGGTTAGGTTTAATGTTTATGAGGATATGGGACATCCCAATGATAATTTACAAATCGTACCTTGTAGGAATGTAGATCTCGATGTTAAGCAAGAGGAATTATCGATGATCCAAAAACCAATACATGAAGCTGTCATGAAAGCCTCGAAATTAGATCTGAAACCATTTCCAGAATGTATAAGGATTCCGACAGAGAAAAATGCAAACTTGAACAAAGAAGCTCAAAGACACCTCAATCCACTAATGATAGGGGAATCCAGGAAGGTCTTCAAAGATAGTGTGCAAAGGTTGAAACTTTTCTGCAAGAACATCCAAGTGCACGAGATGGAAAAATTAATTCTCAATGAGCCAAACGGATAACATTTATGGTCGTCGAGCTAACGACGTTAAACAAAAGCGCTTTTTGGGAGGCAACCCAAATTTATTTTCATATTGAGTTTTAGTAAGATTTAGGTTGTAAATAAATTTTTATTTAATCTAGTGAATTTTCTATTTTCAGGAATGTAATAGAGGTTATGAATTTTTCCAAAAGTCAAATAATGATGGTGGCGTGGGCACGCCGTGCTAAATGCTGACAATTATTTTCCAACGCTGACAACATCGATTCAAACACATAGGGAGTATTCTTAACCTTTCTCTTTGCTTGTTGATTGAGTTACTAAACTTTATTGCATATAAAACATGCTTGAGGACAAGTATAGATTAAGTGGGGGGATGAAAATGGTAAGTATGCATGGATGGTTGATTGATTTTGGCTGCATGTTTCTCTTTTGCATATGTTTAATCTTATACTAGATTTATTCGATAGTTTATTTGACGTTGAGTGATAAACAGTAAAAGTAACATATTTTAAGCCCACATTTAGCATGCTTTTGGATGATTTAAGCCCTGAATTGTGTAATTTGGTGCTCTTAATCCTTTGCTTTCATGTTTTATACTCAAGAGAGCACCCAATGACGAAAAGAATGGAAAACGGGCCCAAAATAGAGTAAATGGGCCATATCACAAAATCCACACGGCCTGGGCCCTAGCCACACGGCCGTGCCCCATTCAACAGGTTCGAACATGGCCTGGCCACGACTTACACAGGCGTGTGCCATGGGCGTGTCCCTACCGTAGGAAAGAAGAGTTTCACCCGGATTTTGATACTTAGGGGCAAAGAAACACATTCCGAAGCCTATATAAACAACCTAAGTATGACCAGAAAAGAGGGAACCGGAGGCTTAGTTAGGGGGCATCTGACTAGTCCAGAGGAGGCAGATTTGTGGTGATTTACTCGAAGAGAGCCAGTTGATCCATCTCAAGAAGCCAGAGTTGTACTCAAGATGGAAGATCTCTCCTTCAATTCCTTCAGAGGGTTTTAGGGATTTCTTATGCTTTGTTTTATCTTTTCTTTTGAGATGTTTTCTTTCATTATTATGAACTAAACCCTCAGATACCTGAAGAGAGGAAACCTAAGATGAATCTTGTTATCGTTTGCTGAACTATATGATAAATATTTGACTTGTTCTTAATTATGTTTCTTAATTCTTGTGTTGATATTTCCGGGATATTAATTCAAGCATGATGTGCTTAGGTGGAGGAGCAAAAGTCCCTGCCTAAGAGTAGATCTGGCATAATTAAGCGGAGTTGATCGCGCGCCTAGAGATAGGGTGACGAGATTTTGCCGAATTAGGGTGAAACCTAATATGGTAGTCCATAGATCGAGTTAATGCAATTCTAGGGGTTTTAATTAGAAAGAGATTTCAATTAATCAACCTAGGGTTAGACGTTAGTCGCCTCGAGAGAGGGATTAATTTACTTTAGGGAATCTTACGGATCAAGTCAAGTGAATAAATCGTCTGGTTTAGAGTTAGATAACAAGTGAAGTCTAGGTGGATTCTTCCTTGGGTGTCGTCTTAATCAATTGGTTTTTCCTAAAGTTATTTTCTCAATTCCATTTTTCTTTGTCTTAGAGTTTTTAGATTAGTTGATAGTTAATTTTAAATTAGATAAACAAATCCCTTAATTCTTAGGTTAGATAATAAAGAGAGTTAGTATTAGTAATTTTGGTTCCTTTGGGATTCGACATTCTGGTCTTGCCTTAACTATACTACTGTTCGATAGGTGCGCTTGCCTCAAATCGTTGTTATAGTTAGTTTCCAGGTTCGATCATTCTTTATATAAATTTTTAAGACTCTGACACGCGATCAAGTTTTTGGCGCCGTTGCCGGGGAACTGAAATATTAAGAACGCTCAATTTTTATTACTTTAGCCATTTTTATTTTTTGCAATTTACTTTTATTTTTCAGTCTATTTTTAGTTTTGCTAATTTCTTTCTTTTGTTCCTTTCAGGTACCTCTAGTTTATGACTAGAAGGAACCCAACAGAACCCCTACTTTACGACAGTGATATTGAATGTGCCGTTCGCAGAAATCACAGAGAGACAAGGCGAAGCTTAAACTACATAGAAGAAGAGCAAGAAGTCGAAATTAATACTACAGAAGAGATGGCAGAGAATAATCCGCCACCTCCAGAGATGGCCGAACATCATGCTCCATGTACTATGTATGATTATGCTAAACCTAGTTTAACAGGAACTGAGTCAAGTATTGTTAGGCCTACTATTGCTGCAAATAATTTTGAACTAAAACCTAACACTATACAGATGATACAACAGTTTGTTCAGTTTGATGGTTTGCAGGATGAAGATCCTAACACACACTTAGCGAATTTTCTAGAATTCTGTGATACCTTCAAGATAAATGGCGTTTCTAATGATGTCATTCGTCTTCGGTTATTTCCATTTTCTCTGAGAAATAAAGCCAAACAATGGTTGCATTCCCTTCCACGAGGGTCAATCACTACATGGGATCAAATGACCGAGAAATTTTTATTAAAATATTTTCCACCGGCCAAAACGGCCAAATTGAGGAATGATATCTCTTCTTTTGTGCAGATAGATTTAGAGACACTTTATGATGCATGGGAGAGATACAAAGACTTGTTAAGGAGGTGCCCACACCACGGATTACCTTTGTGGCTACAGGTCCAAACTTTTTACAATGGTGTGAACACTTCAACACGGCAACTAATTGATTTAGCTGCCGGCGGAACCCTGAACAACAAAACTCCTGAAGCAACCTATGAGTTTATAGAGGAGATGTCACTGAATAACTATCAATGGCAAGTTACTAGGACAAGGCCAGCCAAAGCAACCGGAGTTTTCAACATTGATGCAGTGACCGCACTATCAAATCAGGTAGAATTGCTACATAAAAAATTTGATGGTTTATATGGTTCTTTGCAGGCACATCCAGTTATGCAGTGCGACGCAAGTGAAGGAATGGCGAATCTTGAGTACCCACCCTACGGACAGGGCATGGAAAGCGAACAAATGAACTATATGGGTAATAATTTCCGATCTAACAATAACCCTTATAGTAATACTTATAATCCAGGTTGGAAGAACCACCCTAATTTCTCATGGGGCGGTTAAAGAAATCAAAGGCAACAACCATCCCAAAACTTCCAACAACAGCCCTACCCACAGGAAAAGAAGCCGAACCTTGAAGAGATGCTGACAAACTTCATAGCAGCCTCAAAAATACGGTCTCAAAATACAGAAACACGTTTCTAAAAGATAGAAACAAAACTTGAGGCATTGACACAAGAGTTCAAGGAATTCAGGCAACTTGCAAAGCAAATGTCTGAGAGACCGCAGGGAAGACTACCGAGCAACACCGAAACTAACCCAAGGGAGCAAGTTCAAGCCATAACAGCTCAAGATAGTGAAGGGTTAGACGCGCCTAATTCAAAACAAAAGAAGGTGGTAGAAGAAGATACGGTTGAGGTCAATAACAAGCCGAACCCAGTAATCAAAGAGTACAAACCTCGCATACCATATTCCGAAGCAATAATGAAAGACGACACAGATGAACAGTTCGGTAAGTTTCTTAAACTTTTAAAGAAATTACATATTAACTTACCGTTTCTTGAAGCTCTTTCGCAGATGCCAGATTCCAGGAAATTTTTAAAGAAGTTATTGACAAATAAGCGGAAGATAGACAAGGAATCACATGTAGAGCTGAACGTAGTATGCTCAACAATGTTGCAAAATAAACTACCACAGAAAATAAAAGATCCAGGGAGTTTTACAATTCCATGCTTAATTGGTAGTTTATCTATTGATAATGTGTTAGCTGATTTAGGGGCAAGCATAAATGTCATGCCTTACAAATTGTTTAAACAACTAGGTCTAGGGAAACCCAAACAAACTAGGATGGGCATTCAATTAGCTGATAAAACTATTAGAGTTCTTAGGGGTATAATTGAAGATATACTTGTGAAAATTGATAAATTTGTATTCCCAATAGACTTCGTCGTTTTAGACATGGATGAGGACAACGCGATTCCCCTAATTTTAGGAAGACCATTCTTAGCAACTGCCAGAACTAAAATCGATGTCGATGCAGGTGAACTCATATTTTATGTAGGTGAGGAGACAGTCACTTTTCAAGCCCTCGATTCAGCTAGAACATCGAATAACCAAGGTGAGAAAGTAAATTCTATTGATAACCATTCGGTTAACCCTTCTTTTCAGGAAGCACCACGAAAGAACACAACTGAATCCGATCCTAGACCCTATGCCAACAAAGAAATAACTTATGAGTAACAAAGGATTCAGATCGATGAGCTAGAAGAGGGGAAGAAGCGTCTTAAAGAAGCACTAGGGATACACAAAGCAGAACCAAGGCCACCCTACGAGACAAACAAGTTTAAAATTGGAGATCAGGTATTGCTAGATAAAGCAGATCCACGAGTGTCCCCTCCTGACCCTAACACTAGCAAGGAAATCCCTTTCAAGGTAATCGATGTTTTTCCATACGGGACAATCAAGGTAAGTAACCCTATGTTCGGTACTTTCAAAATAAGCGCTACTCGTCTTACACTCTATCATGATAATGAAACTGCCAGCACGAGGAAGGACTTTCAACTCCTCAAACCACCATGAATATACAAAGGAGAGGAGAGTCTAGCTTAAGACTATAAACGAGCGCTTCTCAGGAAGCAACCCGAGTACTAACCCCATTAACTTCTGCATATTTATCTTGTTTATATTATTTTATTCTCTCTTTACAACACCTAACTCTAAACTAACCAAAAATACAGAATTTCAAGCCACACGGCCTTGTACACAGTCGTGGCCGTGGCCGTGTGGATGCACCAAATCGTCGTACTGACATGGCAGAGATGGTATGAGTCAGAGAGAATCAATTTTCAGAGTCACGGACTCAAACCACCACACCACGGACACCAACAAAACCCCACGGCCGTGGCTGTGGTCGACACTATTAGATCACACATGGGCGTGGCGACCTGAGTATGGGCGTGGCGACCTGAACATGGGCGTGGGAGAAACGAACGAAGCCCACTACGGCCGTACGACATGGCCGTGTGAATCGACACACCTAGGGTACACGGGCGTGGGGATTTACCAGATTTGGAATTCTATATAAACCAACCCTCCCTCCCTCTTCTCAACCACTTCCCATCCCCTTTCTTCCATCCTATTCTTCAGAATTCTCCCCTTCCATATCTCTCTTCCTTAATCCTTCCCCAATTCCCGATCCCTAAAAACTCAATGTCAAAGAAACGGCGGAATCTAAGCACAGTCTCCCAGTAGGAGACCAATCTACATAAGTTCATGCCGGCCGCTTCATCCAAACAACAAGCCAAGGATCTTTGAGGCCATCTAACTATTCTTTTTCTTTACTCTTCTCCTTTATTTTCCTTCTCTTTGACTATCTTATGCTTAATTTAGTTTATTTTATTTTAGTTTCTTAGTGTCAAGTTCAAAAGGCTACTAGGGAATCACACCGAAACCACGACCAGTGCCTCAATACAGCCTTCGAAGTTCTAAAGGTTGCTTGGGAATCACTCCACTTCCACCACCCCAACACCTCCGTAGCCTTAGAGGTCACACCCACCTCGCGATCCATCCAACAATAAGAACTATTTGGTCCATTCATCTTTCATTTTAATTTAATTTAAATTTTTAGTTCCCTTCTCTTTATCTTTCTTTTCTTTAATTATATATTTAGTTTATTTTAAATGTGTCTTAATAATTCCTGGCTAATTCTCTACGAGCTCCCCAATTTCTTCATCTAGCGCAGAGCTCGATAGCAGCCACCACCCCTATCGACTTCCAACTCTAGGAAACCATCCAAATTCAGGAAGTCTCACCTCCCTCTCTCTCTTAAAATGCATATATATCTTTGTACATTGAGGGCAATGTACATCTTAAGTATGGAGGGGGTGAATAGTTATTTCAAGAAAGTGCCTAACTTTCTGCATTATTCTCAAATCCCTGAATATTATCTTGTCTTGAAGTAAGTTTTTCATATTATGTTTAAAATGAAATTTCTTTTGATTTATGATTTTTATTGATATGTTTTAGATTAAGTCATTGATAATTGTGCATTGATGATTAAATTTGAAGAATACTAGAGAATTAAGCATGATAAGTCTATTTTTCAAAAAAATTAAAAAAGATTGTTACGTTGTCTACCTGAATCTGAATGTTACCTTGAAATTTGAAATTTACGAGGTTGAAATCAAATACCCATAATTTTTGTGAGATTTTGAGCCTATTAGAGCATATATTATTTTTCATGTTCACTTTATTGATTATGAGTGTGTCAACATTGATTTGTTATTCTAGAACTTGCATTGATTATACATGTCGAGACCACACCTATGATTTGATATACTGAGATGATAAAGGCACCTAAGTTTTAACCCACTTACTCCATTAAAAAGCCTACCTTCATAATTAACCCCTAGTGAACCCCGTTGATCCTAATAACCCTTTTTATTAACTCACCTACTAATATTAACCCAAAACCCTATGTATTTGTTATCACCATTCTCCTTGACTCCCTTTATGTCGAGATTTGATTTGATCAATTGCCTAACTATTTTATCTATTTCAATTATTAAATCTATCCTTTATATTTGACTTGTTCTTAAAAAAAAGATGAAGAAAATTTCGAAATATATTCATTACTAGTTCTATGAGCTTATACATGTAAATTCCAAATCTTGAAAAAGAAGCTCATTTTATTAGTTTCCAGTTAATATAATTATTCATTATTAGTTCGTTGTTTCTAGTTAGGTAATTTGTCAAGTCAATCTCGATTCTAACCTTCTAATTCAGCCTTTATCCACACCTTTAACCCAAGCCCTATTACAACCCTGTTAAATACCTTATGATTTTTGTATCATCTCATTTTATAGTGGTGGAGATTTGATTTTCATGCAAGCTTATGGGATTAACTCTTCATGTTTGACTTTTGAGTGCTTAATTCTGAACCTTAAACACTTCGAGTGATTTGAGTGAATCTTTAGTAAGGATGTCAATTCTTGTCGATTCCTTTCTTCACCATAATCATCAAACCACTTTCCAAAGTTAACAAAGCATGAATAATTTCATGCTTCACTAAATTTCATCTTAGCCTTGGGCCGGTGTTCTTTCCGATCGAGAATCGTGAGATACGAATTCGTGCTAAAAATCCTTCCAATCGGTATTCATTTTTTCCTAAGTATCGGGATAGACCAATCATCCCTTAAAGTTAAACTCGATTTCAAGTCAAATTGCACGTTGGGTTGGAGTCGTGTTTGCTGACAGTTGGAGAAACGAGACGGTCGTGCTATATTTGGATCTCCGAGAACAAATCAAGGAAGAAGTGATCGGGTTTAAACGACCCACGCGGTTGAGGCCGTTGATTCGAGTTGGGTTCTTCAAAATGCAAGGCTCTTGGAATCTGGAATCGGGAACGCGTGTATCTCGGTTAGATAATCAGTAAGGGTTGGTTTGCAGGTCGTTACTGGAACCAACTACGAGAGGAAAAATTGGTGGTTAGGACGTTCTTAACTACTATAACCAGCTTATCTTTTGGAGGAGAAGATTAATTTTCGAGGATCGATTGTTGATACTGATTTTACCGAGTCTAAGGCTAATGCTTATTATCTTTGATACAAAATACGAATTTAGTCTCCAATTTAATTGCTAATTTATTTAATTATTTAATTATTTTTGTTGTTTCAATTATTTAGTTTCTAAACATTCTCGAAACCCCCCAATTACTTGTTTATTTTCGTTGCAGGAACGTTTAAAGTCGCACGATTCTTACCACGACCTTTGACACAACGAACATTCTGTTCATAAGTAAACACGGAAGTGATTACAACATCCAATCCCTGTGGACTCGACCCTACTACCACTCTTTACTACAATTTAGAGTTATTTTGTAGGAATTATTTTTGGTGGTTTCAACGCCCATCACTCTCCTATATCCATGTGCGCATGTTCATGCAGCATATGCGAGAGAAAACTTAAATGTTGAACAATTCATAGACGATATCTACAAGTTGCAACACACATTGCGTATCTGGGGAAGCGAATTTCCTGTAATCCCCAATGTCTTGAACTGAGAAGTTCCATTGCCTGCTTTCGAGATGGTGCCCGACCATAGTCTCCGTAGACATCCTAAAGGTCGACTACAATCAACGAGAATTCAAAATGACATAGACGTCAAGGAGACGGGCGAACCCAAACTGTGCACAGTGTGTTGAACATTCGGACACAACTGATCAACTTGCCAACATCGTGTCTATGTTTCTGGTCAATCATCTCATAATGCCAAACTCAAAGATGACGAATGATATATTATTGAACGCATGTTCTTGTAAAAAATTGTAAAAATGTTTAAATTATACAAATAACATACTTTATTCAAATTATACAATTGATTAAATATAATAATTAATACATATTTTTTCTTAAAAAATAATATACAAATTATAATACAATCTACATACATATTTAATTTAAAACAAATATTAATTCAACTGAAATTCAAATAAAGTAAAAAGTGAAATGAAAATGAAATTAAAATTAAAATTGGGAATGAAATGAAAAAAAAAATTGAAAATATATTTAAAAAAGATATACGAGTAAAATTTAAAAAAGAAATTGAACTTTTTGATTGAAATAAAGTTGAAATGAAATTAAACTTGAAATGAAATAAAATTCAAATTTAATAGAAATTGAAATGTATATATAATTAAAGAAAGAAAAAAATGATTTGAAATTACATGCCTGCTAAAAATGGCCTTTAAATGGTGAACACCAAGGCCTTCCAAAAATGGCCTTTGAATGGCTGGTACTAAGGTCCATGCCCGCTTACCAAGGCCTGAATTGACATGACATGAGAAAAAATAAAAATTTGAAATTAAAATTAAGTTTTAAATAAAAAAGTGAAATGAATATAAAATGAAATGAAAGTTGAAATGAATATGAAGTTAAATTAAAATATAAATTGAAATGAAAAAAATGACTTTGAAAAAAGAATAAATTGAAATGAGAAAAAAATAAATTGACATGACATGAGAAAAAATAAATTTAAATGAAATGAATATGAAATGAAAATAAATTACAAATTGAAAATGAAAAATGAAATAAATTGAAAAGAGACAAAAAAAATTAATATGTAAAAAACTTAAATTGCAATGGAAAAGGAAATAAATTTAAATGAAAAAAAATTTAAATGAAATGAAATGAGAAATGAAAATTGAAATAAAAAAAATTGACAAGATATATCATTACAGGCCTGTGTCAGGCTTGCGTCAGGACAGTCAAAATGGGCTTTGAATAGCTAGCACTAGCAGGCTAGGCCTGCTCCGACGTGATCCGATGAGTCTGGGGCTAAAACTTTGATTTGAAAAAAATTTTAAATGAGAAAAAAATTGAATTCAAATGAAATTTAAAATTTTGAAATGGAATTATATTTAAAATAAAAAAATTTAAAGAAAATGAAATTTAATTAAAGAAAATAAAATTTGAAATGAATATGAAATGATATTTGAAATGAATATGAAATGAAATTAAAATATAAATTGAAATGAAAAATAAATAAATTTAAATGAAATGAAACATTAAATGAATATGAAATGAAATGTAATTTGAAATGAATATAAAATGAAATGAAAAAAATATAAATTGAAATGAAAAAAAATAAATTGAAATGAGACTACTTGTTATTAATATGAAAAAAAATTGAAATGAGAAAATATAAAATTTAAATGGAAAAAATAAAATTTAAACGAAATGAAATGTTAAGAGAAGATAAAATGAAATGAAGATGAAATGTAATTAAATGAAATTTGAAATTGAAAAAAAAAATGACAAGACATATCATGACAGGCCTGACACAGGACTGTCAAGAGAGGCCACCAATTGGCCGACACCAGTCAAGCCCAGGACGCAAACGGTCTTTGAATGGCCGGCACTAACAGGTTAAGCCTGCTCCGACGTGACCCAACTAGTCAGTGCCTAAAATTATTTTTTTTTCCACTTTTACCTTTGCTAAGCCACTATGGTCCCCCCACTATAAATGGCATACTTCAACCTAAAACCCGATCACCAAAATTAAGAAAAACAAAATTTTAATACTTGGTGTCAGCTATCAGTGTCCCAAAACCAAAAAAAAAATCTGGTAAAGTTGGTGCCGTCAATCAGAGTCCCAAAACAAAAACAAAAAAAAATTGGGACCCAAAAAAGATGATGCCGGCCATCAATGTCTCAAAGGAAAAAAAATTGTCTTGGGACACGAAAAAGGTGTTGGTGCCGGCCATGTATTTGTCAGCACCCAAAAAATTTTTTTTTAAAAAGACTCTGGTGTCGGCCATTATATGACCATAACCCAATTTTTTTTTTCAAATACTGGTATTTTAGTATACTTGTATGATACGATTTAAAAAAATACTCTGATGTCGGCCATTCATGTCCCAAAAAAATTTATTTTTTAAAGCCTAACACAATCATCAGGCAATTATGGGGCCAAAATACGAGGGGGTGCTGGCCATTGGGTTCCCAAAACCCAAACTTACTATTCATTTCAAGCCATTTTGGTGAATGTTTTTAAACCATGGTCATTTTTGTAAATATTAAAATTTTTTGGGTTAGATTGGTAAAATGGCCACTTTTGGGAGAAGGAAATGGAAGCAACAACTGTCCAATACCATATATTGCCACCGCAAAGAAATGTAGTACGAGGCTTATCGGGTGAGGATTGAGACCGGAAAGTAGAAATATCGGTCCATTTGAAAAGATGCCCCCAAGGCTCAAATAGTCGAAACATGCATTTCCTTCATTGATGGATCAGGGGAGGCACTAAACACCTTGTATAGTGCACCAGCCAAAGTGTTTATTGTAGATACCACTGGTTGCATATCACAATAGAGAAAAACCAAAAGCCCTTTAGTCATTATTTCCTTGTCAGTGTCAATGTTATTTGTTCATCAACATTTGAACACTGCATTTGCACCTTACCTTCCTCAAGGTGTAAAACGATTCTAAATATACGTAAAGAGCGGATGCATCGTGTAGATCGTACAAGGGCCTTAGAATATCCTTGAGTACAACAATATCAAATAATGCAACTGTCATTCCCCCTCCAATTAAAGGGTGATACATATCAAATGCATCACCCATTAAAAGTGCACCAGGAGTTGGGTGTGGAGCTACATGCATACTTCTATTCGACATGGTTCTTATGTTCCCCTTATCGATTGTCGAGATAAAGGCGGCCTTCATTTCAGCAGGAATCTGATAATCCATAATCAATTTGGTTATGAGTTAATAAGTTATCTTTTCTTTGAGTTGGTTTTCCATCATTATAAGAGTAAAAATAGATATAAAAAGCATCTGGGGGGCAACCACAGTTTTCAAGTAAAGGGCCATTTCACCGTTGGAGAGTGAAGGTACTTTTTGACCAGGTATGTAACACCCCTAACCCGTATCCGTCGCCGGAACAGGGTTACAGAGTATTACCGGAACTTTTAAAACATTTTCAAATAATTTACATCAATTACTATTCATTTACCGAGATTATTCATAACGTCCCTTAAATGGACCCTCGAGGCCCAATATGAGCTTTGGAATTGAGTCGGGACTTAATCAAAAACTCTAAGAATTTTTTGCGACATTTCAAAAAAATTTCAAGTTCAGGGCTCACACCCCCGTGTGGTCCAAGGGACACGGTCGTGTGACCCTGGGACACGCCCGTGTTACAGGCCGTGTTCAACCCCGTGTAACTCTCTGACTTGTGCACATGGCCATGCCACACGCTCATATGCTAGGTCGTGTGGCACACACGGCTGAGACACACGCCCGTGTCTCTGCCCGTGTGCTCAATTCGAAACATTCTGTTTCTAGATTTTTAAGATGCAGGGGACATACGGCTGTACCACACGCCCATGCACTTGGCCGTGTGTCACACACGGTCTGGACACAAGTCAGTGTATCCGCCCATGTGGACAAAATATAGCCATTTTCTAGCTTTATTTCTCACCCAAACTTTTTACCAAATTCTTGCACCAACTTACATCCAAACACTAATTAATCCAAGCAATTTATAACATCTAACATGATATATTGATACATGCATTCATGCTTTCAAACTTCCATTTATAAGCATACTCATCTAACCTTCACAATCAATCAATATTAAACACTTGTGTTAACTCCGTAAAATAAATTTGAATACATATATACATGTACCAAAACATAATCATCACTAGCCATTCCAATGGCTAGATTACAATAATCATTTACATATACATGCCAATATGGCCAATATAACCTATACATGCCATTATAACCACAATTGAATTTACCATATTTTACCGACATGAGCCGATGGATAATGTGAGTGATCTTCGCCAGGCTTTCAATCCAACGAGCTTCGGATTTACTATAAAACAGGGAAATAAGACTAAGTAAACACAAAATACTTAGTAAGTTCGTATAACATGGTACTTAACTTACCATTCATTCTATGTTGAGGTAACTATGTAAGGCATATTCAATCAATTTGCCCTCAAGCCCTACACATATCCTCATTGCCCTTGTTAGTCATATAATCCATAATAATATCACAAACATATATGGGCTCAACAACAATCAAGTTTCCATGCACATATGCTTCCCACAACATGTATTCATTTATCATGTATAAATCATCTCTTTATATTACAAGTATAATTTCATAATAATTCATCTCGAGTTCAGATGATTTCATATCAGAACTTTACCCATATTACTCGGAATATCAAGGTCACGATTAGTACTCTCAAGGTGTACAAGTCTATAATCAAGGATGAACATACTCATCAAATAAATTCCATGTACAATATCATCATTTCATATTTCCATATATCAATTATCACGTATCGTCATTTTCATGTATTTCAGGCCGATTTGTGTATTAACTCATTTCTTATTCATATCTTCTCATGTCAAGAACTTTTACCCATTGAATTTATCTGAAATATCGATGGATACACAGGTAGTACACTCGTGGTGTACAAATTCGAATTTGTCAATTCATATTCAATG
This sequence comes from Gossypium australe, assembly GCA_005393395.2. Classification (NCBI taxonomy): domain Eukaryota; kingdom Viridiplantae; phylum Streptophyta; class Magnoliopsida; order Malvales; family Malvaceae; genus Gossypium; species Gossypium australe. The sequence continues at coordinate 125,877,505 of CM016614.1, read as the reverse complement.
GTACTCATAGGGTACTATTTCAGAGAGAACACTCTCGAGCCACATATATATAAACAACAGGATTACCAGTCCAAGCTAAATCCTTTTTATGACATATGCTCTAAGGAGCTTGATTTGGATTACCCATCCGGGCTAAATCCAATTCATAACATATGCTCGAGAGGACTTATATCAGGATTACCCGTCTGGGCTAAATCCTTTTTGTAATGAGGTCAATAGGATTTCTCATTCGAGCTTTAAACATATCCATTGATTTTCCATTTTATTCAATCGAGATTTAAACATTTTTCTCAAGCATTATCGGGCATGTGGTTATTTCATACATCCACAACATTCATATAATTCAAATAAACCCATTCCACATTCATTTCAAGCATATAAGTAACATTTTTATCGTTTATCCTTTATCGGGCATTATCATTTAATTTAAACATTTTCATTTATCGGGCTTGATTGGATATGTAATCATTTCACATATTTATGACATTTATACAATTTACGTAAACACAATCAATGCAAGCATGTAAATAAACACAATTTAGTTACGCTGACTTACCTTGACAATGTTCGTGTACGTAAAATCTACTAATCCGACATTTTCCTCTTTCCTCGTTCTAACTCCGAATTTGGTCTATCTGGATCTATACAAGTAAACTTAACATCAATTTATATATTTCTTATTCAAGTGGACTCAATTTTCATCTTAAGCAAAAATACCATTTTGCCCCTAACTTTTCTATAAATTCTCATTTCGTCCGTAGGCTCGGAAAATGAAACTTGTGTAATTTACTCCCAATTCCAAGCCTAACCAAAATCCCATTATAAAATTTACAGCACATATATTCATAAAATTTCAGAATTTTTTGTCAAATTTCACAACTTTACATTTTAGTCCCTAAATCATGTTTTCATCAAAAATCACTTTGTAAAAGTTGTTTATCTATCAACAACCTTTCATTTTCTACCATAAATTTATAATTTTCAGCATATTCATCCATGACATAACTTTTATACTTTGATAACTTTTCAAATAAAATCCCCCAAATAGATAGCTTAAACTATCTCAGTTTCAAAAATATCAAAATTACTAAAAATGAGATAAGAAAACTTACCCAATTTGGCCATGAAAGTTTCTTCTCTCTCTCCTAGGGTTTCCACGTATTATTTTGGGGAAGAAGATGAGAAAATAAGATGATTTCTCTTTTATCATCTTTTAATTAATTAAATATTTTCACTTTCCAATTTAGTCCTTGCCCTTTTTCTAAATTTCCATGGATGAGTCACCAAAATATCTACATACTTTCCTTTAATGGTCTAATTACCATATAAGGACCTATATTTTTGAATTCCATATCTATTTAATCCCTTTAGCTACTAGAATTCAACTTTTTTATTTTATGCGATTTGGTCCTTCTCGTAATTAAGCACATAATCAATAAAATTTTCTTATCAAAATTTTCAGAAGACATGTCTATCATAATACGGATCATATAATAAAATAAAAATAAACTTTATTTTCGGCTAGGATTTGTGGTCCTAAGACCATTGTTTCGATCACACCGAAACATCAACCAAGCAACGAATCTCAGTGCTGCTAATAGGATAAAACAATATAGCTGAAGGATATGCCAGTATGACATGTCCATGATTTGCATACGGAAGCTCATAGTTCTCCAGAACCAAACTGACAAAATAAAAGAGGACATCAACCTACATAACAAAACCCAAAAATATAATGAATATGTAACAACCCATTTTTCAATGAGATTGGAACAGTAGTTTCGGGACCACAAATTTGATCTGAAAATAAAGTTTATTTTTATTTTATTATACGGTCTGTATTATGATAGATATGTTGTGTGAAAATTTTGATAAGAAAATTTTACCGATTAAGTGTTTAATTACGTGAAGGACTAAATCGCATAAATACGAAAGTTGAATTCTAGTAGCTATAAGGATTAAATAGCTATGGAATTCAAAGCTAGATGTCCTTATATAGTAATTAGACCATTAAAGAAAAGTATGTAGATTTTTGGTGACTCATCCATAGAAAAATTAAAAAAGGGTAGGGACTAAATTGGAAATCAATAAAATTAATAGATGATAATTAACTAAAAAAAAAAAATCATCTATTTTCATATCATCTTCCCCAAAATTTCTATGGAAACCCTAGGAGAGAGGAAGACAATTTTTCAAGCTTAAAAAGGTATGAAATCAAGTCTTGTTTTTAATAAATTTTATATTTTTGGAATTGGGATAGTCTAATCTTTCTATTTAGGGGATTTATTTGAAAAGTTATCAAGGTATGAAATTTGGGTCATGGATGAATATGCTGAAAATTAGAAATTTATGGTAGAAAATGAAAAGTTATTTATAGATAAATAACTTTTACAAAGTAATTTTTGATGAAAACTTGATTTAGGGACTAAAATGAAAAAAAGGTAAAACCCATGGAAAATTCTAAAATTTGTGAAATTTATGTGCTATAAATGTAATATATAAATTTTGGCCAGGCTTGAAAAGAGGGTTAAATTTCATGAATTTCACTTTTCGAGCCTAGGGACGAAATCGAAATTTTGAAAAAGATAGGGGCAAAATGATAATTTTGCCTAGGAAGTAATAGAATGCAAATGTGTATGAAATGTGATAGATTAATAGTTAAATTTATCCATATAGATCCGGAAAGACCAACTACGGAACTAGATCGAGGAAAGCAAAAGGTTTTCGATTAGTTGAAATTCAAAAAAAATGAACCATTTTCAAGGTAAGTTCGTGTAACTTAAATATGTATGTTAAATGCTTGAATTGAAATGTATGATTGTGTTGATATGTATGAGATGATATACATAGTGAAATAATCATAAGCTGTGAAATGTGGACAAATTGTCATGTTCCGGTTGAACGTTAAAATTTGATGGATTAAGGTGATATTCTTGAACGAGAATAATACTACACATGTTGTATAAAGGATTTAGCCCGGACGGGTAATCCTGATGTAAGCCGCTCGAGCACATGCTATAGGTTGGATTTATCCCGGACGGGTAATCCAGATTAAGCTCTTCAGAGCATATGATATGAAAAGTATTTAGCTTGGAGTGGTAATCCTGTAACATAATATGTGGCTCGAGAGTGTGCTCGTTAATTTTGTTCCCTAATGGGTACTTTTGGGTATGAGTTGAAAGATAGTTGTCATGTATACCTTGAGTATATTAACTGGATGTCCATCGACATTTTAATAGCTCAACGAAAAGGATTCTCGAAATGTGGGAAGGTGAAATTAAATGAAAGCTTATGTTGTGATGAGCTTATATATGTTTATTTGATATCCATATGAGAGTATGTGACTAACTTGTTTGAATAAGTGTATGTGCTTAGGTAACTTACCCAAAATTGGTGGATTGTTTGTTTCTGTATGCTTGTATTAATAAATATAACTAGTAAGTTTATTTCCCGTTATACAAACTTACTAAGTATGAAAATACTTAACCCGTTTAAATTTTCCCTGTTTTATAGTGCTCGCGAAGGTTGGAGGTCGATCGGAGCATTAACCACACTATCCACTATCTCATTTTGGTATAAATAGAAATCTCATTTTGGTATAATGGCATGTATAAGCTTATTTGACCAAATGATGGCTTGTAAGTGATGTTTCGTAATCTAGCCATTAGAATGGCTAGTGATGGTTTAAGTTTGGTTATGTATGAAGTTATTTTATGGCAATTACTTAAGTTTATGATGGGTTGGTTGATGGGATTATATCAAGCTTATGTGTTTATGATTAGAGTATATTTAAGCCAAGAGTACATGTGATGCTATAACATATTAGACGATTTAACTTGGGCATAATTGCAAAAAAAAAAACCTCAACTTTTGGGGGCTTTTGGTTTTGTGCCATTGACCTTTTTATTTTTTGATTGACACCCTCAACATTACAATTTTTTAAGAAATCAGCCCAGTTTTAACTGTCAACATGAGTTGATTGTTAATCAAACTGTAGGTCAACATAATAGCCCATGTGGCATGCCACATAAGCGCACAACATCATAAATGACGTCATTTATTAAACAAAATTTTTTCTCTCATTTTCTCTCTTGCCAAACACCATTTTTCTTGCATCTACAGAAGGCTGTCTGACACCGGCTGTGAATGGACATGGAAGTTAAGCCACGCTTCAGATAGGAGGAGTTTTATCTGGGGAGCAGGGAGACAGCCAGAATGAAAAGTGCATAGTAGCCCAGCAAGTGAAAGAGGGATTGGGTCGGAACTCTGAAGGGTGTAGGAAAGAAGAAGATCATACACAATCTGGGGTAAGAGCGAGGCCAAATAGATTTAAAATATTGTAAGATTTCATCAATGATCTGGGTTCTAAGCCTCAAAGATAAGGAAGAAAGAAATGAAAATAGATTCTGAATCCGCCTCGATTTTTCTAAGGCAACAAGAATGTTAGGGAGTTGTTCATAGGTTTTGGCTTCGAGAGCTGCTTTCACAGTTTCTTCCACAGCGTTTAGTGAAGAGGTTGAGTGAACTAAGAAAAACTGAGAAAGACATGGATACAGATTGAAGAGAGATTTGCGGAGCTTTGTTGGTCTAATGGCCATTTGCAGTCTTACAAAATATTAATTTGCATAAGAATGAGCAACCAGGAACACAATTAATCATTAAAAAAGTTAACAGAACTGTTAAATGGCAACAACAAGAAAATAGAGTAGTTAAATAAAATCAAGCTTCATTTGCAAAACTTTGTTGGACTAGCGGCCATTCCAGGCTTAGAAAATAGAAACTATCAATTTACTTAAGAATGAGCAACATGGAAGACAATTAATCATGCAAAAACAGTGCAACACAACTATTAAATGTTGTAAACCCTAATTTGCTACGATTAAGGACTTAAAAATTTTTTTTATCTATGGTAAATCTCGTAAAGGTCTTTTTATCAAGAAAAATAGTGTTTGGCAAGAGAGAAAAAGAGAGAAAAAGATGGCATCCGATAGTGGGGAAAAAAACAATGATTTTAAGTTGAAAGTGTGGTGTGGGTTTACAAAACTTGCACAAAAGCATGATTATAATCATGATAATAGAGATTCTTGTAGATGAAATGAGCCAACCATATGTTTTGAAGAAGAAAAATGGTGTTTGAAAAGAGAGAAAATAAAAAAATGGCAGCAACCATGTGTTTGGCAAGAGAGAAAATGAGATAAAAAATTTTGTTAAATAGATGACGTCATCTATGACGTGCACTTATGTGGCATGCCACATGGGCTATTATGTTGACCTACAGTTTGATTAAAAGTCAACTCACGTTGACCGTTAAAACTAGGTTGATTTCTTAAAAAATTGTAATGTTGAGGGTGTTAATCAAAAAATAAAAAAGGTCAAGGGCACAAAACCAAAAGCCCCCAAACGTTGAGGGTTTTTTTTTTTGCAATTATGCCTTTAACTTGCATGATTACAATGTTTGGATTGGTTGATATATGTTTGCATGATTTGATGTAGGGTTGTGGTAAATTGGGTGAGAAAATAAAGTTAGGAAATGACTTTATTTTGTCCACACGGCCAAGACACACCTATGGGCATGTGATTTGGCCGTGTGTCCCCTGCATCTTAAAAATAAGAAACAGAATGCTCAGAACTGGACACACGGGCAGAGACATGGTCATGTGTCTTAGCCGTGTGGTTGACACGGCCTTGGACACGGGCGTGTTACACAGTCGTGTGAAAACTGCACCTAAATTTCAAAAATAAAATTCACCGCACGGCCTAGCACACGAGCGTGTGACTTGGCCGTGTGACTTCAATTTCTTCATGCCTTATAAGTCAGAGAGTTACACGGGTTAAAGACACAGGCGTGTGTAGTCACACGGCCTGACCACACTGGCGTGTCCCTAGACCACACGGCATATGAGCCCTGCAACTTAGAATTATTTTGTAATTTAGCAAAAATTCTTAGAAGTTCCGATTAAGTCCTGATTTGTTTCTACTGTTCATATTGGGCCTCGAGGGTCCATTTAAGGGACGTTACGAATGATCTCGATTAATGAATAGTAATTGGCGTGAATTATCTGAAAAATGTTCTAAAAGTCCCGGTAATGCTCTATAACCCTGTTTCGACGACAGATACGAGTTAGGAATGTTACAGAATATCTTCTTGTTGTCTCCAAATGCAAAATAAAAAAATGAACAGGCTTACAGAAACTTGATTAACTCTAGTAAATGTTCAATAATCTTTAACCTTAGGGTCACAAAGAGAGCGTCGTAGATTTGAGAAAGAATTGTCGCATACAATAGTAAGGAGAGCATAGGCTTTTGACTCTCGACCACCCTTAGTTTTGTACTGTACTCCTTTGATAGTCCCATTTTCTTCAATGAGAGATGTCACTGTTCCTTGTTCAATACTTACACTGCATTATTGTAAAGGAAGAGAATTTGAACTAAACTTGCTTTGATGGTTATGAAAAAAAGCTAATAAAGTAGAGAAATGTTGAATTGTTCGTTGATGGTTAAATTTATGATGGGAAAAAATAATTACTTGGGAAGAGAAACAGCTTTGTGACGCATCCTTTGTATGAAACATCCATTATGAAAGCTCCTTCCAGCTACATCAGATTGGAAGTGTTTAAGGGTATAAAACAACCTGGTGTTCTTCCCATTCTTGTATAGAACATAACTAAAGACTCGTTGAGCATCGATCTCATGGACACAATTTGAAGTGAGAATCAAGGTGTCAGAAAGGGTATAAAAAATATGGGGGAAGGAGAAAGAAGAGTGACTAAAATAGGTTCCTGCATGCCTTGAAGACCCAGTTCAAGTAACTTGAGGTAGCCCTCTGGTTGCAAAAGTTCACCAACAATTTTGTCAGGCTGGTTTAGATCTCTCTTGATCACACGCACTCGTCGTCCTTCCTGAAACATGTAAGCTCGTAATATAGTTAATCAAATATCAGGTAGATTTTGAATATAATTGAAGAAGGATGTAGTTGGATTGGGACCTTTCCAAGTGTATAAGCAAGAGCAGAACCAGCAACACCAGCACCAACTACGATTACCTCTGTAGCATTCCTCCTATCAACCTTCCCATTCCTTGTTTTGTTTAAGCAATATTCCCCTTGAAGCACCATTGAAGCGTTTGTGTTTTTAAAAAATCTTGTTAATAAAGTATTGTATAAGAAAAGAAGCCACATTAGAGAAGCTATCACTCCTTCAACCATAAAATTAAAAGCTATAATATGAAGAACAAAAAATGGGAAAACAATGAATATTGGTATAGAAGAAGAAGGGAGGAGGATGACAACTTTAATAACCTCGTGGTTTCTGATTGTTGTTTTACGTGTAATTTTAGCAGGCGTCGGCATTGGCATATGGCAAATGTGACTGTAGAAGGCCCAAATTGCCCGGGGCCCATTTAACCCAATTAAAAAATCGGAGCCCAAACCTACAACAAAATTAAACCCCAACCAGACCCATTTCATTACACCTAAAACAACCTAAACCTACCCAAGCCCATTACAAACCCATTAACAGGCCCAAAACATTAAAGTTTTTTTAGAAAAATTTAGGGTTTCTAAAGCCCTAAATTAGCCTAGCCGCTGCCCCTCTTCTGACCCCTGACTTCTGACGCCACCTGCAGCACCACCGGCCACCGGCCACCGGCCATCACCACTTGGCCACTTGCTCCACTTGCACCTGCAAAAGCAAGAAAAGACAGCATAAAAATAGTCAAATAAATCGTGTAAAAAGGGCTATAAAAGCCGATTCTAAACATTTTGTAGAGAGAGGTTTCCCTTTTTTTTATATCAATACCAAAAAAACTGAGATTTTGAATGTAAACATTGAGAAATTGAAAGCATGAATAGAAAGCTAAAAGGTTGATTTCATTTTCGTTTTTTGTTATTTTACTGTTATTTTTTTAAAAACTTTATAAACGAAATAAAAAAGGAAGAGCAAAGAGGAAAGAAAATGAACCTGGCCTTGCGCACCGTCGGCCACCATACGCGGTGGCATGAGCGGCTGAAGGAAGGTCGATCGTCGGGCAAAAATGGGGAGAAAGAGGGTTGCCTTTTTTGGGTTTTGTTTTTGGAGAGAATGGGGTTTTGATTTTTTTTCTTTTCTCCAGAAACACTCAAAATGAGTGTAAAACAAACTTTTTTTTTTCTTTTTGACTTTAATAATAAGCAAATGGCGCTGCTTTAATCCAAAGGTGCTGCGCATATTCCTTCAAAAGGGATATCTACGCTATGGGTCCTTCTCTTTTGCAGCGCCATTCGATCAGCTCCCATCTAGTATTTTTCTTTTTTTTAGATTGGCCCTTTTATTTTATTTCATTTTTGATTCGGTCCGAGCTAAAAGCTGCGCATCTGGGGGTTGGGTTATTTACCCATTTGGTCCCCTTTATTTTATGCGCATGACGCGGTGGTCCTTATTCATTTTTTTGATTTATTGCAATTTTAGCCCCCTAGTTTTTATTCTAATTTCAATATAATCTTAGATTTGCTTAATAAATTTATTTATTCATCTGTTTTCCTTATAAATCATATTATTATTATTATTGTTTATATATTATTATTATTATATTTTTTTACTATTATTATTATCACTATGCTATATTTGTATTTTTTATTAGTTACTATTAGTATTACTACTATTATTATTTTATTTTTCTTTCAAGTATCATCACTATTAGTTTGTCATTATTATTTCTTATTTTAAGTATCGTCATTATTATTTTGTCATTATTATTTCTTATTTTATCATTTTATTTCTATTACTATTTATTATTATTATTATTATTATTATTATTATTATTATTATTATTATTGTTATTATTATTATTATTTCTATTATTATTCCATTATTATTATTATTAGTAGTAGTAGTAGTACTACTATTATTATTATTTTACTATCGTATATATGACTTACCTATTTATCGGTTTTACCATTAAAGCTTTTATTTTTATTACTCTTATTTATTGTTATATTTATCTTTTGTCACTTTATCCTATTATTTTTCTTTTAAGTTACATAATTTGTTAGTTTCATTTTCTTCTTATTATTTGCACTATTCGTTTATTATTATACCTGTTAATATGATGATTTAGTTCTTTTCATTTTTATAAACTTGAATTACATCAACTTTCGCCCGACACAAAATTGCTTTCGTTCTCAATGGCAATATTCCATGTTTAGAAATTCGAGAAATCATGCCCTAAAGTATTGGGTTTCAATTTTTTCTCGTTTAATCTAAATAAACGAATATCCTTTTAAAACAAGTACATTTTTAAACAAGAAGCTTATTCTCGAAAACTCGAAATATCGTGTCCTAAAGCATTGGATGTGATGTTTTGTTATTTCGAGATGAGACTTTCTAAACCAAGGCAATGTTCTGTATTTAGAAACTTGAGGAATCGTACCTAATCGTGCTGGGTTTCGGTTCTTTGATGTGGCCAAATAGTGAAATACCCTTTTTTAAATTGCAATGCATGAATTTTGGAGATCATGAAATGATCTTGGTATAGAGGGTTGAAACATCGTGTCCTAACGTGCTGGATGTGGTATTTCATCTTTTCGGAACAAGAGAATTTCGATATCCAATTCAAATTATCCAAACATTTCCTAAAGGATTCGTATTTGAAAATCCTTTCAAATTTTCGACATTAAGACGTTAATTAATTAATTCGATACCAATTTTGGGCGTGACGAGGGTGCTAACCCTTCCTCGCACGTAACCGACTCCCAAACTCGTTTTCTCAAATTTCGTAAACCAAAAAAAAAATGTTTTAGTAAATCAAAACGTTTTATTAAAACGAAGGTGATCCGATCACACCTAATAAAGATCGGTGGCGACTCCCATTTTATTTTCATTTTCAAAACTAAGTCGATTCCCGTTTTTCTAAAAAAAATGGTTTCGACAGTGACTATATAATAAAGGTAAGTTATAAAATTTAATATGATATTAATTAATTGATTCTATTGGTTTGCTAGTTTGAGATGGTCTTTTATGATCATGATTGGAAAAATTGGGAGGAATCAGCTCAATAACTGATAATTTATTTAGTTTAATAATGATCTTAAAATTAATTTATTTTACTCTATAAAATATTTTACTAATTACTTATCCAATATCAATATTAATTTATATCATAATATGTAGAGTTATTGGATGTGATCATAGTTCTAGTAAAAGTAAAGAAACAAACAAATCAAAAGAGCTTGAGTTGTTTGCTTGGTTTCCCCTAACATTTTCTTATTCTTAGAGAAGAAAGATTTAATTTCTTATTTTAAAAGAAACCATGAAAAGTTGACCTCTCCATGTGTCGGGCCAGTCGGAAGGCAGCACGAAAAGCGAGAGAATTTGGGTAAAAATATAAATCCCAAAAATAGATTTGGACAAAAAAATAAAGCTCATTTAGAAAACAGGTCAGGCCTCGGGTAAGGCTTTTGGCCCAAATATGAAGAAAACTATTTTTTTCCTTTTTTATTTTTATTTTTTGCTATTTTTTTATTATTTATTTTCACTATTTTGCTACCATTTCACAATTATGTTGCTACTATTTTGTTGTTAATATTTGGACATTGTATAAATCTTATTTTATTGTTAATTTTGTTACTATTTTAGAGGTATTTCACATTTGCATGTTAAGTTGCATTTATCTTAGTGTTATTTAAGTATACATATTTTTTAAAATTTATTTTCAATTTATTGGGAAACATTTATTTTAATATTTTTAGTATTTTTGATGTATTATATTTTTTAAAATATATATATATAATTAATACGGGCAGGCTGGGTCGGGCATGAGTTTTAGCATTTTTATCCAAACCGAGCTTGGGCAAAATTTTAGTCTCATTTTTCAAGCCGGGCCTAGCAAACAAGCCTAAATTTTTGTTGGGCCCAGCCCGGCCCGACCCATGGACATCTCTAATTTATAATAACATTTATAAAACAGCTAGCCTTTTTCTTCTTTTTGGGTAAACTATCAAAATAGTCACTTTTGTTTGTCTTAAGTTACATTTTAGTCACTGAGCGTTAATTGTTGTTAACGGTGTAACAGTAAGCTAATATGACACGTTAAATCACCATTTCAAACGAAAATTTGAGGTTAAATTATACAATTGGTCACTATATTTTTTTTGTTTTGAATAATTCAATTTTTTCTTTTATGTTCTTTGAACTTTCCTTTTTTTTATCTTCCATTTTTTCTCATTCTATTTTCCTCCCTTCTCTATTTCTTTTAACGTAATTTTTCTATGTTTTTTTCATTTGTAAAAATTAGTCTCTATACTTTTTTTTTTGAACAATTTAAAATTTTTTTCTTATTTTCCTTTTCTTCTTCCCATTTATTTTTCTCTCTTCTCATATTATTCACTATAGAAAAAACATAATATTTGCCTACCAAATAAACCAAGTCCTTGTTTCTTTCACATGATTCCTAAATTGAATTTCACTAAAAATCAAATATCAATCATTCCTAATCAAATCTCGATTTGAATATAACCTAATTTTGAAACTAAAATTGGATCTAATTAATCAATATAAAAAACCATATCCTTAATCAAATCTAAACATAATTTAAATTCTTTATATTCTAACTTTAATAGAATCGTGTAGATTATTCATTTACCTTTCTTTTATTTTTTGACGAATAAAACTAAGCAAACGATAAAATTGATCTAAACCTTCGTGGATATTCCCAAGCAAGTTTGATTTAAAGCCAAGCATGGATGAACCAAAGAGAGAAAGGGAGCATGGAACCAAATTGGTTTGGGTAAATTTGAGGGTAAGTTTTGTACGGTGGTCGTTTTAGTCATTGAGAGTGTAGAGCTCGTTTGAAGAATCCGTGAAACAACGTAGTTTCGAGAGGGAAAAAATGTTGTAGGTAAGATAGATAAAGTGGTTGTGGGGGTTGGTTAGGAGGTTAAGGGAACGGACTCAGGAAACTTTGTTGAGGGTGGACTGTCATAAGTCACAATTGGCGAGGTCTTCGAATGAGGCGAGCTTATGGATTAGGGCATTGAGAGATTTAAATTGGTTCATTAAAGCAATTATGGACGATGAGGGTTTGTAATTGTGGGGTGATAATATGTGAAACAAGTTTTATTTTGGTTTCAACTTTTGCCTTTTCTTTTTTCATAAACATAAAAGAAATTTTAGCAAATGGAAAACATAAAAAAACTACATTAAAAGAGATGGAGAAAGCGGGAAAACAAAGAGAGAAACATAAGAGAATGGAAAATAATATGGGAACCTTTGTTCCCCATTCTTTAACACTGCATTCAAAACCAAAACAATAATTAATTAAGTTTGCTTGTAATATATCATAAACGAAGTTCAAGGTTTTCAAAAATGAATCGATCAGGACATTGGTTCCCAATTCAATCGGTTCGATCAGTCTGACCAGTTCGATTACAGAAATTATTAAAAACAATTTGATTCGAACGATTCACGATTTAACTAGTCTAACCCCTTATTCCAAACCAGTACCACGGCTAGTTCTCGATCTAGTCGATCTAACCAACTAATCCGATTCTGAAAACAGTGACTAAACTTCATGCATTTAATTTAATACAATAAAAATATTCAAGATTTTCATCTATACCATAATTTTCACAATTTGAATTTATAAATCACTGATTTTAGATTTATACCTAGTTAATTCTTCTTATTTAAATACAAATCAAATTATATGATTTTAATATTTATATAATATGATAAAGTTGAGAGCTTTCTTAATATTTTAACGTTAAAAAATTATAAATATATAAAAATGAAAAGTTACATTTTATATTTTCGACATGATTAAAAAAAGCTCCTTGGAAGAATATACACAATCTATTTTATCTTAAATTGTTCATAAGAAACTGGAAAAGACATTTTTTTCATTCAAAATCAAGGTTTTCAAAACCCAATCATGCCACTAGCTTGCTGATCAATTGGTTCAACCGTCCAATCAACCCATTTATTTTTCTAACCATTTGGTCTAATGCCTTTCTCCAAACAAGTATTCGACCATGTTCAAAATCTTCCTAAATAATTAAATTTTGAAAATGTTTTTAAAACTTAAAATTATTAGCTGATTGAGTTTTAACTCGATTAGTATGGATATTGTTGCCAATGCAAGGGAAGTGGGTTTGAGTGTGTTGAAGTGTATTATCATTCTATTTATGAAATTGTTAAAATTAATTAAAATTAATTCAAATTCAAATTTAATTTTGAATTATCAAAATAATGCTCGACTTTAAAATAATTTAAATCTCAAATTTTGAAATAATAGATTTATAAATCATAAAATTTGAAATCCGACTTCGAGTAGTCAATTGTTCCTTAATTTCCAATATAAAATACAAAAAAAATGGGATTTGATTAGTAGTTTAGAGTAGGTAGGCCTGTAGCTAGTCCTTTTCACCCCCCCACCCCACCTAAACCTTAGGGATTTTCAGGTGGGATTTATCAAGCTATTAATTAATTAATCACAACTTGAACGTGCACTGCTGAAAACCGTATTGCTTTTGTTTTAATATTTACTTAAAAGTTTGACTTGCACAGTAAGTAAACAAAACCCAGTTTGGTTTTCCTTCCCATTTTCCTTTCCTCAACAAAATTAACATTTCTAATGACTTCTTTATCTAAACAAGAGCAGGTGGATGGTAAAAATTAAATCTGGCTATATACATCAATTTGTTTTTCTTTTTTAATGATTTTGTGAACATAAACCCTTTGGTGTTACAACAGGGAGAAGGCAGAATATGCGAATGTGAATTGGGATGAACTTGGATTTGCTCTAACTAAGACTGATTATATGTACGTTATGAAATTCACTGAAGAGGAACAAATGTTTTGCAACGGAACCTTAACTCGCTTTGGCAACATTCAGATGTGCCCTTCATCTGGAATATTAAACTATGGCCAGGTGACAAGTCATTATCACTACTCTTATGTTATCCGTATCAGATATGAAACAAATGGTGGCAACAGGGGTTATTCGAGGGGCTAAAGGCGTATAGGAAGGAAGACGAGGGGATTCTGCTCTTCCGACCCGAAGATAACGCTCTGAGGATGAAGGTGGGTGCGGATCGAATGTGCATGCCATCACCAACCGTTGACCAATTCATAGATGCTGTCAAAAATACTGTGTTGGCCAACAAGAGATGGGTATTCAACTTAAGACTCTACACTCTACCAGAAAATAATTACTTCTTCTTGCCAAAGAATTTGTGTAGTAAGTTAATAATATTTATGTGATACAGGTACCTCCTCATGGGAGAGGATCATTATATATTAGGCCTTTGCTTATGGGAACTAGTCAAAATCTGGAAGTGAAACCATCATCAGAGTACACGTTCTTAGTGTATGCTTCCCCAGTGGGCAATGGTCTCAAGGTATGCTGCTGTCTGATGCTTCATTAAAAGTCAAGCATGTATGGGAGTTAAGTAATACTTTGATTCTTGAAGGGTGTTCTAAACTTGATGGTTGAAGATAATGTCCATAGAGCTACTCCTGGTGGTACCGGAGGCATTAAAGCTGTCACGAATTACTCGCCCGTAAGAATTGGTTTTGCTGTTTCATTTCTTTTTGGTGCATGATTGTGTTATGTTGGTTTTGTTGACTATGTTCTGATTGTGCAAGCAGATTTACAAGCCATTAACTGAAGCAAAAGCTAAAGGGTTTTCAGATCTCTTATATTTGGATGCATTGACTGGAAGCAACATTGAGGAATGTTCTGGTTGCAATATCTTCATTCTTAAGGTAAAATTGATGAGTGTTGGAGTATTTTGTAGGGTGGATAGTAAAGGACATGAGAAAAATTGCAAAAAAGAAGCAGCATACTAACAGTCATATGTGTATTCAAATACAGGGAAATGTTATCTCAACTCCAACAACTCATGGGACAATTCTCCCAGGAATCACAAGAAAAATCATCATGGAAATTGCATCTGGTTTTGGATACTAGGTAACTCATCAGAAATAACTATGTGTATGTATTCGCGTGCCTAGTAATCCTGGAGTCCGGATATCTGGTTATCAGGTTGAGGAACGAGCTATTCCGATCAAGGAGGTGTTTGATGCTGAAGAAGTCTTTTGCACAGGAACTGTTGGGTGAGGGTCCCACTATGTGGGAATCCCTCAAAACATGCCAGGTTTTATGGCATTTCTTTTGTTTTTCTTTATCATTTCCTTTTGTCTCCATTTTTTTTGTCTTGTACGTGGGGTGTGGCAGGCCATTTTTCTTTTGTCTTTTTATGTGACTTTTGGGCAGCATTTATGGAGAGCAAAAATCAGATTTTAAAGGAGAGAAAAGGAGAGGAAAAACGTGAGAAACAGAGAGTTTGAAGCTAGAAAAACCAGTTTTTCAAGTTTGGTCCAGCAGTGATCAACTCTTCGATGGGAGGTCCATCCGTGGTTCGATTGAGCTGATTTTTGGACAGCAGCTAGGCGACAAGGTGTTCATGACTTTGTACGGTCGGATTTTTCATCCGAGTCCTGTAGCGTCAGAAATACTCGTTTTACAGCAGCTACTATTTTGGTGATGTTCTCCTATTTTTCTCTCTTTTGCTAAAGATTACATATTGTTAGCCTTGTTGGAGTTGAATGCTTGTTGTAGGCTTGATATTGTAATCTTGTAGCTGAACATTTGATTATAGTGGAGCTTTTGATCGGACTCTAAAGTCCCGTGGTTTTTACCCTTGATTTAGAGGGGTTTTCCACGTAAAAATATTGGTGTCTCTATTTATTATTTTTTGTTGAGGTTGCATTGGTTGATTTGTGGTTGATAGGTTGCTAGAGAACAAATATTTTTGTGCTAATGTGCTTGCCATAATATTTGACAAGAGTTATAGGAAGAGAAAGAACACCGGTTGTGCTTCGCTTCCGTTCGGTTGTTCGGTTTCTTCTCAACAGGAACATACAATTTCATGCTGACTGCAGTGGTGGAGATTACAGTTATCGTAGTTGCTACTTCCATATCAGTTTTTCTTATCGATCATATTAATGCAGGATCGAATACAAACTGGGAGCAGAAACACTGGCTCAGAAATTGCATACAACACTAACAGGGATTCAAACTGGTGTGATCGAGGACAAGCTGGGATGGACCATGGTCATCGATTGACCTCCTTTTTTATGATGCAATATCGACATTTTGCATTGGAAATTGCCATTTTTGTTTCGGTTTTCTTTATTTTCAATCAAAGGAAATGTTGTTTACTTTCAGGCGCTCTGTGAAAGTCAAAGAATAGTAATAGCTTAAATATTTCCATTGAGACAATCCAATCTTAAAGCTTTAATTTAACAGACGTCTTTCTTTATATAGACCCAATTTGATGAAAATGTGATTCATGTCATCCATATCCCTTTTCTGGTGGAGAATGACAAATCAGATTTTTCCTTCTGATTACGTTCAAGCTTTTCGTAGCTCCTTCTCATTAAAGCGATTTGTTCAATAAATTCCTATCTCCCTATCTATCTCTGAGGTGTTTGAGTTTTTCAAAACTCTATGTACATACAGAAGAGAAATGCTCTGTACGTTCTGTTTGGAGAAAGGAAGGATCCTAAAGAATTTATCTTTCTTTTAGTTGTTGAATCTCTCTTTGATTGATCAATGTGTCATATTCCGAATCCTCATTACGAATGAAATCGAAACGATCTCTGGATTGATCAGAAGATCCTTTCAATTGGCGAGAATCCGTTACTTGAACAAAACTAGATCTTGGCAACTTACCCATTCTGTGACTTTGGCATTGAACATTCCAAAAATGGGTACTACCGGGTTGGGTGAATTCAATAATAGACGTCTGGTGGAAAGAAAAAAGTGCATGATACCGAGAATTACTTCTAAATAAATTTTTAAAATCATATTATAAAACTATAGTATTTCGTGATTTATTGGTACATCGACTTTAATTCTCCATTAACCAATAATCTGAGACCATTAACATGGTTAAGGCCAAATCCATTTAAAGTATGCAGCAGGGAAATAAACAACTCGCACACACTCCCTTTCTAAAAAAGATAAATAAAATAACAATAAATTATAATAAATTACTTTTTATATTCTTATTAAAATATCATAATATTAACTAATTTGAATATTATTTAAATACATATTTGTTATTTTATAACATCATGTCTAAAATAAGCATTTTATTTCTTAAAACATTTTCTGACAACAATATTAACACTTAAATTTTAAATAAACTTTTTAAAATTACTTTTTTGCATCACCTTTTTAAAACATTTTAAAAAATAATTTTAAAAAAAGGGTAAATTACACCAACAGTCACCCAACTTTGGGGTAACTGACAAAACAGTCACTTAGGTTTCATTTCAGTCACCCAACTTTCAAAAAGTTACAAAACAGTCACTAATTAACAGTTACCATTAAGTGTTAACGAAATTGCTGACGTGGCAAGCCAACCAGCTGACGTGACAAGTTAACTTGCCATGTTAGTGAAGCAGCTCATTTTCTTCTTTTTCTTCTTCTTCTTCTTCTTCTTCTTCTTCTTCTTCTTCTTCTTCTTCTTCTTCTTCTTCTTCTATTTAGTGCTCTGCTAGTAGCAGCAATGGTAATGGCCCTTTCATTTCAGTGGTTTGAGTGGGTAAAAACGTGATTATCGGCTATGGTTCTAGTGCATGGTTGTCGTTTACTAACAAAATTTTATACACCGGGAACGGGAGGACAAAGACAACTGTTACGGGCGAAGAAACGACCCGTTTCATCGTACACTACAGCAGTGGAAAAGCAGCAGCACTGCTTAGCTGCGTCTAAAGCTCCACTTTGCAGACCATGGGATAGAGGAGATCTTTTGAGGAGGTTATCAACTTTCAAATCCATGACTTGGTTTGCTAAGCCCAAGGTTCCCTTTTCTTTCCTCTCTCTATTCTGACTATACACTTTCCTAAGCTTTTGGGTTTTTATTTAATAGATAAAGAGATGATCAAGTTTTCAGTTGTTTTAGGTAGTAAATGCTGTTAATTGTGCTAGGAGAGGTTGGGTCAATGTGGATATGGACATTATAGCCTGTGAATCATGTGGAGCACGTCTCCTGTTTTCTACTCCATCTTCTTGGACACGGCAGCAAGGCATGTCATCCATCAGATATTTCTTCACTTTGAACCAATAGTTTGAAAATTCTGGTATTTGTAAGGCTAAATTATTTAACTTTTATACTCTTCAGTTAAGAAGGCAGCCTTGATATTTAGCTTAAAGCTGGATAGTGGACACAAATTGCTTTGCCCTTGGATTGACAATATCTGTGATGAAAGATTGGTTGAATTTCCTCCCTCTGTGCCTGCTGATTTAGTTGATACATTTCGGGCGAGATCTGACTCACTCTTTCAACTTATAGCTCTTCCTGTTATTTCATCTTTGGCCATTGAATTTATGAGAAGCCCTCAGCTTGATCAATTTCTCAGACAACCCTTAATGCTGGATTGTCTGAAAGGGAACGCTGAATTTTCTCATTTAGAAAGGATAGAAGATGGTTCTGCTGTGGATTCTGCCAACTTGTATTATCAGGTATGTAACTTGTTTCTCATTTTGGTTTGCGATTACAAGTACATTAAGACTGACAGCTTTTGCCAATTTCAGTTGCATAAGTATGTGTACACTTAAACATGCATGTTTGTTTTCTGAAACTTTCTTCTACTGCATTTTCATACCATTCTACCTTCTTTCTGGTAAAAGGAGTAATAATAATCCAATGGATTCTCCAATTGATGACTGTACAACATCTCCTGCATTGTTGATTGTGGTTTTGTCTTTTATGGCTTCCTGGATTTGTGTTGGTGTTGAAGACTGATAAATCTGAAAATGTTGCAGGCTCAAAAGCTTTTAAGTCTGTGTGGCTGGGAACCACGTTCACTACCTTATGTAGTTGACTGCAAGGATGGTCAGAATCAGTTTGTTAAAGATGCTGATATTTTGAGTTCATCCGAGGGAGTTGATTATGGACTAAATTTGCGTCTCAACTTTTTTACGTTTGTATATTCTTGTTTTTTCCCTTTCCTGTTGGCTGCCTCTGTATAAAGTTGAAACACCAAGCTTCCATCTTCCATCTTCAACCTCTGTATAAAATTTTGTTAGTAAACGACAACCATGCACTAGAACCATAGCCGATAATCACGTTTTTACCCACTCAAACCACTGAAATGAAAGGGCCATTACCATTGCTGCTATTAGCAGAGCACTAAACAGAAGAAGAAGAAGATGAGCTGTTTCACCAACGTGGCAAGTTAACTTGCCACGTCAGCTGGTTGACTTGCCACGTCAGCAATTCTGTTAACACCTAACGGTAACTGTTAATTAGTGACTGTTTTGTAACTTTTCGAAAGTTAAGTGACTGAAATGAAACCTAAGTAACTGTTTTGTCAATTATCCCAAAGTTGGATGACTGTTGGTGTAACTTATCCTTAAAAAAACCTCAGTCTTTCACTACCCACCACGCGGTATTAGCTACTTTGACTAGTACAAGCCAGCAATGCTCAAAACAGATGGAAATGTAGTGAAATGATCCAAACATACTAAAATTATAAACAAAACAAAATTTAAACTATTTCAAAACAATTTAAGTTTTATTTAATAAATTAAATATTAAATTATAAGTTTAAATTATAAAATCTAATCTCTATATTACTTAAAAATATAATTACACTTGATGTATATAAATTTTAAATATTAAAAGGTATGTTTTGAATTTTTTAAGTTAAAAGTATTTTTTTAATTAATTAATTCATTTCATAAATGAGATTTTGTAATTGGGGAAAGAAAAGATATAACAAACACCTACAGTTGAAGGTGAAGGGCAAACTTTGTTAACTCATGTTGACAATATCGATTTTATCATAACTCGAATACCAGACTAATGAGAAGAATTAATAAAAAAACCAAACATCTATCAAACTGAAAAGTAGGATGATAAATCTATTCCTAAAAATTACAAAAGCGAAACTAATACTTGTAAAATAAAAACTTATTAAATAAAGGAAAACAACACAATACATATAAACCTTAATTATTTATAAGCCCTAACATTTACAAATGTATTAATTCTTGAGTAAACCATACTCAAATCTCAAGGTTATAAAACTATTAGTAAGTTTATATTTTAGTCATTTAACTTTAGAAAGTTACAAAATAATTATTAAACTATTTGAAAGTTTTCATTTAAGTTACTAGACTATTAAAATCGTTGTTCTATGCCCTTCTTTGTTCGCAATGTCTATAACAATTGAGAGCTCTCCTTCTCATTCTCTTTAATAGTTTAGTTTTTTTCATGAAACATTTTGAACGTCACAAATTCAAACTAAAATCCAAACATCTTTCTTCTCCGATCCCCTACATTAACTATGAGATTGAGTTGGAACTCAAGTATGTGCTTTTACTTGTTGATAGATACTGATCTACCATATTGATAATTAAACCGTTGCTTGAAGCTCGCTTGTCAAGTTTAAAAAAAAAAAAAAAACTAATAACCCAGTGACTTAAATAAAAAATTTAAATAGTTTAGTGATCATTTTATTAAGTGACCAAAACATAAACTTACGAATAGTTTAATAAGCTTGAGTGTAGTTTACCCTTAATTCATTTACTACAAAGAAAGAAATATCTTTTATTTGTGGTCCTCTTTCTTATGTTGTAATAATAAGATGATTTAGTTGTTCCAGCATTCTATTACGTGGTATTGTAAAAACTGAAGGAAGAAAGAGAAGTTGAGATCCATACAAGATGAATAATGATCCAAAGCCATGGACTTTAATGCTTTTCTTTTTATATAAATGCAAGGAAAAAGGAAAAAGGAACTCACATTTTGATTCGAAGAGGTGTCTGCATTATTCATGGCTGAGTTTGAAGTTTGAATCCACGACATGTGAACTTTGGGCCCCCTTCATTACATCTTTTTTTCTAGGCATTAGGCAGGGGAATCCAACTGACGTCATCATCATCCATTCTAGCATTTGGTCCCAGAAACATAGCATTTCTTTTATACATAACTACACCCTTGATTACATTATTTTCTTGAGACAAAACTGCTGCAAATATATTACAAGAAAAGAAAAAGCTTCTACACTACATATTTTGATTTATCACCTGCTGTTGCTAAACTAGATATCTGCTGCAATTTCGAAACTTGAAACTACAAACTAACTTTGCTCTATTTTATGAACTGAAAAAAAAAAAAAACAGCTTCCCAGTGCTTGGTGCTCACTCAGGTTTCCAAATTCCATGGAAGATCAATCTTGAATCATTTCTTGCCACTCTTGTTCCATTCCTCAGTGGAGGCTACTTTTCACCTTTTTCTTGAACAATAATATCAGTAAGTTTACAAGGTTCAGCCTCTTCCAGCATTTGAACTACCTTTCTCATGCTAGGTCTAAGTGCCGGAATCTTTGCCGTGCAGTGGACTGCGATTCTCAACACCTTGATGGCATCTTCCTTTGATGCCATTGAGATTTTAGGGTCCACCGCCTCAACCAATGTTTCTTTGGTCTTCAGTTTATTGTAGATCCAATAAACTATGTCCTTGTTCTCTCCAAATTCAGGTTCAACCGGCCTTTTTCCTGTGACCAACTCCATCAACACAACTCCAAAGCTGTAAACATCACTCTTCTCATTGATCTTGCATGTGTATGCATACTCTGCCGGAAAATTATGCAGCAGTAGATGTTAAGTAAGGCACTTGAATCAACCGTTTGAACAAATAATATTGAACAGAACAAAACATGAATAGGAACTTACCAGGAGCCATGTAACCGTGAGTTCCAGCTATAACATGAGTCCAATCCCCTCCACTGCCGTTCTGCACAATCTTTGCAAGTCCAAAATCAGCAATCCTTGGCTTCCACTCTTCATCTAACAAAATATTGCTCGACTTCACATCACGGTGTATAACTGACCTATCACATCCATGATGCAAATACTCTAACCCTTTAGCGGCTCCTATTGCAATGGCATATCTCATCTCCCAGTCCAGCTCCATCTTGTGACATGAGTGCAGCCTGTCCCACAAGCTCCCATTAGGTAGATACTCATAAACCAGTAAATTGCTATCCTCACTTGTGATACTACAGTATAGCTTCACCACATTCACATGCCGAATGGCACTCAATGCCGCCACCTCTGCGTCATATTCTAGTGACCCAGAGTTCCTTGAGTTCCTTTGTGTTAGCATAGCTGTACTGCTATGGTAGTTTTTACGATTGCCGGAATCTGAGGTCCAAATATGCTTCACAGCCAGTTCTTTTCCATCTTCCAGTTCAACTTTATAGACATTTCCTGATCCCCCTTTACCTATCAAATTCTCCGATTTGATCGCATCAATGATATCCTTTTCAGTGAAACTTAGCATGCGATACGATTTCATGTTCCAAGAACCCTGCTTCAATGGATGATCAAGGTTACTCTTCCTCACCTTAATAAACATGTAACATCCTAATGATACAAGCAGGACTAATGCTCCAGCTATGAAACAGGATAAAAATGTTCGAAGATGACTCGATGTACCAGGACTTGACGAACATGGCTGAAAGTGATCAAGATCCGAGCTGCATAGGCCTGGATTCCCCTTGAAGTAATCTTTAAAAGCCTGAATAGATAAAGATTTAGGTATAGGACCAACCAACCGGTTGTTGGACAAGTCAAGAAGGCTTAATATTGAAGGTGACAGAGTAGTTGGAATGTGACCGGAAAGTTTGTTTTCGGATAAATTCAAGGAGTTTAGATTACGTAAAGATCCGATACTCTCAGGAATTTTCCCGGAAAGTGAATTACCAGCAAGGTTTACGTCATTGAGAGAAACACATGAGCCTAATGAATCTGGTATTACACCAGAAAACATGTTTCCATTCAAATAAAGGCTGCCTAGGCGTTTTAGTTCTCCAATAGTTGCTGGAATTTGGCCAGAAAATTTATTTGAAGTAAGCTGAATTGAGACTAATGATGTAGCTCGAGAGATTGAAGCAGGCAATTCACCTGAAAACTGATTATTGGCCAAGAACAGTTGTGCAAGAGACTTAGCATTACCAATATCACCTGCCACTGGACCTTCGAACCGATTCATTGTAAGATCAATAATCAAGAGATTCGGCAAACTCCATATTCCAGCAGGGACGGTACCGGATAGGGAATTGTTGTTCACTCGTAAACGAACCAACGACTTACAGTTTGCGTAGCTTTCCGGGAGAGTGCCGGTGAAGTTGTTCTGCAGCAGAAGAAGATCAACCATTTTGCCATTCTTGCACATATCTGGTGGTATAGGACCTGTAAAGAAATTCTCCGAAACATCTATGAAATTGAGATCCGACCATGACCCAATTTTTGGTGGAAGCTGACCCGTAAGCTTGTTCCTGTAAAGTGATAGTCCTTCCAGGTGCTTGAATTCACCAAACTCCACTGGAACCTCTCCTGAAAATTGGTTTTCAAGGAGCTGCAACGAAACAAGGTTCTTCAAGGACCGCAACTCCGATAGGTCGCCTTCCAGTCTATTCATCGACGCATCGAAATACTTAAGATTCGTGAGGTTTCCGAATCCAACAGGAATTTTTCCGGACAATGAGTTGTTGTAAAGCTCAAGTTGCCACAGTTGGTTGAGTTTCACAATCCCGGCTGGGATCGTACCCGACAAGCTGTTATCAGAGAGTTCAAGATTTTGTAACAGACTCAGATTCTGAATTCCCTGAGGAATCTGTCCTGTGATGCTGCAATTCGTAAGATAAAGCCAATACAATTTCTCAAGCTTCAGTACTTCCACAGGAAATGGAGTTGCAGCAAAGGGATTATCACCAAGGCTTAAGAAAGTCAATTCCGTGAGATTTTCCAATGATTTCCAGGGGAAAATCCCGGAAAATCCACTGTTGTTCAAATTCAAGAACTTCAATCCATTTAAAGAAGACAAGTCAGGCACTTCTCCGGAAAAAGCATTGCACCCCAAATCCAAGTACTGTAGGCCAGAACATTTCTTCAGGTCCTCGGAAATCTTGCCATGAAAAGAATTGTTCCCAACATCAAACTTCTCCAATGCCTGCAACTCACAGATCGAATCAAAAGGAAGATACCCAACAATTTGTTGTTGGGGAAGATTGATTTCGGTGACGAATCCGTTGGAATTGCAAACAACCCCGCTGAAGTTACATGCAGACTTCCCCTGTGTCCATGAACTGAATACATTAGAATCGGACCTTTCTACTGTGGACTTAAACTTGAGCAATATCTCCACTTCATCAGACTTTACAGAAGAAATAACAAAGATAAATAAGAAAAAGATAAACACAGGAGGCGGCCATTGATGGGAGTTTCGCCGGACCGACATGGCGGAGTAGTGATTATTGACAAGGAAGACAAGTGTTGAAAATGGAAACGCTATAGAGTGGCATATAACACCAGGGCGGCTTTATTTGTTTGAAAATTTGAGCTCAATTCACGTGTACAGATACGGATATATCAGTTGGTTAGCCATTTACATGAAAATTAGGATACGTAAGCTGAAGGGGAAAAAAATGGAAAATACATACAAAAGCAGTTAGGTACTCATTATACTGTTATATAATCAAGATTTTCACCACGTTTGGTAGGGAAAGGAAAAAAAAAACTGGGTTTAATCTCTGAATAAAAAACAATAATGAAATGAAGTTGTTGGTCAACAATTCACACTTTTAAAGGGACCGAATCCGAAATGGGCCATGCTCCAGCACTGACATTCACGAAATTGCCCGTCCATTTACCATCCCATGTACAGTAGACTTGTGATATTATATATATCTGTATGTTTTTGTATTCTTTCAGGTATTGTCGACTGGGAAAAACCACATAGAGAATTAAATATCCATCAATTGTCGGCTAATGTGAACCTGATCTGGTTAGCTGAGTATGCGATTAGACATTAAATTATAGGAATGTGTTTATTTTTATTTAAGTTATTAGAGGTTACAAATTCTTTTTTATCTTCAATATTAATTGTCAAATTGACTTAACTTTAAAGAATTGATATATCATAACGATTGTCGATTCATCATTTAAAATTAATTGACGGAATTTTTTAAAAAAAACTTAACAATTGATTGAATTAAATAAATTTTTTTAAACAATTTAATGATTTAAATAAAATTTTTTAAATAATTTAATCATCAAATTATAATTATTTTTAGTAAAAACTTATCTAACCAATAATATAATTTACGAGTTTTACAAATAAATAATTTTATGTGAGGGCATGTTTCAACTTTAAATTAAAATAGAAAAAGGAAAAGCATGTATCTTTAGGTTGTCTTGGGGTCCATAATTAACATACATGCTTGTCTCATTATAGGTTCTTTTTTCTTTTTCTGTTTATCTTTCCAGTCAAAGAAAATAAAGTAATATGATTGATTTTTCTTTAATATTTGTGGAATAAAAAATATTAAACTCGGCGAAGTGAGTCATGGAAAAAAGGAACGGAAAAAGTGGAAAACTAGTGGCCGCCGCGTTTGACTGAGGTGTCAATGGTTGCCTGCCATATGGAGTTTAGAAACAGTAGGGACGAAAAACCAGTGCAATTTCATCCTTAGGATTGAAGATCCAGATGATTGCACTTGTCAGTCACCGGCTTCAAAACTCACAATCAAAGCTTCCAGATATTGACTCCTTAATAAAGCAACTTAGGTTTTTTTTATAAAAATATCCAAAACTTTTCATTATTTATAAAAATAACCATTTTAAAAACTATGTACGTAAATGATTTGTTTTGAACAGTAGGCGTCGGTGGCGCCATTGCCATTAGCACCACCACATCCAATTTTTATTAAAAAATAATTTTTTTAGGTATCGTCGTTGCCATCGACGACATCAGACTGAAGTATAACTATATAAAACATTCATGGACCTAATGAAGCAATTACCCTTTTAGATTAGATGGAAAAAAGGTGCCCTTTCTAATAAAAATAACAAAAATAAACTTTAAATTACCCAAATATATCCCTAAAAAGATTTTACAAGCAGGTTTAATAAGTTGTAATGTGTTCTGTACATATTAACTTTTATTTTCTTAATTTAATACTTATATTACTTATTTTATTAAGTTAATGTCATTCAATTATAAAATCATACAAACATTCATTCTTTTAAATTATAATTAATATTATAATGGTGACATTTTTATCTTTTCATTTTTTATATCATCTTTAAATAAAATAATTACAAATTATAAATCCAATGATTGAACAGTGTTCAATAGTATTAAAATACAAGTTTATTACTGCTACACCTATATTCTTTATAAAATAAATTTTATATTAAAAATATTTTCTTTCACTCACATAGTGGGTGTGACAAATCTAGTATTGGTACTGTTAGTGATTTAGTTGGTGTCACCGGTTAACTCGACATCAACTTAAAATTGATGGTATCACCGTGATAAACAATTGTATTGTATTTAAAATTCTTAATACGATGTATTTGTGTGTTAAAATTTCATTTACCCACAATTTAATTTTTTTTTCATTTTAATATCATACATATTGTACTTGTTATTATTAATTAGTTTTAAACCATACATTCTATTATTTATCGTATTTTATTTTTGAATATCTCTATGTCCTAAATACGTAGTTTTTACAGTGTAAAAATGTGATATTATATCTTATAATTTTAAGATACTTGGTAATTTCTAAGTATCAATTGCGAAACTCCAATTAATATAGCATAAATAGGGTAATTATTCTAAAATAAAAAGATAATTATGGAGTGGTATTTGGTATATTGATTTTTTTTTGTCAAAAATAAGGTATCAAATCGCCACTGAGTGCTCTTCAAATATATAAATGACTAGCTATATAGTGTGTTTTATTCTCATATGTAGAATCAAACCTTCAACTATATGATTAATGGACGAGATGAGCAACCAACACACCACACATTGTAGTTACAAAAAATTGTCAGTTGTCTTAGTATTAGCAAAAAAAAAAAAAAACCTGAATCTCATGGGTTTTGACTTGACCTGATCCTTTACGGTCGGATTCTTTTTTAAAAGATTCAAATTTGGGGCAAGTCGAGTTGGTGGAATTAAAAAAAAAATAGTCAAGTTGGGGTTGGGTCTCATACTCACCCGCCCTGATATATTTATAAAAATGTCTCATAATATATATTAATTTTTAAGTCTAAACTCAAAAAGAATTTTTTTTTCTTTGCTTCAAAATAAAAAATAAAACAATTAAATTAAATTCGGGTGGAACTTGGTCTCTTATTAAATTTCAAATTCAAAAGGTTTCTTTCATTGAGAGTCAGAGCCGGGTCAAAGCGAATTGATCAAGCTTTGAGTCCTACCCCATTATCATCCTAATACCACTCTCTTAAGTCTTAACTTTATGGAATTTTAAACTATAAATAATTATTAATACAATAAAATTTTTTTATTTTATAATTGAATTGAAATATCATTATATGTTTCATATATTAATTTCGTATTTTAAACATTAAAAAAATAAATGGTGTATAATTTTACAATCAATATATCAAATAAATATTCAAAATAAGTCCTAAGTAGGGTTTAGCAAAAAAAAAGAAACTCAACAAATCGAAAATCGATACAAATCTAAGTATTTGGACGATTTATGGAATACAAGTTTAAAAATTGCGAGTATCCAAATTGAATTTAAATTTTTTATTTAATATATAATTAATTTTATTTTTATTATATAAATTAAATATTTTATATTTAAAATAGTGAAATAACTTGAAATTCTTGAAAATTATTATTTTTTAAAAATATTTATGAAAAGGACCTTAAAATTTTGTCAAATAATATTCAAAAGCCATAAAACAAAACTTATTTTATCAAAAATAAGCCTAGAAAATGGAAAAATTAAGAACTGAGCCAAACCAAATTATGGACGGTTTAAAGAAAATCTAAAAAACTCGATTGAATTGAATTAATATCACCCCTAGTTCTAAGTACAGGTATAATCGGGCTGAGTCAAACCCGAATACTGCCAAGCTTGAGCTCAAGCTTGAATACTCGACTCGAGCTCAGTTGAATATATATTTTTAAGTTCGAGCTCAATTAAGTTTGTTTACCAATTTCTATACTCAAGTTGAACTCGATCAATAATTAAGTTTAGAGTTAATAATATATATTAAGAATAATAACGTAATTTAATAATATAAAAATATGAATAACTTGTCAAGACTTACGAGCTATTCAAATAAAGTATTACTAAGCTTGATCAATAGCTGACACTGAATTGTATAATTACTGACTTTAATTCAAATATTTTGGAAATGAAATTGGAATGATATATGAAAACTCATTTAGAGCCCAAGTTGTCAGGATTATTCGTTGAAGCAACGTATAGCTAACTTCTTGTTTGTCAAGTTCTCAACACATTTGCGGAGTCAGATTTGTGAAATATTTTGACGAGTGATTAAGAAATTGTCTCAATCTAGCAAACCCTAACCCAGAAAGGTAGACATTGAAATCTTTGACATATCATATCACCTTTTTCCATAAATATTTTATGGATTTCTTTGATTTG
This sequence comes from Gossypium australe, assembly GCA_005393395.2. NCBI lineage: Eukaryota > Viridiplantae > Streptophyta > Magnoliopsida > Malvales > Malvaceae > Gossypium > Gossypium australe. The sequence goes on along the minus strand of CM016614.1, from coordinate 125,849,015 downwards.
GAACTTGCTTTTAACGTTAAGCTTAAATCATTCGAAGTTTGCAATATTATAATACTTACCACTAATGATTTTCAATGATTCATACAAAACAGGTATATTATTTGTTTTTAATTTTCAAAATATATAGCATGAATATTATTAATACAAAATATGTGAGTTCGAGTGCCATAAAATATATTATCCTTTTATTTATAAACTAAAAAATGATCTAAATCTATAAAAAAATCGAAATATATTTTAATATTTTATGTTTGATATGGAATTTCTTAGTCCTTGGGTAGATATTGGTAAAAGATCCATTACAATTATTAAAACAATAAAATTATGTGAGTGAGTGACATGTTGCGGTGTCGTGAATTAAGATTCCCCCTAGGTTCCCAGCCAGCGCTACAACATTGAAAAGAAAGAGTAGATGAAGTGAGTCTACTTCTACTTGTCAGTATTATGAAATAACTTGTTAGACTTTCTGCCTCTACTTTGACTAACAAGCAATTTATAAATTTTAAATTCTATTGATGGGTTTGGATTTCATCCTCTTCAAAAAATAGATTTAAAATATTGTTCAAGTTTAATTTAGATTAATAGATATTAAGTTTGGGTTGGGTTTGACTCATATATATTATTTTTTAAAATTATATTATTATATAAAATAAAATATATCAAATACTCTAAAAATATTAAAATAAATATTTTTAATAATTTTAAAAGACATAAATTTTTGGATTGAGTTGAAAAAACCTTGAAACTTGGTCCATTTAAAAAATAGATTTTATTTTTTGTCTAAGCTCATATTTTAAATCTATATTTTTATTCAAATCCTTTTATTTTTCGAATAGATCTTTGGATCTAATCATAAACAAGGTTATTAGCCCACTTTTTATAATTTGATGATTCATTGTATCATAATTTTCATCATTGCAAACCGACAATACAGAAAGTGTTCCTAGTACTTAAAGTTTTTATTGACATTCTGATTTCAATTTTTGGATGGTTGTATAATTATTTTCCTTGAGAAAAAAAAATAATGAAATTTATCCATTCATTTATCTATTTAAATGATTTGTTGAGGTTTCGTTATCAACTAATTATCTCAATTGTAAAATTATAAATCTTTTAATAAATGTTATTTTGTGGGTCGTATTGTCAGCTTGCCACCTTCTCTGCTCTATTGAGCATGTGCTATTTTTTTTCCCAAACGAGGTTGGATTTGGCTCGTTTGCGCAATGGTGGCAGACTGTTAATGAAAAATTACCCCCACTCCAGGCATCAAAGGGATTGGAACTCATGGCATCCATTTGCTTGGAGATTTGGAAGGTGAGGAATATGTGGAATTTTGATGGCAAACAGGAAGACCCTCTAAATGTTTGGGAAAAAAGCCTCGGCAGGCCACCATCAACTAATCAAGTTCATGACAGTCCAGCCTAACATTGCCATAAATTCGGAATGGACAAAACCGCCACCCCAAGTTGTAAAGATCAATTGTGATGCTTCTCCAAAAGGGAAAAATCGAGAAGCAAGGGTGTCTGCAGTTGCCAAGAACAGCAATGGAGATATTGTAGGTGGAACCAACGCGTTGATGCATGAGTCTAAAGCATTAGCGGCTGATAACAACTGATTCAATGCTTATCGAAAAAGAACCAGTGCCCTTGGGAGATTTTTGCAATTGTTGAAGATATTCTATCTATAGTTTCTAGACTTAGAGATTTATCATTTAAGTTTGCCAAAAGAAACTGTAATAGAACCGTTGACTGGATGTTAAGAAAAACTAGGATTGTCAAACTGGGTTCAAGTTCCACCGGTGGAACTAGTAACACTCTTGTAATTTGCTTGGTGTTACCATTTCAACTATACTTGAGAGGTCCCTTTATTATAGAGATTTGATTAAATTAGTCTATCAATTATTAGATATATCAATTTAGTCCATATACTATTAAAAAGAATCAAATAAGGCCAAATTGAAATAAAGTCAACATTTACGATTTAAAAAAAAACCATTTATTGTACGGTAGAGTTAATATTTTTAAAGTATTTATGGTTTTATAGATGAAATCTTTTGTTTAAAAATTCAAGACATTTTTATCCAGTAACTGTTAGCTCTGTCATAGTTTTGACTTATTTGATTCTTTTAATAGTACATGGACTAGTTGATCCATTTAATATTAGAGGGATGATTTTGATCTAGTTCCTATGATACAAGGACCTCCCAAGTACTTTAACATCAACTAACATATTGAGAATGGAAAAAAAGCTTAATTGCAAGATTAGACCTCCACTGAATGTTAAAAGTTCAATTTAATCCATAAACAAAAATCAAAATTCAAACTATTCTCGAAATTAAACCAACAATTCAAATAAGTTTATGGTCCATAAAAATATTAAAAATCCAAATTTTATCCTTTCATGTGAAATTTTTGAAATAATTTATTATAAAAAATAATCGAACTTATCTCGATTATGTGCAAAATTCGAAAATCCAAAAATTTTGAGGCATTACAATTGTAATGCAACAAGATAACTTGAATTAGTAGGTAGTCTAAAACGGTTGTAGTCCAGGGGTCAGATTGAGAAAATGACTCATGTAATTACTATGATGTTGTTATAAGTCTAATTGGAGAGATCATTGTCTTGGCTATTGGAGTTGGATTGACTCTTAGAAATAGAGATATAGATGTGATTGTCCAAACTAACAATACATCGGATAAAACCCATGTTTAATTAGTCTTAGATCCCTTTATGGATTAATTCACTTTATAATATTCATATTGTGTCTTATCTAAATCTTGAGCAAGTGAACGAACATATATACTTAACTCTTCTACTTTGAATATTGAAACATATTGTAACGACCCAAAATCCGTGGGCACCGAAAAAGTGTGTTATTGGGCCTCCGTCTTAGTAAACCGAGTTAGTAAATAGTTATTAGGAGTAATTATGAGTTTAATAGTGTGTTTAATTAGATTTTTATTTAGTGAACTTAGCTTAATTTAAAGTAATTAGGAAAAAGGATCAAATTGAATAAGGAGTAAAAGTCTAATTGTAGATTAAAAGAAAATAAAAAGGATCAAAATGGCAAATATGCCATTTAGCATAAGTTGAGGCGGCATACATGTATAAAAATCTGAGATTTTTATGTATTAAAATATATTATTATTAATATTAGATAACTTAATATAATATTATATTATAAAATAAAGTAAATGAAATAATAAAAAGAAACAAAGAAGAACAGAAAAGAACAGAGAAGGTTTCGAAACAGGGGAAAGGAAAGAAAGAAAGAAAAAGAAAAGGGAAAATTGAGGTTTTAAAGCTTGGAGTTTAATTAGGTAAGTCAATCAAGTTCTATTCTCTTAATTTTGATGTTTTAGAAGCTTTAAAGCAAGATTTTGATGAAATTAAGTTGATATTTTGAGAGTTTATTGGTTTTCAAGTATAGTTGATGTTGAAGAAAAAGATGAATTAGAGACTAAATTGAATGAAAGTTAAGTTAGAATTAGTAGAAGGATTAAATTATAAAGTAAGCTATAAGTTTTGTGTTATAGGGATTAATTTGGAAGAAATTATGAATTAGGGTTTTATTATGAAAATTATATAATCAAGTTGAATATGGAAGGAATTTAAGTAGAATCAAAGTATGAATTAAGTTAAGAAAATAAGTAAACTTAATTAGGATTAAATTGTAAAATGAGTTACACTGAAACAATTTTGGACAGCAGCAGTAGAGTAACTTTGAAAATTCACCAAAAATCGTAGAAGTGGAATTAGAAGTTGAGTGAGATATGAAATTAAAGCTTATTGAGTCTATTTTCATATGAAAGAAACATAGAAAGTAAATAAGTTCTGTATTATGAGATATTTAAATTTTAGTGAAACTGGTTCAGGGTGATTTCGGGTTCCCCTGTTCTGAATTGGAAAAATCATTAAAAATTGTAAAAAAATAATTTGGGGACATAATTTATATGGTTAGATTCTTTAATGAGTCTATTTTTATAAGAAACAAACTAGAACATCATTTGAATTCTGTATAGAAAGATAATTAAATTTTAGCAAAGAGTGGTCGGAGCTGTCAGACAACAGAATTGGGGTGATTTCAAAGAATAAACTGTACTTATTGGATAAATCAAAAATTATGAAAATTTTATGGCAAGAAGATATGTGAGTCTAGTTTCATAGAAAATTTACGGATCTTAATTCGGAATTCTGTAACTCAAGATATAGATAATTTAGTGACAATGACTCAGGTAGACAGCTTTAAAAGAACTTATAAGTAAATAATAGAATTGTGTATAAAGAATGTAGAATGAAGAGGAAGAGTAGAAATTGAATAAAATTCATTATTTATTGAAATTTAATGCTGTAATTAATAATGTAAATTATTATTACTTTTGTAGCTAATAAGGAAAAAGAGGCATCGGCATCAAAGGAAAAGAAAAGATCGCTGAGGAGTAAACGTGTATTTCGGGTTTGTATTACTATAACTCAAACTATCTATTAAATGTATATTGTATTTATAGTATATGTTATGAGGTAATTAAGACAAGGTAAGTAATAATATTTGAAATTTAGTAAGAATATGTGTGAATATTGAATTATATGTGAATCGATATAATAGATGTTTTGAATTGATCAAGTTTTTGAAATTGTTGTGGAAATGAATTCGAAATTGGAAAAGTAAAATAACGCCCTATTAACTTGTCGGACTAGATTTGATACAAATGGCATGCCATTGGATTTGTGATGTGATGAGGAGATTTGTAGCTCGGTGGAGAAGATAATTCTGTTATATATACTTCGTTTATCCGAAGAGGCATTCAATGCCTTACTGGTGTGTTTGGGAGGTTATATTATACTGGTGTGTTATGGAGGATTTATATTACTTTGGTGTGATTGGGTTGGATATTCTGGTTTGATTGGGTTGGATACTCTGGTGTGTTTGGGGGAATCCGCGTATCTGTCAGAGTCCGAGTATTGTTAATAGGGTAAATAATTGAAATGAAATTTTGGAAATGAGATTGATTGATTTGGCTCTATTGAAAGATATGAGAAAGAATGGATGAGTTAAATTATGGATTGAATTAGTATATGAAAATGAAATGTGAATTTAAGATTTGTGAAGTGATATATAATTATGTATAATTAGTTTTAATGATTTATAAAGCTTATGGTTGATGTTTGTAATTTATTAATGTTAAATAGTTTGCTTTATGGTAATACCACTGAGTATATGTATACTCAGCGTACGGTTGTTTCCGTGCGCAGGTTGTAGAAGTCAAATACTGAACCAGCATCCGAAGCCAGACCCGACTTCAGCAAACTTTTGGTGATGTATATTTCCTTTTGATAATGTGGCATGTACGTAGGTTGTGTAAATGGTTAAAAATGTTAGTAATATCAGTTTAAGAATTATAATGAAAGAAGTATATTTATTTTAATCTAACCAATAATTTTGATAAATTTAAATTTATATTATATTGATTGAGTTTGATTAGAAGGTATTTAGAATAGAAAATGAATATATGAAATGAATTGGTTATAATTGAATTGAATACAGTTTAATTTACAGGGGGTTTTATATAATAATAAGCAGAAATGCTGCCGAAATTTATATTAAACAAAATTTATAATTGTAAATTGTCTGATATGTCCGGTAATGCCTCGTAACCCTGTTCCGGCGATGGTTCGGGGTTAGGGGTGTTACAATTATTGGTATCAGAGCTATCAGGTTTAGTCGATTCTCAGGCTAAATCGGGCTCGAAAGTGAGTCTAGAAGTACATGCCACTGTTGAGTCAAAGCTGAGTCGGGTTTTTGGATGCTGATATATATTTGTTTGATTTTGTTTTATAGATAAAAGATGTCAAATGAAAGAATAAACGATACTGATGAAGAAATGCATATCGGAGAAGAAGAATCTTACGGTTTAAATGAAACTGAATCGATAGCACCTAGTAACCCGATGAGAGACCAACCTCCTAGAGTAGAAAGAAGAAATGATAGAGATGATTCTGATATATTAAGAATTATTACTGATGCTCTACAAAGAGTGGCAGAGATTGTTCCTGTTACAACTTCTGTACCAACTCAGAGACGGGCCCCAATAAAAGAGTTAAGGAAATATGGTGCTACGGAATTTATGGGTCTGACAGGAGTTGATCTATCTGCAGCAGAAAATTGGATGGAATCAACTAAACGAGTTCTGCAGCAACTAGAATGTACCCCCCGGGAATGCTTAATCTGTGTTGTTTCATTACTTCAGGGTGAAGCTTATCTGTGGTGGGAATCCGTAATTCGACATTTGCCAGTAGAACAGGTAACGTGGGAATTATTTCAAAAGGAATTTCAAAAGAAGTATGTTGGAGAGTTATATATTGAAGATAAAAAGCAAGAATTTTTAATGCTGAAGCAAGGTAATCTATCAGTAGTGGATTATGAAAGGGAATTTTCTCGATTGAGTCGATATGCTACTGAGTTCATTCCAACAGAAGCTGATAGCTGCAAAAGATTTCTACGGGGACTGCGAGATGACATCAAGATTCAATTAGTAAGTCTCAGAATTACTGAACTTGCTGATCTGATTGAGCGAGCGAAAATGATAGAACAAGTGTTAGGCCTGGACAAAAAGTCAGAAATGGGTAAATTAGCTGGAAAACGTTTGGGCACCACCAGTTCTAATCCATTACCGAAGAGATCCAGAGAATCAAGAAGTGGTTGGAGACCAAGTTTCAGATCTGATCGAGGTGATAAAGGTCAGGGTAAACAGATTACTATCTCTACTGGCAGTGTAGAAGGGCCTTCACGGAACATTGATGTCACAGACTGTGAATATTGTGGAAAGAAGCACTTAGGTGAATGTTGGAGGATAACTCGACGATGTTTTCGATGCGGGTCTACAGATCATTTCATTCGAGAATGTCCAAAAAGTGAAAGTATCACACCTACCACATCTCAGAGATCAGTATCGACTGCCAGAGGAAGAGGAATGTCTAGAGGAGGTTTTGTTTCGAGGAGAGGAGGAGCTAGTAGGGCAGTGATATAGTTACACAACAGTCAGAGGCTAGAGCACCAGCCAGGCATACGTAGTTCGAACCCGTGAAGAAGGCAATGCTCACGATGTGGTGTCAGGTATATTTTTATTGTATTCTGAGCCTATTTATGCTTTAATTGACCCGGGTTCATCACATTCATATATTAATTTAAAATTAGTTGAATCGGGGAAGTTAGAATCTGAAATGTCTAGAGTTTTCATAGAAGTGTCTAGCCCTTTGGGACAAACAGTGTTAGTAGACAGAGTATGTCGGAGGTGCCCGTTAATAATACATGATAAAATGTTTCCTGTGGATTTGCTGATCATGCCTTTTGGCGATTTCGATATCATTTTGGGTATGGATTGGTTATCTGAACATGGGGTAGTTTTGGATTGCTATAAAAAGAGGTTTAGTATTCAGACAGAAGACGGGGACAGAATTGAAGTGAATGGCATCCGTACTAGTGGTTCGACACGTATCATTTCAGCTATAAAAGCTAACAAATTATTACAGCAAGGTTGTTCAGCGTATTTGGCATATGTTATTAATTCTGATTCAGTGGGAAGTCAATGCAGCCAGATTAGGACTGTATGCGAGTTTCCAGATGTATTTCCAGAAGAACTACCGGGTTTACCACCTGATAGAGAGGTTGAATTTGCTATTGAGGTGTATCCAGGTACAACACCAATTTCTATACCTCCGTACCGAATGTCGCCTACTGAATTGAAAGAGTTGAAGGTGCAGTTACAGGATTTATTAGAACGAGGCTTTATTCGACCGAGTATTTCACCTTGGGGAGCTCCAGTATTGTTTGTTAAAAAGAAAGATGGTTCTATGCGGTTGTGCATTGATTATCGACAGTTGAACAAAGTGACGATCAAGAACCGGTATCCTTTGCCTCGTATAGACGACTTGTTTGATCAGCTTAAGGGAGCTTCAGTATTTTCTAAAATTGATTTGAGATCCGGGTATTATCAGCTAAAGGTGAAGGAAAGTGATGTGCCTAAGACTGCTTTCCGTACTCGTTATGGTCACTATGAATTTTTGGTGATGCCGTTTGGATTGACTAATGCTCCAGCTGCTTTTATGGATCTGATGAATCGCATTTTCCAGCCGTACTTAGATCAGTTTGTGGTGGTCTTCATTGATGATATATTGGTATATTCAAAGACAGAGGCAGATCATGATCAGCATCTTCGAAAAGTTTTACAGATTCTGCGGGAAAAACAGTTGTATGGGAAATTAAGTAAATGTGAATTCTGGTTGTCTGAAGTGGTATTTTTAGGACATGTGGTATCTGCCGATGGGATTAGAGTTGACCCGAAGAAGATTGAAGCAATTGTTCAGTGGAAAGCGCCAAAGAGTGTGTCTGAGGTACGTAGTTTTCTCGGTTTGGCTGGATATTATCGAAGATTTGTAAATGGATTCTCGAAAATAGCAATGCCAATGACTAAACTACTGCAGAAGAATGTTCCTTTTATCTGGGATGATCAGTGCCAGAATAGTTTTGAGACTTTGAAGCAAATGTTGACAGAGGCACCGGTATTAACATTACCAGAGTCGGGGAAAGATTTTATTGTGTACAGTGATGCTTCTTTGAGTGGTTTGGGTTGTGTATTGATGCAAAATAGAAAGGTTATTGCATATGCATCTAGACAGTTGAAGCCGCATGAACGTAATTACCCGACGCACGATTTGGAGTTAGCTGCAGTAATTTTTGCTTTAAAGATTTGGAGACATTACTTATATGGTGAGAAATGTTACATTTACACAGATCATAAAAGTCTCAAATATCTTCTGTCACAGAAAGATTTAAATTTAAGGCAAAGACGGTGGATCGAGCTTCTAAAAGATTATGATTGTGTTATAGATTATCATCCAGGAAAAGCAAATGTGGTAGCTGATGCATTGAGCAGGAAAGCTGCGATTGAATTACGAGCAATGTTTGCTCGGCTCAGTGTTAATGATGATGGAAGCTTGTTAGCTGAGTTAAGGGTTAAGCCGATGATGTTAGATCAGATTAGAGCAGCTCAAATGGAAGATGACAAATTATTAAAGAAAAGAGAAATGGTTCAGAATGGTACAGTCGAGAGTTTTAGTATTGATGAACATGATTGTTTGAGGTTTCAAAATCGGATTTGTGTTCCAATTACTTCTGAATTAAAGAGGATGATTCTTCAAGAAGCACACGATGGTACTTTTGCATTGCATCCGGGTGGAACAAAAATGTATCGTAATTTACGAGAGCTTTATTGGTGGCCAGGGATGAAAAAAGATATAGTTGAATATGTCAGTAAATGTTTGACATGTCAACGAGTAAAGGCAGAACATCAGGTACCGACAGGATTACTCCAGTCTATTAGTATTCCTGAATGGAAATGGGATAGTATTACTATGGATTTTGTTACGGGGTTGCCACTGTCAGTGAGCAAAAAGAATGCCATTTGGGTGATAGTTGATCGACTTACTAAGTCTGCTCATTTCATAGCAGTCAGGACTGATTGGTCTTTACAAAAGCTTGCTGAAGTATATATCCGAGAAATTGTGAGACTGCATGGTATTCCAGCATCTATAATTTCCGACCGGGATCCACGATTTACATCAAGATTCTGGAGGCAGTTACATGATTCTTTGGGTACTCGGCTTAATTTTAGTACTGCATTTCATCCACAAACCGACGGACAATCAGAACGGGTAATTCAAATTTTAGAAGACATGCTTCGGGCTTGCATTATTGACTTTGAATCAGGTTGGGAACGATACTTATCATTAGCTGAATTTGTTTATAATAATAGTTACCAATCTAGTATTCAAATGGCTCCATATGAAGCGTTATATGGTCGAAGATGTCGTTCACCAGTATGTTGGACAGAGTTGAATGAGAAAAAGCTAGTGGGACCGGAATTAATTCAGGAGACAGAAGAAGTAGTTAAAAAGATCAAAGACAGGTTGAAAATAGCTTTTGACAGACAAAAGTCTTATGCAGATCTGAAGCGACGGGATATAGAATATTCTGTGGGTGATAAAGTGTTTTTAAAGGTATCGCCTTGGAAGAAAATTTTGAGATTTGGTCGTAAGGGAAAATTAAGTCCTCGTTTCATTGGGCCGTATGAAGTAATTGAAAGAATCGGACCGGTTGCCTATCGATTAGCTTTACCTCCGGAATTACAGAAAATTCATGATGTTTTTCATGTTTCCATGCTACGAAGGTATCGATCGGATCCATCTCATATTATTTCTACTGAAGACATTGAGATTAGACCGGATTTGTCATATGAGGAAGAACCGGTTCAAATACTAGCTCGAGAAGTGAAAGAATTAAGAAACAAACGAGTTCCTTTGGTAAAAGTATTGTGGAGAAGCCATAGTGTGGAAGAAGCAACTTGGGAACCGGAAGAAACTATGAGGGCACAGTATCCTCACCTATTCTCAGGTAAATTTCGAGGACGAAATTTATTAAGGGGGGAGAAATGTAACGACCCAAAATCCGTGGGCACCGAAAAAGTGTGTTATTGGGCCTCCGTCTTAGTAAACCGAGTTAGTAAATAGTTATTAGGAGTAATTATGAGTTTAATAGTGTGTTTAATTAGATTTTTATTTAGTGAACTTAGCTTAATTTAAAGTAATTAGGAAAAAGGATCAAATTGAATAAGGAGTAAAAGTCTAATTGTAGATTAAAAGAAAATAAAAAGGATCAAAATGGCAAATATGCCATTTAGCATAAGTTGAGGCGGCATACATGTATAAAAATCTGAGATTTTTATGTATTAAAATATTATTATTAATATTAGATAACTATATTAATATAATATTATATTATAAAATAAAGTAAATGAAATAATAAAAAGAAACAAAGAAGAACAGAAAAGAACAGAGAAGGTTTCGAAACAGGGGAAAGGAAAGAAAGAAAGAAAAAGAAAAGGGAAAATTGAGGTTTTAAAGCTTGGAGTTTAATTAGGTAAGTCAATCAAGTTCTATTCTCTTAATTTTGATGTTTTAGAAGCTTTAAAGCAAGATTTTGATGAAATTAAGTTGATATTTTGAGAGTTTATTGGTTTTCAAGTATAGTTGATGTTGAAGAAAAAGATGAATTAGAGACTAAATTGAATGAAAGTTAAGTTAGAATTAGTAGAAGGATTAAATTATAAAGTAAGCTATAAGTTTTGTGTTATAGGGATTAATTTGGAAGAAATTATGAATTAGGGTTTTATTATGAAAATTATATAATCAAGTTGAATATGGAAGGAATTTAAGTAGAATCAAAGTATGAATTAAGTTAAGAAAATAAGTAAACTTAATTAGGATTAAATTGTAAAATGAGTTACACTGAAACAATTTTGGACAGCAGCAGTAGAGTAACTTTGAAAATTCACCAAAAATCGTAGAAGTGGAATTAGAAGTTGAGTGAGATATGAAATTAAAGCTTATTGAGTCTATTTTCATATGAAAGAAACATAGAAAGTAAATAAGTTCTGTATTATGAGATATTTAAATTTTAGTGAAACTGGTTCAGGGTGATTTCGGGTTCCCCTGTTCTGAATTGGAAAAATCATTAAAAATTGTAAAAAAATAATTTGGGGACATAATTTATATGGTTAGATTCTTTAATGAGTCTATTTTTATAAGAAACAAACTAGAACATCATTTGAATTCTGTATAGAAAGATAATTAAATTTTAGCAAAGAGTGGTCGGAGCTGTCAGACAACAGAATTGGGGTGATTTCAAAGAATAAACTGTACTTATTGGATAAATCAAAAATTATGAAAATTTTATGGCAAGAAGATATGTGAGTCTAGTTTCATAGAAAATTTACGGATCTTAATTCGGAATTCTGTAACTCAAGATATAGATAATTTAGTGACAATGACTCAGGTAGACAGCTTTAAAAGAACTTATAAGTAAATAATAGAATTGTGTATAAAGAATGTAGAATGAAGAGGAAGAGTAGAAATTGAATAAAATTCATTATTTATTGAAATTTAATGCTGTAATTAATAATGTAAATTATTATTACTTTTGTAGCTAATAAGGAAAAAGAGGCATCGGCATTCAAAGGAAAAGAAAAGATCGCTGAGGAGTAAACGTGTATTTCGGGTTTGTATTACTATAACTCAAACTATCTATTAAATGTATATTGTATTTATAGTATATGTTATGAGGTAATTAAGACAAGGTAAGTAATAATATTTGAAATTTAGTAAGAATATGTGTGAATATTGAATTATATGTGAATCGATATAATAGATGTTTTGAATTGATCAAGTTTTTGAAATTGTTGTGGAAATGAATTCGAAATTGGAAAAGTAAAATAACGCCCTATTAACTTGTCGGACTAGATTTGATACAAATGGCATGCCATTGGATTTGTGATGTGATGAGGAGATTTGTAGCTCGGTGGAGAAGATAATTCTGTTATATATACTTCAGTTTATCCGAAGAGGCATTCAATGCCTTACTGGTGTGTTTGGGAGGTTATATTATACTGGTGTGTTATGGAGGATTTATATTACTTTGGTGTGATTGGGTTGGATATTCTGGTGTGATTGGGTTGGATACTCTGGTGTGTTTGGGGGAATCCGCGTATCTGTCAGAGTCCGAGTATTGTTAATAGGGTAAATAATTGAAATGAAATTTTGGAAATGAGATTGATTGATTTGGCTCTATTGAAAGATATGAGAAAGAATGGATGAGTTAAATTATGGATTGAATTAGTATATGAAAATGAAATGTGAATTTAAGATTTGTGAAGTGATATATAATTATGTATAATTAGTTTCAATGATTTATAAAGCTTATGGTTGATGTTTGTAATTTATTAATGTTAAATAGTTTGCTTTATGGTAATACCACTGAGTATATGTATACTCAGCGTACGGTTGTTTCCGTGCGCAGGTTGTAGAAGTCAAATACTGAACCAGCATCCGAAGCCAGACCCGACTTCAGCAAACTTTTGGTGATGTATATTTCCTTTTGATAATGTGGCATGTACGTAGGTTGTGTAAATGGTTAAAAATGTTAGTAATATCAGTTTAAGAATTATAATGAAAGAAGTATATTTATTTTAATCTAACCAATAATTTTGATAAATTTAAATTTATATTATATTGATTGAGTTTGATTAGAAGGTATTTAGAATAGAAAATGAATATATGAAATGAATTTGGTTATAATTGAATTGAATACAGTTTAATTTACAGGGGGTTTTATATAATAATAAGCAGAAATGCTGCCGAAATTTATATTAAACAAAATTTATAATTGTAAATTGTCTGATATGTCCGGTAATGCCTCGTAACCCTGTTCCGGCGATGGTTCGGGGTTAGGGGTGTTACACATATGCTCTCAAGAGAGTAGGTAGAAAGCTGGTATGTTGGATATATGACTAAATGATATGACTTTTCTTACAATAGTGAAATCATAGCTCGATGTAATAGTAAATAGTATTCTCTCAATGACATTGTATGGATTAAGAAAATAATATGGACCTTGAGTCGCTTGTTTAGGACAGATGATTTCATCATTACTAATACAAGTAGTGACCATTTTTATAACAAAATAAAATGGTGATCATAAGATAAAAGTGATAAATCTAAGGGATTAAATTGGTTAATTTTTACTTTTTGAAGTCAATCGTAATTTGATTTAATTTAAATTAAAAGCAGCCCAAGAAGCCCAAACCCAATTCCTTTGTGTAAATTGACGCAACAATTTCAACCAGGCAAAAAGCCCTGTGGGCCGGAGCTGCAGAATAACTATCACACGTTGGAATAGCGCGAACCTGTAAACAAACAGTATGAGAAACTAGGGTTTTCGTATTCTTTTACCTTTCGTCTTTAGGGTTGGTTCAGTGTCGATTTCAATCACCTTGTCGATTAAAAAGAAAAAAAAATGCTGGACATCAATTTGTTCAGAGAGGAGAAGGGTCATAACCCTGAGATCATTCGCGAATCATTACGGCGTCGTTACGCCAACGTTCAAGATGTCGATGCCATCATCGACCTTGACAAAGTTTATCGCCAACGTAACTATCTAATCCCTCCTCTCATTCTCCCATTTCGAATTGCTTTGTTTTTTTTTTTTGTATTTTTTGTGTAATGCTAAATTTCCGGTACAGTGTTATATGAACTTGAAAATCTGCGAAAGGAGTTCAATAAGATTAACAAGCAAGTCGCTCAACTTAAAATTGTGAGTCTCTCTCACTCTCACACACTCTCTCTCTTTTTAATTAGTCGTGGGATTTTCTTTAATTATTTTTTTACGTTGGAATTGATGTGAAAAAAGGCCAAGCAAGATGCAACGGAGACAATTGCAAAGACAGAGGAGGTTAAACAGAAAATAGCTGAGAAAGATGTTGAGGTTAAAGATTCTTGGGCTGTTTTAAAATCTAAATTGGAGAAAATTGGTAACCTTGTGCATGACTCGGTTCCCGTCAGTGATGATGAGGTGACTGACTCTGCAAATTTTATTCATTTCCTTGGTTTTTGATTGCTAATGCTTTAATCAGGGTAACTTGACTACCAATATATTGCAGGCAAATAATGCTGTGATTAGAACTTGGGGTGAAAAGCGTTTGGAGCCTAAGCTGAAGAACCATGTTGAGCTTGTCGAGCTTCTTGGGATTGCGGATACAAAAAAGGGTAATTGTATTTTTCAGGGTTTAACATGCTTTGCTGTATGTAATGGAATATGTTGTTTATTTTGGTTTTAAGATGTGAAGGGTCCCTCTTTAGGCTATGAGATAATAGAACAGTAGGCTGTATTTCTCATGATGAACTTTGTGTTGTTTTATGCATGAATTCAGCTGGCAAATTGAATTGGATTGTTTCACTTGGCATCATTTTAATTGATGTTCCATTGTCCTGTACTATAGGTGCTGATGTTGCAGGAGGTAGAGGTTACTACCTAAAGGGAGATGGAGTTCGTCTCAATCAAGCTTTGATCAATTTTGGGCTAGATTTTTTGGAGAAAAGGGGGTATACATCATTGCAAACTCCATTCTTCATGAGGAAAGATGTTATGGCCAAGTGTGCTCAATTGGCCCAATTTGATGAGGAACTTTACAAGGTAACATTTGTAGATTGCTTTAGAGATCTCTCTTCTTTCCATATACTAGGATGCTATTGGTATCTTTACAAATTGTGAGATTTGAACTATATAGAATTGAGATTGTTTAATTCTTGTTATAACTTTACATGCGATCAAGTGTTCTTATTATACATTAGGAAAAGGAAAAAAAAAAAGTTGTTCTTCTTTATGGTGAGGATGTGCAAATCAGTATACAGGCATATTCCTTTCACCAATTATTTCATATTCTACAATAAGAAAGCATCATTGGTGTTGTTGATGTTCATTAGGTGACCGGTGAAGGTGATGACAAGTATCTTATTGCAACTGCCGAACAGCCACTCTGTTCTTACCACGTGGATGATTGGATCCAGCCCTCTGAGCTACCTATAAGGTTCTAAGCATGCAAAAGAAGTGATGGCTGTATGTGTCGCAAAATGTTTTTTTTGGTTGCTATTTGTTTATGCAATTTGTTTTCCCAGATATGCTGGATATTCATCTTGTTTCCGCAAAGAAGCTGGTTCACATGGTCGTGATACTCTTGGAATTTTTCGGGTTCATCAATTTGAGAAAGTGGAGCAATTCTGCATTACCAGTCCAAATGGTAATGAGTCCTGGGACATGCATGAGGAAATGATTAAAAACTCTGAGGATTTTTATCAGATGGTATAATATTTTTTTTTTTCTATGAATTGATTAATTACTACACATCACTGATTTCCAGTTTTTCACCTAATCCCATTTTATCTATAATTGGAGCTCTTTGAATGTTGGTTTTATCTGTACTAGTGAACCTTATCAGTCTAGATTCATATTTACTTCCTATGCCTTGTGGAAGGGTCATTTGTGAAGTAATCTTTTGGTTTTCATTGTGAAACAAAATCACTTTTAGATAAATAAACTAGAGTCTTTTCCCTTCAGCTCAAAGTGGCCCTAATCTATCTTTTAATAGAAGTTCACCATGCACATAAAATTTTCCATTGGAAGTCGTCAGGCTGAAGAGTCCTTACATGGATTAATGTGAATTTTAATTTGCAGCTAAAGCTTCCCTATCAAGTCGTGGTGATTGTTTCTGGTGCTCTTAATGATGCTGCTGCCAAGAAGTATGACTTGGAAGCATGGTTTCCAGCATCTCAGACTTACAGAGAGTTAGTGTCATGCTCAAATTGTACAGATTACCAATCAAGGAGGCTAGAAATTAGATATGGGCAGAAAAAGGTTGGTTATGTCGGCTTGTCTTGTTATATATTGAAAGCAGAGTGCAAGTGTTTTGGAAATATGTATCGATTTATACTTTTTTTCCCCCTTCATAAGAGTGCATATTGGTTTAGCAATAATCTAGAACTACTTCTATACTAAATAATTATCATTCTTGAGTTCTACCATTTAAATTCCAGTTCATGCTTTGTGATTGCTTTCTGTTGTTAACCTTCTTGCAGAACAATGAGCAGGTGAAACAATATGTTCACCTGTTGAACTCTACCCTCACAGCAACCGAAAGGACAATATGCTGCATCCTTGAGAATTACCAGAAAGAAGATGGTGTTGAAATACCAGAAGTTTTACGGCCATTCATGGGTGGGAAGTCCTTCCTCCCTTTCAAGACCAAACCAGCTGCTGAAACTAAAGGGAAGAAATCAAAGGCATAGTTATGTCTCACCAAACCATTGGTTACCATTGAAGGAACAAGCGCTCAGATTGCCTGAAAACTAGTTTTGTTTTTCAAAAATTGTGGCCTACTGCCATTATCACAACATGAGTATATAAATTCAATTGTTTTGTAGTACTTTGCAAAAAGAAAACCCCAGCCATGATACTGTGACAGACATGATAGACCTGGTGTTTTAAGTTATTGGATATCCTTTACAAAATTTGTCATAGAACTGTAACCAAACTACCATAAATTTGTTTTAGTTTTCTTTCTGATGTGCAATATAATCGATTTTTCTTCTTTTTGGAGTATTTCTGATACGTTCTTCTGAAACCTCTCCATCTTCATATATTGCAATAGCCAATAGGTTATGGTACAGTGTTTCTATAAAAAAAAAGATGAAGGTAGCTTGCTTATTTGTATCTCTTGGACTAGAAGACAGATTAGTGCTGATTATTTTGGTAATAAATAATAATGAATTATAACTTCATGATTTGAGGTATTTGGTTCAGAGGAGTAGCAGCTGTTGAAGTAAATATTTGATCATATAACCGTAACAGGTTACAACATTCAGGCCCCAAAAGTTTGAGCAGAAAAATAGACATCTCAAGTATTTTATCACCCTGAAAATAAACCCAGACCAAGTCTTTTAGAGCCACATTTCTCTTTGCGATTAAAGATTAGGATAAGGACTTCAAAAACTAGTTTCCACACAAACTGAATATATATATGCATTTATGTCAACTTCACCGTTATCTCTTCTTTTGGTCTTCTGTTTAAATCCATTCATTCTTTTCTTTCCAAGTAGTACGTAATATTTTAACCCCCAACCCCCACTATCTGTCCATCTTTCAGTAAGAGAAAGGAAATGGAGTTCAGTTCAGACGCTAACCAGCGCATTGCCAGGCTCGCAGCCCATCTCCAACCTCAGGTTCTCTTCTATGTTAGTACTAGTTTTATTAAGTAAGGTGGCTTGCTTGTTTATTATATGTGTTGGTTGTAACAGATGGAGGAAAGTTCTATTTTGAGGCGAGCTGACTGTAGAGCGAAAGGAGGGTCACCAGGGTTCAAAGTTGCCATCTTAGGAGCAGCTGGAGGCATTGGCCAGCCACTTGCAATGTTAATGAAGATGAATCCTCTCGTCTCGGTTCTTCATCTTTACGATGTTGTGAACTCTCCTGGTGTCACAGCTGACCTCAGTCACATGGATACTGGTGCTGTGGTAATATTTCCTTCTCCTCCAGAGACTTCAATTATTCAACAGTGAAAACTAGTTTTCTAAGATACTATAGGCTATGCTTTTGAATGAAGAGCGATTTATTATGTCAATTACATGTAAAAATCGAGAGTAAGTGGAATGCTTTATTGGTTATAGGTACGTGGTTTCCTAGGGCAGCCGCAGCTTGAGAGTGCGTTGACCGGCATGGACCTTGTGATCATACCTGCTGGTGTTCCAAGGAAGCCTGGAATGACGAGGGATGACCTTTTCAACATCAATGCTGGAATTGTCAAGACACTTTGTGAAGGAGTTGCAAAGTGCTGCCCAAATGCAATTGTTAATCTGATCAGCAATCCAGTGAATTCTACAGTTCCAATTGCAGCAGAGGTTTTTAAGAAGGCCGGTACTTATGATCCAAAGCGACTTTTGGGAGTGACAACTCTTGATGTCGTCAGAGCTAACACTTTTGTGGTATGCATAACCATTTTATTGTATTCCTCATTTTCTCACAAAAAGCACCAAGAAATCACATAGCATGTAGCAGACCATTTCTAGTTTTCACTCCTTAGATAACCATTTTTTTGTTTTGGGTACAGGCAGAAGTCCTGGGACTTGATCCTAGAGAAGTTAATGTACCGGTTGTCGGAGGTCATTCAGGAGTAACAATTTTGCCTCTTTTGTCACAGGTCTTCAATGTTATCTACAAATTTCACTTATTTTCACTTTTGGTAATCTATCATCAGTTGAATTTACTTGATTTCAATCTTTGTAGGTCAAACCTCCAAGCAGCTTCACTCCTGAAGAAACCGAATACCTAACAAATCGCATTCAAAACGGTGGAACAGAAGTTGTTGAGGTATAATAATGTTCTCTTTTTCTTACATAGATTGCAGAACCAACAAATGAAATATACAGTAGAAGTTAGAACATGTTTTGACATTTCTTAGTCTGGTCTCCTGCTGCCAATACTTCAGTCAACTACTAATAAAATCGCATAAGCCTATCTGTATGTTTGGAAGTTAATTGTTAAATGCATAATGGCTAGTAACTAATTCCAAGTTGTTAGATAAAAAGGATTGACTACTGATGAAAATTGCTTTATTATTGTTGTTGTTATGGGTGAATTCATCTTTTTCACTTATGCAGGCAAAAGCTGGGGCTGGATCTGCTACTCTGTCAATGGTTGGCCATTCTACCTTCACTTTGTACAAGTTTTTTTCCTAAAAAGTAGAAATTAATGGATAAATTAAACTAAAGGGAAGCCTTTAAATGTGTATAGGCATATGCAGCTGTCAAGTTTGCAGATGCATGTCTCCGAGGCTTGAGAGGAGATGCCGGAGTCGTGGAATGTGCCTTTGTAGCTTCCGAGGTACCCTCTCAAACAATTTTTTTTCATGCCAACACCATCTTGTTGGTTTTGCATTTCCACATGTTCGTTAACAATCTCAATCTCAGGTTACCGAACTTCCTTTCTTTGCAACCAAGGTACGACTTGGTCGTACCGGAGCCGAGGAAGTCTATCAACTAGGGCCTCTAAACGAATATGAGAGGTATATGTTTTTGTCAGAAATATAAATGATTGTTATTATTTTAGGTAGAGATAGCAGATTATGCAGTGAATACCTGTTTGATTGTTAATAGGGTTGGTTTGGAGAAAGCAAAGGAAGAGTTAGCTGGAAGCATTCAAAAGGGTATTGCCTTCATCAAGAAATGAAATTGTTGCTGCTAAGCTAATCTTTTAATATATAATATAAGCTTCTTATATCTGTTAAAAGGGCTTTGTATATGTTTTGGCACTTAAGAACCTCTATTGAGATCTAAATGCCATTGATATACTCTTCTGGTTAACGCAGTTAAATTTTATGCTTGTAAAAGATTAGCATGGTTTCACAAAATAGTCTGCATCTTTAAAGTTTATTATTTCGTTCACAAAAAGTGACCTACAAATTAAAAATAGCATGAACATTTCTATTTTAAGTTTAACTTTAGAACATTTAAAAATCATGGCTACAACATTCTCCTCTAATAAAGATTTATTATTCTCAATAATACATTGTTAAGTTTTTTAAAATTTACTCTGATAGCAAATATCATAATTTACGTATAACTTTTTGAGAAACCATATGTAGATTAGAACCACTTGAAATAAAATTATATAAATTCATCTTTACCTTTATATTAAATATATTAATGAGGCCACACGGAATAGAATAATCGGTTCATCTCATCTTTACCGTTCTGTATAACTATTTAGACTCTTGATCCTTTTCCCTCTAACAATTTACAAGGTGAAAGGATTTGAAGGAGTGTAAACAACAGGTGTGGAAGACATGGTCATGTTCCTTGCTAGCACATGTGGTGCAATTGCATTCTCCACAGCAACAGGGTTAACCTGCATGATTCTCTCCGGTATAACATTCTCGCCATCAACCTTAGCCAGTACCTCAAAATGCATACTCACTATCTCAGGCTTTGTCCTCCACTCTGGAAAGCCCTCCAAATTAAACCCATCTCCTTCTTTCAACTTCTTCTCGATCCCAAAACCAATCTTCACAAATGTTTGAGCTGACACATCAGCCTTCAGTAACTTAAAGTATCCTTTCTTGTTTGCCTTTGAATCCAGCACGGACGATAGCAGTCTCTCGAAACCAATTAAATTAGCATTGGAACCATTGATGGACGCAAAAGGCCACATTGTAGAGAAATGCTTTGGGGTTAGAACTGTAGCGGCTTCTCCTTGTAAATCAATAGTGGAGAGGGCATCCATGGTCTTCGTTTTAGACATTGAAGATAATTCCACAAGACCAGGTGCAAGTCGCTTAAGCTTCAACTTGTTATTTGAAGAAGATGGGACAGTAAGGGAAGTTGGGCCAACAATGCGAAGAGAAAGGAGTGGGGCGTCTTGGCTGCAAGAAGCACGACGAAGATGCTCGGCGAGAGCCACAAGACCAGATGCGAATCCATTATGAGTTCTGTTAAGAGGCAACGGAAGATCAATCGGATGGCGCAGGCTAACTGATCTTGCACCCTTGACAGTTACCACAGCGCCATCTGCTAACATTACCTTTTTCAAGACACCAGCATCCACGTCATGCTGCATGATTTAACCATCAACAAGATTAATCAATTGACTTCAAAAGATTACACACACACAAAAGACACATCCTATAGTCATACCTAAATGGGCAACGTTCCCAAAAAGAGAATCTAAATTCAAAGGCAAAAGCGAAAAAACTAATTCGTTTTTAAAAGAAGTTACTTTAGTACATCTTAATTTGCAGAGCCAGCAAATTCCCAAAATCCAATTAGGGTACCTTATTTTTTTTAATGCTAAATGCTAGGATTCTGAAGCACTACATTCCCTAGATCAAAACCTCAAAGAACAATGTTTTTTGTTATAAGAGAAAAGGGAAAAAGATAGAACTCACCGGCAAGGAGATTCGCATATCTTTGGCATCTTGAATCCAGAGTTCCATGGGTCCAGCCAGCTGAAACGGGGCCAAAACGGGTAATCCATTGTCCGATATCCTCTTATGCTCCACCAACCCATTTTCAGCTCCGGGTCTAGCTGGCTCTTCCACCCTAAAAATGGGCAAATCAACATATTCCCAACGATTTACATCCTCCAAGAGCTTAAAAGGAATCACTTTGTTATCGATTTCAATGTCGAATTCATATGCCACAGAATGGCCCACAAGGGCATCTCTGAGATCGAAGCCTGAAATCTTAAAATCATCGGCTTGGAATCCCAATCCCTTCACAACTGCCTCTTTTAAATCCTATATAAAAACCTCAAAACCAAACCAATCAAATTCATATTTGAAAAAAAAAAAAAAAGAATCCAATTGAAAAAAAGAAAGAAAGAAAGAAAAGCTTACAGAGATGGCCTTAGGATAGGGAGTGGAAACCAAGGCGCTGGAAGAGGATATAATCGCAAATAAAACGAAAACCAACAGCACGTCACAAGATTTAGGATCGGCGATCATGATCGTAGTCCACCCACCGCAAACAACCACCGTAAAAGAAAAGAGGAAACCGAGTTCGGAGTCGAGGTTAGAAGCTTATAATCTTTTGGGTTAAAAGTAAGTATTGGTAGTAGGGGAGGATTATAGATGAGTGGTGGAGGATGTAAGGGGAGGTGACGTGGTGTCACACAACCAATTAGAAGCGAAGAAATGATGCGAATAAAAAATGTGATTGGTTAGGATTTGCATGGGCCCCGTTTCCGTGTTAAGCGGGTGGGAGATTGATTGATTAAAACGGAAAATCAAGAAGGTTCGTCCATTCGGTAAAACTAAACGGAATTATTTGGCGTCGCCCGGACTCGAACCGGAGACCTTCAGTGTGTTAGACTGACGTGATAACCAACTACACCACGACACCTTTGTACTTCAGGCTTGACATATTTGCTATAAGTTTTTTTTGTTAATATTACGCTCATTGCTATTTATAATTAACATAATTAAACTAGATTAAATCCTGCTACTAGTCCTTGTATTTTGTAAAAATTGTGGATAGTCTCTATATTTGAAAATTTTTAAATTTTCAGTCCTCACCAAATGATAACTATTTAATTCATTAAGTTAAGTTATGCTATTTCCAAAATTTGATGCGAGAAACATATTATCATATATGTAATGTCATATCAACTTATTATTTCAGTATATTATTCACTAAAAATTTAGTTAAGGATTAATGACCGTCATTTGCATCGAGATTGAAATTTCACAATTCGAAAAGTTTAGTAACATAGAATGATTTCAATTAGAGAATATGAACTAAATCTACAAATATACACATAGTACAAGACTAATAATTGAATTTAACTAGATGGATTTAACTACTATGGTTTGTTTCAAGACTAAAATTTCACATTTTGAAAAGTATAGGGATTAAAATTTACCAATTTGGAAAATACAAAGACTAAAATTGATCAGATTAAAATACAAAGACTAAATCAATAACTTTCACAAAATACAAAAATTAAACTATTATTACTTTTAATATATTATTAATTCATATATCAATTTTGATTTTTTTTTTTGATAATTTAATATATTTATTTCGACTACCAAGAAAATACATACCAGTTTTTATGGTTTCCATTGAAGTATCTTGCAAAGCACTCATGCTTATTGATTTTACTTATTTTTTGGATGTGATATTTATATTAAAATATAAATAATTTATATATTGTAATTCTCAAATAAATGAACTTAGAGTTAAAAATGAATGATAATAATACAAAATATGTAAGAAATTAACACATTATGATAAATTATATAAAATATAAGATGAAGTAAGATACTATATATATATATATATATATATATATATATTTGGCATCATAGAACAAATTTATATTTCAATTGAATCATTATGATAAACTAAATAAAGCGAGATAGATGCAAGAATAATATGAGCACAACACTGATACCCAAACGTGTAAAAATATATATAGAACGAATTATTAGCATGTATATATACTTCATGATACTTTGGATTAAAAAAAATACAAACATTAACATATGCAAATTATATACATAAACACAATACGGATAGAAAATGTCATGAAATCGAGATAAATAAATTATTAACATGTAAATTTTAAATAATTTTATAATATTTTGATTAAAAATAGGATGCTAAATATTTCATTCTGGTTCCTAAAATAAAAATTCTTTAAATAATTAATTTTATCTTACTAGAAATACCCTCTCTTGGTCCCTTTACCTTTCTCTCTCATTTTGTAAGCTCGAGGTAAGTTGTTTTGGATGCCCGCTAGTCCTCCTCCTCCTTCTCTCCTTCCTTCCTCCTCTCCCTCCCTCCCTCATTCTATTTTCTTCGTTTTGTTTTCCTTTTGTTTCTTCCCTCATTGTGTCTTTTCCTCCCCTTGTTGATGGTGGGTTTTCCCCTCTCTCATTGGCAAGTGATCTAGGGTGCCGGCACCCACCGTATCCTCTTCCTCCGCCCCTCCCCTCCCCTAATTTCTTTTCTTTTTCCTTTCTTCTTCCCCCCCTTTTTTTCTCTCCCTGTTGTTAGCTCTTCCCTTGCTGGTTGTAGGGGATGGATTTCCCTTTGTTGGGTCTTTTCTTGTGGAGGTTTTCTCGAGCCTTAGAGGCTCGTGTTTCTCAGATCTTATGTGTTCTGGATTCTTGAGTCTTCTATGGCTCGTTTTGGCTATTTTTGTTTTCTAGTAACTAAACATCTATTGTTTCAAGTTCGTTATGTTGTGTCCACCACCACCAAAGCAATGGCTTGGAAAGGGGCTCAACGATTCAAGGTAACGCGCTTGCTTTGTTTGCTAGCAACCTTTGTCCCAACATGTTAGACTCATCAAAGGAGTGGCTTGAGTCCTCCTTTGCTCTCTCCCAGGTGGTGGAGGCTTGTTACAAGGGTAGTTTACTTTGTCTAGTATGACTTGACTTTATGTCAAGCATGCATATAGTGTCTTGGTTGTAATCTCTTCTAAACTTCCAATGTATCCAGGATCGATAGTATCTCTTTCTTTGTACTGATGTTACAATCAATGATATTATATTTAAAAAAATCTCATTAAATTAAATCTGAATATGTAGCACATATGTGATAGGTTAGGATTTGTATGGGGCCCATTTTTTTGTTAAGCGGGTGGGTGATTGACTGAACCACATCTTTTGGTGCATACGATAAATTGTAAAACAACATTTGTGATAACCAACTACACCACCGACACCTCATGACTTTTCTATTGAAATGTACATTATAAGTGTTTTCCATAACTTACACTCATTGCTATGCTACCTGTCATACCCTGTCACACTTGGCTCTCCTAAGGACCCGAAATTAAAGAAGAGTCGGGGAGCTGATTGTATATTAATAGAAATTTGCAAGCTCTAATGAGATATGTAAGAACTTAAGTGGCTAATTGAGAATGGTTGGATTTTAATTCTGGTTTAGTTAGATTGGAACCGACTAGTTCCATAGTGGGAAACAAAATTATTAGGATTGAGTGGTGGCATTGGCTTGTGGAAACCGTTTTATTTGACTAAGAACCGTGGTATGGGATAACTATTTTTAAATATATCTCTTAGGTTGAATGTTATTTATTAATTTTATTTACTGTCGTTAATTATTTATTTGTTAAGTGAATTAAACAGATTAATTGTTATATAAGGATTATTGATTTATTTTCCCTTGCTAGAGTTTATGCTAGTCTTAAATACATAAAATTGGGGTAATCGCTTGTATAAAATAGGTTTAAAATTGAAAATTGTTTTGTAAAATGACCGAGCCACCTCAGGGGGGAATTTGACCTCTCTAGCCTAGGTCTACTATCTAGGCTGGGTTGGGGAGGTTACACATTTACTAATCAACTTTCTATTACATACATAAACAAGGAATTAATTCAATTAGTCTATTGTGATTTATTCCATTACTCACATTATACTTACTGGTTAATCCATTTCTGGAGTCTACCAGCTCATCCACATTCGTTTTGGCCTCTAAGGCTCGATTCCTTTTTGCTTTGAATAAAAGGATGCTTACTTTCCATTTCAAATTCATATATGCACACATTCAAAATTTCGAGCATCATATTGGTTCATTTCGATATAAACAATTAAACTTATTATTATTTTTCTCTATTAACCCAACTCGAACTCGGACGAATATACAGATCGTCCAACCAAAACACCAAATTGACATTGAAATGCATTAATATAAAAATCAAGTAAGGGAAATTGGCACGTAATGTGCATATTGGTGCTCGAAGCGCATCCTGGCGTACAAAGCGCATACTAGCACACAAAGTGCAACCTGGCGCGTAAGTGTATAAACCCATACTCAATTCAATCCTATGGCATATCAATTATATCCAACTCAGCTTGACTAGTTAATAGGGTATTACTATTCAATTCACATTACATTATGCACAATTCATCATCAATCTATCATATAAATAACATATTTTCAACTCAATTTCATACCAATCATACTTTATCAATTTAATTATACTACTTCCTATTTTATTCAATTTTAGTCCTTATTTCGGTATTCAGACTCAACCAAAGCAATTCAATCGAAACATTTCATATTGTCACCATAGAATTATCCTGGAAACTCATCAATCAATAAAAATTCATACAAAAATCAAATATTTCTATCTTGAATCATGAAAGTACAAATCGAGGTTTCGCTTGTCAATCGTTGATGATTTTTTATTTTTCTTTCCTTCTCGTCTATTCTGTATTGTTGATAGCTATGAATAATCATAAAAACACATCATATTATCAATTTCCAGCCAAAACAGAACCAAATACTAAACACATTTTCCAATTTATTCAATTTAGTCCCTAAACCCGATACAAGCATAATTTTATATCCAGACCTTCAAGTTAAAACCCGATTTCACCAAAACTCGTTAAGGACCCTCTATTTTCTATCATATACATATTTTCATTCTATTCAATTTGGTCCCTAATTTACGAAACTAATAATTAAGCATTACGATTTAGTCCTTTTCATATGCTAAGCTTAATTTTTAACAATTTAACACCTAAATCATTCAATTCTCAACCATCGAAACTTTCTAAAACTTTAACAGTTCCACAAATTAGTACATGGGTTACCTAAATCAAGCTCCCATGATTCAATTTCCATAAAAATCAAAGAAAAATTGCTAGGGACTTACTTGAAATTAAGGCCAAGAAGCTTGAAAACCCTACAATGGTGTCCTCCCCTTTTGTTTCAAAGTTTTGGATAGGTAGAGAAGATGAAATTCACCTCTCCTTCCACTAATTTCACATATATATACTTAATTAAAAGTTATTTAGTTTAATTAATTATGTTTTAGTTAATTAAACTTGAATTAATTAACATGCATCCTGTTGTCCACTAACATATATTTAAAATAGGTCTATTTTATATTTTAGTCCTTTGTTTAATTTCTATTTAAGTCTCCAAGCCTTAATCTAATTAAAATTTTATAGCAATTAGAGTTTTACAATTTAGTCCCTGAGCCATAATTGCTCACAATTTTAGTTAAATTACTTAACCAAATTTCAATTCATCAATATAATAACTTCGTAAATATCTCTATTAAATATTTACGGAAACTGGATCCTGAAACCATCTTTTCTAGCATTATTGGAAATCGAGTTGTTATAAAAGTTGTTATCAAGCAACACTTTCATTACCATATTATTGAGATATCGAGACACTAGAGTTTCCTCCATTGTTGTGGTATGCTGACAACATGTCTTTTTTTTTTTCAATCTTAATGAGGAGGCAACTTATATAACCTTAAAATTTGGATTTAAGAAATTTTAATATATATATATATATATATATATATATATATATATATATATATATGATAGTTTACATATATAGAGGAAGAAATTTTGAGGTTTCTATGAAAAATAAACAAATGAGGTTGGTTGGTTATAGAGTTTAGAATTAGACTATTGTTAGGGTTTTGAAATGGTTGTTTAAATTTTCTAAAATTTTCCTTTTTTTAATAAGGATAGTATTTCATTAGGATTTTAAAATATATCTTGGCACTATTAAATTATATTTACTTTTATGGGATTAAGGTTTCCTTAAGTTTTTTAAATGAAGTCTACATCCACATCCACGTACGTTAGATCCATTTTAATCTTACGTGATTTTTTTTAGTTTTATAAAAAAAATTAAATGGAGCTTAATATTATAGGTGGCGAGATCTATTTAAATTTTTAAAAATATTATGATTTCGGTCCATTGGTAAGGGATTATGGAAAGAGTTTGGGTATCAATACAAACCTCGATACCTCTAAGTGTCAAGATTCATTTAATACTGAAATTCATTCCTTTGATCACTTAATTTTGATAGGCTCGAAAAACTTGACAACTCTTAAAACATAAAAGATCTCGATAATCATTACGGTATTCTAAAAAAAACACATATTTCAGAAATAACCTCAAAAGCCATTTATTTGTTGCCATAAAAAATAAAAATGTTTCAGTAAAAAAAAGGGGGTGGATCAAAATTGAATGGAAATAATATTTTTTGGATTAGATAAATATAAAAAGATTGATAGAATCTGAAGGAATTGCTAATTTTTCTACTCTAGGCATAGGGCTAACAGCATCACTGTGATGTTTTGAGGGGACTGAGATCCTATCATACAAATTCTATTATTAATTAAGCTTTATATATTTCATTTCACTGTTTATGTTGAAATATTATTTTAAAATTTATAAAATATTAATTCAATAATACTTTGAATTAACTCCCGCAAATGTAAGATATTTTATTTTAAAATGTATTATAAATGCATAAGTTTTATTTTAATAAATTTCGATTTTAAAATTTTAGATTCAGAGCTTAAAGTTTTAGTATTTGTCTATAATTAATTATTATTTAATGATATTTAAATAAATTTATTTATAAAATTTCATTGTTTTTCAATAATGATATATCATATTATCATTCAACGATGATGGTGGATAATATATCAAATATTTTATCTTTAAATTCAAATCATTACACATAGACAAAATATTAGAGTTGTGAGCTGTTGTGTTTTCATTTTATAGATTGTCTAACCAATTAACAAGATTTAAGCTTCCTTTGTGTCCCATCTTCCAACCAGTTAATAATACTAATAATGAGGCTAGAACTTATGCCTTAAAATAATATTTTGCATTTCTTTTATAGATTTTAAAGTTATCCTAAACAGTTTGCGTGAGACAAGAAAGGTTGAAGCAGATCAATGAATCTCCAAATCAAAACATAATCTTCAATCATTAACACTTCATCCTCACCAACCTTTACTTTTTTTTTTAATGGTAGCAAATTAATCATAAAGAAAATAAGAACTCGTACCAATTATCCAGTTAGTTTTGTTCAAAATGTAGAAATGTAAGTCATGGCAGTGGCCAATGTCCTATTAGGGGTCATAAAGATATCTTGCGAAGCCAAGGAGCTGGCAGAGCCTTAGTCTCTCTTAAAATAACTTTTTTTTTTATTCACGCTCTTTTATAATTTATAAAATTTTAAATTAGTAATAGTAAATTATACTTTGGCCCTTTCAAAATGATAAAATTTGATTTAATCATTTAAAAATTATAAAGATATAGGCTATTAAAATGGTGAACTTGTATTTTTACTTTCGAAAAATATATAATTTAATTCTAACCCCAAAAATGAATTTCTGGCTTCGCCCCTAATATCACGGGACAATGATTAAATTGTACTCATGTTAGCTTGTAAGAGGGGAATTCAATTTCTTCTAAAAGAAAGTTCAAATTCAATTATAAATTTTTTAGAAGTAAAAATATAAATTTATCATGTATTGATTTATGATTTTATCATTTTTAAGAAGACAAAACAATTTTTTTTTTGTATTTTTTAAGATTAAAATAAAACTTTACAACGTTTTAATTTATAAATTTATCATATATGAAAAGACAATGTAGAGTATGCCTCGCATTTCGGTCAAATTAAGACAAAAACAAAGAGCGACGTCGTGATGATGAAATAGGGGAGAAGCAGAAACGACGTGGCGACATGTTATGCAATTTTCTCAATTTTCTTCTTCTAGTCAAATTCTGATTATTTGTCCCAGTCGAACTCTGATTAGTATAGATTATTTTAACATTATTTGATCTACGAATTTATCCTCTACGAACAAGAAAAATAGTAAAAAATTAAAAAGATCGAACACACAAATTTTACGTGGAAAAATCCCTCTTTAGCAAAGATAATTTCACTAAATCAACAAAAACGAAGAGTATAGAGATGGGGATAAAAACTAAACCCCGAAACCCAAAAATAAGAACCCTTAAAACTTAAACATAAAATTCCATGAAAGCTTGTAAAAGCTAATACTTAAATGTGTTATGGGTTAATTTTTTTAGGGTAAAAAATGGCTTATTTAGAGGATAAATTCGTAGATCAAATAATGTTAAAATAATCTATACTAATCAGAGTTCGATTGGGACAAAAAAATAATTTCTTTTTTGAGAGCTAAAACTTCTGGCTGCTTGTAATATTTTTTTTATCAATAATTTTACATATATATTTAATTTATATACATTTAATTTGTGTTTTAGATTTTTGTTGACAAATAATTAAATATATTTTTATATATTTACTAGGTTAGAAAATTATTTTCTTACTTGTATCAGATATCACATACAAGATTTAATTTTCATGGATATCAATGTTTGTTTAATTATCGTTGTCGAAACCATTTTTTTTGTTTGGAAAACGGGCCGATTTTTAAAAAGAAAAATGGAGTCGCCACCAATCTTTTTTGAAGTACGATTGGGCCACTTTTTGAAAACATTTTGGTCTACGAATTTTAAAAAAAAGGCTCGGGAGTCGGTTACGCACGAGGAAGGATTAGCACCCTCGCAACGCCCAAAATTGGTACCTTATTGATTGATTAATGTCCTAGTATCGAAAATCAGAAGAGATTTTAAAATATGCATCATTTGGAAAATATTTGGGTAATTCAAATTGGATATTGAAATTCCCTTGTTCCGAAAGGATGAAATATCACATCCAGCACGTTAGGATACGATGTTTCAAACCTTTGACACCAAGATCATTTCATGACTTCCAAAATTCAGGCATTGTCATTTTAAAAAGGGTATCCCATTATTTGGCCAAACGAAAGAACCAAAACCCAACACATTAGGGCACGACTCCTCAAATTTCCAAACATGAAATATTGCCTTATTTTTGTAGTTGAGAAAACCCGATCAGAACTTTAAAAGGATATTTAGTCTTTTGGACGAGCGAAAAATTGAAACCCAGCACGTTAGGGCACAACTTCTCAAAACTTCCAAGCATAAAATATTGCCTTGCTTTTAATTTTAGAAAAAACTTACACAGTCTTAAAGGATATTTAATGATTTGGTCAAACAGAAACCGAAACCCAGCACGTTAGGGCACGATTCCTTGTATTTCCAAACATAAAACATTGCCTTATTTGAAAAAACACGGTCAAAATCCCTAAAGGATATTTGGTCATTTGGACGAACGAAAAAATCGAAACCCAGCACGTTAGGGCACGAGCTCTCGAACTTCCAAACACGAAACATTGCCTTTAAAAAAAATCTTTTTTATAAACTAGGGTAAAAAGTAAAAACGATGTAATTTTTTAAAATAACAAAAATCGGTTTAAATGTAAGAATGGTCATACATGGCGAATGGTGTCAAAAACTGTGTATACAATAATAAAACCATAGAATAATCATAATAGCAGCAAAAAATGCGATAATAATGATAGAATATATTAATAAACCATTAATAGTAAAGAAAAATGAAAATAGCAGTAGTAATGTTGATGATAAAAATAAAAAAAATAAATATAATAGTAATAACATAAGAATAATAATATGCATAGTAAAATAGTGATAGTAATAAAATAGTGGTAAAAAATATTAGTAATAGGATAGTATAATAATAAATGTAATAAATATAATAACAATAGTATATAATATAAAGATTTAAGGTAAAAATATTAAGAATAATAGTAATAGCAACAATGATAAAAAAAATTGAAATAAAAGATAATAATGAAAAAAAATAGAAATAATGAAAAGTAATGTTAAAACAAATAATGATAATAAAATATGATTATAGTAATAATAATAGTATATATAAAAATAATAATACTATAAGCATAGGATAGTAAAAACAACATATATATGTAAAATAATATATATATATAATCATAGTAAACATAATAATAATAATACATGGTAGCAAATAACGAAAGTAAGAGTAAGTAAATTAATAATAATAAAATAACAAAGCTCATATTAATCAATTTAATAGTGAAAAAAAATGCAAAGATAATCAAAAGGGACTAAATTGGATTGAAATCAGAAGTTTTGGGGTAAAATCAGAGGTAAAATAGAGGGGAAGGACCAAATTGCAAGGCGCGCGCAACATAGAGGGACCAAAATAGAAATAATCTCGCCCTATGAAACGTAGCATCTGAGTGCGGATTAAATTGAAATCACAAATAAGATTCAGGGGAAAAATTAAAATAAAGAAAGCTGAAATGGGACGTAACTAAAAAAGTAGCGCAAAGAAGGACTAAGCGCGCAATTTACCCATTTAGGGTAAATGCGCGCAGATCCAGTGCTAGATCGGGTCGAACACACGGAGCCCTCCCACCTTTAAACGGCGCCGTTTGACCCACGTTTTAAAACCTAAAAAAAACACTTTCTTTCATTCTTACAATCTGCTTCAAAAACAAAACCAGAATACCATCCCCCCTTTTCTTGTTTTCTAGGGTTTGAACCCCTTCTTTGCAACGGGCCCCCCCACGCGCGCATCAATTACAGCGGCCGGAGGGAACCCGGTGAGATCCTCAAGACTTCTCCTTTTTTTTAAAAAAAAACTTTATTTGTTTTTCTTGAAATGAAATCGATCTGAAAAATGGAAAGGGTTTTTTATGCCCTCTTTTTCTGTTTTCGTATACTATGTTAAAGTAAAAGGGGAAAACAAAAACGAAACTCGAAAATCAAAAGGCCAAAACACCGTAATCACCTTGTTTTCCACTGAATTTCGATTCCAATCTATGCGTAAAATCTCTCTTTCAGTTTACTTGTGTTTTGTATATGTGGAAATTGCGTATACTACTTTTTCTCTCTATTAAAAAAAACCGTCCCTCTTTACAGATTTGATTTGGCTTTTTATAGCCTGTTTTACAACTATCTGTTTGCACCTTTGCAGGTGCGTGGTGGCTCATGTCTCCGACGTGGAGTCGTGGCGGCGCACGTTGCGGGCGCGGAGGATTCGGACGGCCGGTTTCGCTAGCATGGGGTGTGCGGCACATCAAGCTTTAGGGTTTTTTCATTTTCTGTTTTATTTCTTTGGGCCATTGGGCCTCGTTTAAGGTTTGGGCTCTGTTAAAAAACAATGGGCCATGGATTGTTTAATTTGGATTTTTGTTTACTGGTTAATTTGTGGTATTTGGCCTGGGCAAGAAATTGGGTTCTACAGCTGCCCCTCTTTGCTCATTGTCGCGTAACGAGAATGGAGCAAAGACTTTAGTAGGACCAATTTTGCCCGGTCTTGCTGAGTCTCAGTGCTTCTTGATGCTTCCTTTCCTTAAGTAGCCCCGCTTTAGCCCACTGCATTTCCAGGGGTATAGGAGTTTTGTTTCGATCTGCTCCACTCCTGCTCAGTGGAGATAAGATCTGTAATTTTCAACCTGTTACCCTACTTAGGGGATTAAGGCCCATCGTCTTCGATCTGCGCCACTCCTACTCAGTGGAGATAAGATCTGCTATCTTTCAGCCTGCTCCACTTCTGCTCAGTGGAGATAAGGCTATGATCTTCAGTCTGCTCCATTGCCGATACATAGAGATAAGACTTGCTGCTTTCGATCTGTTCCACTCCTGCTTAGTGGAGATAAGATCTGTATCTTCAACTTGCTCCACTCCTGCTCAGTGGAGATAAGGCTATAAACTTCAGTCTGCTCCATTGCCGATACATGAGATAAGACTTGTAATTTTCGATCTGCTCCACTCCTGCTCAGTGGAGATAAGATCTGTACTTTCAGTCTGCTCAACTCCTGCTCAGTGGAGATAAGGCTATAAACTTCAGTTTGCTCTATTGCCGATACATGGAGATAAGACTTGCTGCTTTTGATCTGCTCCACTCCTGCTCAGTGAAGATACGATCTGTATTTTCAGCCTACTCCACTCCTGCTCAGTAAAGATAAGGCTATAAACTTCAGTCTGCTCCATTGCCGATACATGGAGATAAGACTTGTAATTTTCGATCTGCTCCACTCCTGCTCAGTGGAGATAAGATCTGCTATCTTCAGCCTGTTACCCTACTGCTTAGGGGATTAAGGCTTATCGTCTTCGATCTGCTTCACTCCTGCTCAGTGGAGATAAGATCTACTCTCTTCTATAACTCCCATCAATTTTGCTACATTTCCTCTGGGGAACCTATCTGTAGGATTGATTTCATGGGGTCTATACTTATGCCAAATTATTAGGATGTTATGAAAAATGCCCCTAACCCTATGTATTATGAATGTTATATGAATAAATGCAAAATGTCATGAGAATGATCCATTTTTAACACTTGGGCTGTCCCTGCTTGCTGTTTATTAAGGTGATCCCTGATGTATGTCTTCTTTGTTCAGCAGATACTTCTAACAGAGAATCTGAATATGTCGTCACTGCTTAAACCCTTATCTCAAGTACTTCGAGCCCTTTAAGCCTGGTGAGTTCTAAATAATTGTCCTGTTTCGGATTCTTGTATTATTTAGAAACCTTCAGAGTAATAAGCAAAACTTCTCTTGTGAAAATGTTATTAGTTCATTAATCATTATTTCAATATGAAATGCTTGAAAAAAAATTTATAGAGATGAACGAAACTGAAATTTATTCGGGACAAAAACCCGTGAAAAATGAATTGCACAAAGGCAGCAAATTTTGCTAAGGTACACAAATGAGTAAGAGGGGAATTGGTGCCCCAGATATCACAACCTGAGCTTCTCTGTATGTACTTCCTGAAGACCATTCTGAGTTCAACACGTGTCTAGGAGATCCGTGGTACTTTGCCAATGCCCCGAGATGTAGCATATATCCTCATTGTTAAATCAAGTATAGAATGGCTAGCGCATGTCCTATTTCCCCAAACATTTGAATTGCCCTTTACGGGTTTTCAATTCAAAGCTCATTTGGTCTCAAAGTGCCCTTTGCGGGTTTTCACCTTGGCCTCTCCTTTTTTTTTTAACTCAAGTCGCCCTTTGCGGGTTTTCGCCTTGGCCCATTTTTCTTCTTAAGCGAAGTACTTCTTGACAGAGTCTGCATAACTGGATTTGGTAAACTTTTGCCGTCCATCTCGGCTAGTATCAATGCTCCTCCAGAAAATGCCTTCTTTACAACATAATGTCCTTCCCAATTAGGCATCCACTTTCCTCTGAAGTCTCTTTGCATAGGGAGGATCTGCTTCAACACCAAGTCCCCCTCATGAAATACTCTGGGGTGAACCTTCTTGTTGTAAGCCCGCATCATCCGCTTCTGGTACATTTGACCATGACGGATGGCTTTTAGCCTTTTTTCATCAATTAGATTCAGCTGATCATATCGAGATTGAACCCATTCCGCTTCATCCAACTTCAGCTCTGAAAAAACTTGAAGAAAAGGGATTTCAACTTCGATAGGCAAGACTGCCTCTATCCCATAAACCAATGAGAAAGGTGTTGCCCCGGTGGAAGTTCTAACAGATGTTCGGTAGGCAAAAAGGGCAAGCGGTAACTTTTCATGCCAATCCTTGTAGGTCTCAGTCATTTTCCCTACAATTTTCTTGATATTCTTATTAGCTGCCTCAACTGCGCCATTCATATTCAGGCAATACGACGATGAGTTATGGTGCTTAATGTTGAACTGATTGCAGACTTCCGCTATCACGCTGTTGTTCAAGTTCAATGCATTGTCAGATATAATCCTTTCTTCAAAAACCTGCTAACTGCCGTCTTCGTGACATTGGCATATGAAGCTGCCTCTACCCATTTGGTGAAGTAATCAATGACCACGAGAATGAATCGATGTCCGTTAAAAGCTTTCGGTGAGATCGGTCCAATAACATTCATGCCCCACATTGATAAAGGCCACGGGGAAGTCATAACATGAAGAGGTGGAGGAGGCACGTGGATCTTATCCCCATAAATCTGGCACTTGTGGCACTTCTTGGAGTAGCGGAGGCAATCCCCTTCCATCGTGGACCAATAGTACCCAAATCTCATTATCTTCCTGGACATTGTAAATCCATTGGCATGTGTTCCGCAAACCCCTTCATGGACTTCTTCCAGGATTTTCTTGGCCTCCACAGCATCAACACATCTTAGCAACACTTGATCCTTCCTCTTTTTGTACAGGATCTCTCTGTCTAAGACATAGTCATTAGCCAGTCTTCTCAATGTTCTCCTGTCATTTTCTGTTGCTTGATCAGGATATTCACGACTCTTCACATATCGCAGAATGTCATGCTACCAAGAATGAACATCTCTCTCCTCCTCTTCGTTGATATTGCAGCAGTGAGCCGGAGCCTCACAGATACTCATTTGGATGGGCTTCATACCCTTTTGCTTATTTACTCTGATCATAGAAGCCAATGTGGCCAATGCGTCAGCCATCTGATTTTCATCACGCGGGAGGTAAAAGAACGTGATATCATCAAACCCCTCAATTAGCTCCAAAACTAACTTTCGATAACTGATCAATTTGGGATATCTTGTTTCCTATTCTCATTTGAGCTGATATATCACCAACGCGGAGTCTCCATATACCTCTAGCACCTTAACTTTGCGGTCTATGGCTGCTCGAATTCCCATGATACATGCTTCGTATTCTACTATATTATTCGTACAGTCAAAATCCAACTTGCCAGTGAATGGATAATAGTCTCTGTTTGAGGATATCAGGACTGCCCCAATTCCACTACCAACGGCATTTGACGCTCCGTCGAAGTTCAGTTTCCAAGGACGATCTTCTGGGGAATCTTCCTCAGTAGTTGCTACAAACATCAAATCCTTATTGGGAAAATTAAAGTTCAATGGCTCATAGTCGTTTAGCGCTCTACTGGCTAGAAAATCAACTATTGCACTCCTCTTCACAGCCTTTTGGTTCACATAAACTATGTCAAATTTGGAGAGCAAAATCTGTCATCGAGCCATTCTCCCATTCAGAGCGATTGACTCCATCATGTACTTGAGAGGGTCCAGTTTAGAGATTAACCAAGTCGTATGGTACAACATGTACTGCCTCAACCTCCGAGTTGTCCAGACCAAGGCACAACATAACTTCTCAATTGGCGAGTATCTCATTTCACACTCAGTGAATTTCTTACTGAGGTAATATATCGCCTTTTCTTTCTTCCCCGTTTCATCGTATTGGCCGAGCACACATCCCATTGAATTATCGAATACCGTCAAATATAGAATCAACAGTCTATCAGGACTGGGTGGCATTAGCACTGGAGTATTAGGCAAGTATTGTTTAATCCTGTCAAAAGCCTTCTGGCATTCGTCGTCCCAAATTCCTGGATTATTGCGAAATGAACCGAGCAATGTAATTCAGTCTTCCTAGAAAGCCTCAGACTTCCTTCTGAGTACGTGGCGGAGGCAATTCTTGTACAAACCTGACTTTATCCGGGTCAACCTCAATGCCTTTTTAACTAACTACAAAACCAAGTAGTTTCCATGATCTAGCCCCGAAAGTACACTTGGCTGGATTGAGCTTCAGCTGAAATTTCCTCAATCTCAAGAACAATTTCCTTAAAACTTGTACATGCTCCCCTTCTGTTCAAGACTTGGCGATCATGTCGTCGACGTAGACCTCGATCTCTTTGTGTATCATATCGTGAAACAAGGTTACCATGGCCCTTTGGTATGTTGCTCCCGTATTCTTTAACCCAAATGGCATCAGTTGGTAACAAAAGGTCCCCCATAAGTTTATAAAGGTGGTATTTTCCATGTCTTCTAGATGCATCTTGATCTGATTGTATCTAGAGAAACCATCCATGAAGGAGAATAATGAATACCCTGCCGTGTTATCCACCAAAGTGTCGATATGAGGCAGTGGGAAGTTGTCTTTTGGGCTGACCTTGTTTAAGTCCCTGTAATCGACACACATTCGTACTTTTCCGTCTTTCTTAGGAATAGGGACGACATTGGCTACCCATTCCGAGTAATTCACTACTTGTAAGAACCCAGCATCAAATTGCTTCTTGACCTCTTATCTTATTTTTACTGCCACATCAGGTCTCATCCTTCGGAGCTTCTGTTGGATAGGCTTACATTCTTCTTTGATGGGGATACGGTGTACCGCAATGTCGGCGCTCAACCCAGACATGTCTTGGTACGACCATGCGAAGACATCCTTGAATTCTAGCAGAAGTCTAACGAGATCCTGCCTTGTTCCTTTGGTTATAAGGGTTCCAATTTTCACCTCTTTCCCCTCTTCCAGAATCACACTCTCAATTGTCTCTTTGTGAGGTATGATTAGCTTCTCTTCCCGTTCTACCATCCTTAACAAATCTGGGGATACACTACAATCTCCGTTATCTGTAAAGTCTTAAGGTTCCTCTAGGCACATGTCTTGTTCATCAGGGAATCCTGGGTCCGTAACAGCGTTGCTCATGACATCGATATCTGGGGACCTATGGTCAGTATGAAAGAATACCCAATGAATCTGAGAATAACTTATTTATGTTATGATTATAAATGGAATGGAAAAGGATTAAAAGAATGATTGCACTGTATAAAAGGAAAAATGTATTTTTATTAAAAATAACGATGTGTGAACATGAGCCTATTTCACAAAAGATTCTTATTGGTTCTAGGCTTGAAATAACAAGTGTGTTTTAAACATTACTCTGTTTTAGTCCTAAAAACTACAGGAATTTCTTCTGCAGTCCAGTTGTCCAAAACACTTCCAGGCTCGTAGGGGCGATTACCCGCCGAGTTCCCTTCCTTCGGGCCCTCTTCAGACACGGCGTTGATGCTCAAAGCTCTCATCATGTCTTTAGCCATTTCTCTATTCATATTTTCTGACCCTGAATAGATAATTCCTTTCGACACGAATGTATTAGATATATGGGGAAAAGTCATTGATCCCCATTTGACCTCAGCACCATTCAATCGTGCCCTTCGTCTCTTACGCTTCCTTTCCAGTTCTTCTCTTCTCTGCTAGGCATCTGGCCTATGCCCCAGACCAAAATGATCGCGCTTGTTAACCAATTCTGGCACTTTGGCCGGTCCCTGAAGGTATTTTCCGAGTCCCCTCCCAGGCAAGGCTCCTTTTCCTACTATCAACTGTAGGCCCATCCTTATTGCTTCGGAGATTCTAGGCACCGGGATCTTGCTTCCTTCAATGATGAAAGTCATATTTACAAACTCCAATGACCTGAAGGAGTACTCTATAGCTTCCGTATCATTCTCTATGTATGGCGCACCACTAGTGACGGATGCAATGATGTCCTCATCCGCGTTTATGGTTATTAGCCGACCCTCTGTCACCAACTTTAGCTTTTGGTGTAACGATGATGGTACAGCTCCCACTAAGTGGATCTAGGGCCTCATCAATAAACAATTATAAGAAGGCTTGATGTCCATCACAAGGAAATCTACCTCGTACGTATTTGGCCCGATTAGGAGGGGTATCTCAATCCTTCCTATCACCTTTCTTTCAGTGCCATCAAAGACTCTCACTATGTTTTGACATGTTTTCATATGAGAGCTGTCTACCGGCAATCTGTTCAGGTAGATAGGGGCAAGACGTTCAGTGTCGATCCGTTGTCAATTAATACCCCCGGGAGTGTATACTCTTTGCATCGGGTAGTGATGTGCAGAGCCTTGGTGGATCTCATGCCCCTGGTGGAATTTCATCGTCACTGAAAGAGATGAAATTGTCTGCGCTTATGTTGCTAACGAGGCGGTCTAACTTGTTCACCGAAATATCGCCGGTGACATAGGTTTCATTCAATACCTTCATTAATGCATTACGGTGTACCTCCGAGTTTAAAAGTAAATCTAGTATCGATATGCGTGTCAGCTGTTGGTGTAATTGTTCCACCACACTGTACTCACTGTGCTTGAGGAACTTCAGAAACTCTTTGACTTCATTCTCTGTTATTGGTTCATTAACCAGTGGCTCTGTCTTCTCGTCTCCCTGTCTGATCACAGAGAATTTCTTTTCAATATGTTCGGCTTCTGGGTTGGGCGTGCTGGCCGAACTCTCCTTCCCCGAAACTGTCACAATGTAATTGTAATTCCAAGGCACCATTTTGTTATCCCTATAAGGAAAGGTCACGAGTTTTTGAATTACAACTTTCGGTGCCGTTTTCGCTCCTACTTCGTCGACCCTTGGTCGTGTGATAATCACTATTGGGTGATTGACCCTAGGGACCCTTTCTGTAGACCCTCCTTCTGTGGTGCACACGTCCTCTCCTTCTGCAGAGTCAAAGAACTCCAGCTCTTTATTATCCATTAACCCTTGTACTAGGGCTCTGAATTTGTTGCACTGCTGGATCTCATGGCCTTCCTTGTCATGGAACTCACAATAGTTCCTTGCATATCGGGATTTACTTTCTCATTCCTGCAGAACTAGCCCTCTTTCCCGCATCTCTTTCCAAACCTCCCTCAATGGGGTTCTTACTTCAGCAACCGTTTGTTTGATTCTCCTCCCCATGTATTCGACTGTCGCGTTTACCCCATTATCCGTATGACTGGGTAACGGAATTCCCCCACCAGGTGCGTCGTTGAACTTTACCACACCTGCCTTGATAAGCCTTTCGACTAGCCTTTTGAATGAGGTACAGTTTTCTATCGAGTGTCTTACGGCATCCGTATGGTATTCATACTGAGCATTTGTGTCATACCACTTAGGATATGGAGGTTGCATCGGCTTCAAGTAGAAAGGGGATACGACGTGCGCATCGAACAGAGTTTTATACAACTCCCTATATGTCACAGGTATGGGAGTAAACTGGAATTTTTTAGTTTTCTGCCTCGTGTTGGGCTCTTGTCTTGGTGGGGCCTGTTGGCCCGTAGCTACCACTCTCGGTTGACTGACAGTAATGGGTTTGGGATAACCCGAGCTTACATTACCTATTTTATTTTCCATTTTCTTTGGAGCCGACCTTCTCGTGCTCTCTCCAGCCTCTATTTTCCCACACCTGATCGCGTTCTCTATCATTTCACCGGACATCACTATGTCTGCGAAACTCTTAGTCGCACTCCCTAACATGTGATTGATGAAAAGTGATTTCAGGGTATTAATGAAGAGCATGGTCATTTCTTTTTCCAGCAGCGGCGGTTGGACTTGTGTAGCAACTTCCCTCCACCTCTAGGCATATTTCCTGAAACTTTTGCCTGACTTCTTCTCCATGTTTTGTAGCGTGATCCTGTCAGGCGCTATATCAGTTACGTGGCCATAACATTTCATGAAGGCTTGTGCTAAATTCTTCCACGATTTGATTTGAGTTCGACTCAACTAATTGTACCATTTAGCCGCGGCTCCAGTCAGATTATCCTGAAAGCAGTGGATCAACAACTGGTCATTACTGACATATCCCGTCATTCTCCGGTAGAACATTGTAATATGAGCCTCGGGGCAGCTGGTCCCGTTGTACTTTTCAAACTCCGGCATCTTGAATTTCGAAGGGAGTACCAGATCTGGGACCAGACTCAGCTTTTTAGCATCCACCTCGCATTGGTAATCAGCACTTTCCAATGCTTTGAACCTTTCCTCTAACCATTTGCACCGATCTTCAAACTTTTTTGGGAATTTCGCCCTTGCCTTTTCCTCTTTTGCTGCATCATCGAAATCATGAACCATCGATTTTGCCAAATTGTCTCCAGGGTTAAAGCTCGAGCCTGTCGAGAAGTTTGCCGGTGCTGAGGTACCGGATTGATATTGAGGTCTGATATTGACAGAAACTCTCGGTGGTTGTAGTTGGGAATTTACCAGGGCCAAGCCTGGAGGATAAGCAGAGTCTTCAATATCGCTTCTAGTGTCAACCGTAGGGCCTTTTCCTTTATCCTACATTCCAGTCAACAATTGCGTTAACTGGCTCATCATACCCCTCTGAGATTCCAGCATTTGATCCCTCACGTCCTGTTGGATCTTAGCCAACTGTTCTCGCATTTGAGTTTGCAGTTGGTCTTGCATCTGAGCTTGTAGTTGGTCTTGCATCTCCTTCTGCATTTGCTCTAACTTTTTTATCCTTTGATCCATAGCTTTCATTTTTTTTCGAGTGTAATAGTGGTGTTCCAGGATAACTATAATATGATCTCTAGTTAATAGGGTTGTCTTATGATATTTAATGCATATGATGCGGAAATGCATGATATGAATGCAAAAATAAAAGGCGTCGATTCTGGTTCAATTTCTTTTAGAAAACTTTATAAGAAAACAAAATCCTTTACATAAAATAAAGTCACATATACGGCCTAGCCCTTATTCCCAAAGCTTTAACTTTCTTAAGAAACCTAACTAACTCTCGACCCCGGTCTGACTCTAGCTCATATACTACACTTAACACATCAGCCTGAACCGCTAAGGTTTGTAGATGATCGGCCACTTGTCATATCTGAGCCACAGCTTCGCCCATGACGTAATCTCTTTCTCTGACCTAGTTCTGAGATCGTTGAAGCTGTTCTTCCCATCGCTCGCTATTTGCCTCCAATAGCTGGATTCGGAGCTCACTATTTTGCAGCGCCATTTCGAGCTCTACCACCTTCCCTTTCAACTCTTCAATCTGGTTTAGGCTTGATTCTAGCTTCACCGTAGAGTTTCGAATTTGACACAATGCCTTCTCTAGTTCTGCTACTCGGGCTCTTAACATCTCATTCTCACTTTAGCTTTCACCCACAGTCTTTCTCAGAGTATCCTTTTGTGCTTGAGCCTCACGGAACCTCTTCTTCCACTGGTCAACCTTGGCCTTCTCTTCTTGAATTTCTTGACGCCATTGTTCCGAGGTTTTGCCCAACCCAGCAGTCCTTATGGATGAATACAACTTTTTATAATCGGTCTTCAAGCTGTCCAAATATTCTTCGGCCTTGTTTTTCCCTTTCCTTAGTTTCTCAGCCTCTAATTTTTGGATGTCAATATCTAACCTCAAGTACACTTTTTCTTCTTCCAGTTGTTCTATCTTTTTCCCTAACTCTGAATTTTTACTCTCGAAGTCTTGTTTCATGATTTTCAACTCGGAAGGGACTACTTGCAGGTATTTTTCTATCGGTCGAGCACCATCCTGTGTCGGTCTGGGGATGTTATCATTGATTCTCCTATTCCGCCATGCATTATACTCGAGGGTTGCCATCGGACCTACAGTAACTCTTTTCATTCGGCGAGTCTGCTTCCAAGCATCAGAAATCTCTCGAACCTTCTTCTTATAATGATCCCCCTATACGAAAATTCAAACTGAGCTAGCTCAAACGTTGCTGGTATGAACTGTCTTGATCTGTACTGCCTCAGCACAAGCAAATGAGCGTACCCAACGGCTCCCCAAATTCCTGACAGAGGGACCCAATCATAACTCCCACACCGATAGAGAATTTCGGTGGGAACCAACCAAGGACCTCTCCACTCAACGTCCTCTTCCTTGAAATTTCGAAGGAGCGCGATTCAATTTTCTTCTGATACGTCATCTCTTCTGGGAGTGGCTGCTAATTCCTTTAGCGGTGAGTAATTCTCTGAAAAAACTCGACAAGAGACTTTATCCACCTTCCAAAAATGGCTATGGAACCAAGCTAATAATAACTGTG
Organism: Gossypium australe; assembly: GCA_005393395.2. Lineage (NCBI taxonomy): Eukaryota > Viridiplantae > Streptophyta > Magnoliopsida > Malvales > Malvaceae > Gossypium > Gossypium australe. The sequence goes on along the minus strand of CM016614.1, from coordinate 125,805,783 downwards.
CGTACCCTATGAATCTGCCCTCACCAGCTCTCCTGCATGCATTCAAAGATCTAAACGTCTCGGCCAAGATCGCAGGAACAGGTGTGACCCCTCTATCAAGTCGGTTGAAGAGATCCGAGACTGCCTCATCTACATATCCCAATGCCCTTGGGAAAACCATTAATCCATAGATGCTCAAAACGAAATGTCAACTCTCCTCTTTGTATCAGGATGCACCAAAATCAAATCCTTCAAAATCCTCCATGGGATGCATTTGCACTCACCTTTTTGCTTGACCCTAGCTGCAACCCACTGTTCACTCATCCCTGTAATATTCATCATTTTCTTTAAAAAGGTTGGGCCACAAGCGGCTTTAATATAAACCTTGTCGACTTGGACCTTTGGGCAACGAAGTAAAGCCGTATATTCTTCTATAGTGGGTACCAAATCTACCCCTCCAAAGGTAAAACAGCTATAGGCAGGATTCCAATACTGAGTGAGGGCCCGGAATAAATGCTCATCTATATTGATGCCAAGTAAGTGAGGCAAATCCCTATAATTCCCATAAAACAACTGCTTAGTCTCTTCATCCCACTGGTCCCATATTTCTTTTAATTCCCGAAGATCATTTTGCGTCACACTGATGTGAGTGTAATCACATAACTCCGGTGTATATCCCTCGGCTAGGCTGTCCCCCTTTTCTAATTGCGTTTGCTCTGACCATATTCGGACAGCCGCATTATCCTCTACTTTATCAAGGAATTCGTTCTCCATGACAAGCCTCCTAAACTAGAAATCGAACGTAAGTCGACACCTTTTTAAAATGAAATGACATGCAATTACAATAAAATGCAACAAGTTAGTATCATGCACCAGAGATAAAATTCAAAGTATGCGAAAATAATAATCTAGCACATATTTGGGTAATTGCTAAGGTTTGGCGCGGCTCTACCTAGGGTAAGTTCCTAAGGCTCTCTATATGTGGTTTTGGCTCTAAAGCAAGGGTACCTGAACCAGCAGATTCCTCGATCCTCACCCATTATAGACTCATACGGACCGAGTTCAGTTTAGGGGAATACATTTCCCTATGGTTGCACGGAGGTGAAAACTTCACGAAGACATAGGTACGGGTGTATCCCGAAAGCGATCCACTATCCTGCACGGAGGTGAAAACCTCACGAAGGAGTAGCTTCTCACTCTCACTTAAAGGTGTGACCACTACGGTCATGCAATATGATGCAAATGTATCCTAAACACTTAAAACGTAAAAGAACATATGCGATGGAAAAAAAAGTCAAAATCAGATTTTAATTTTCAATAAAAGGACATTAATCAATCAATTCTAAGGCTTGACTCTCTTATTGGTCCCCAGTGGAGTCGCCAAGCTGTCGAAACCATTTTTTTGTTTGGAAAATGGGCCGACTTTTAAAAAGGAAAATGGAGTCGCCACCAATCTTTTTTGAAGTGCGATTAGGCCACTTTTTGAAAACGTTTTGGTCTACGAATTTTAAGAAAACGGGCTCGAGAGTCGGTTACGCACGAGGAAGGATTAGCACCCTCGCAACGCCCAAAATTGGTACCTTATTGATTGATTAATGTCCTAATATCAAAAATCAGAAGAGATTTTAAAATACGCATCCTTTGGAAAATGTTTGGGTAATTCAAATTGGATATCGAAATTCTCTTGTTTCGAAAGGATGAAATATCACATCCAGCACGTTAGGATACGATGTTTCAAACCTTTGACACCAAGATCATTTCATGACTTCCAAAATTCAGGCATTGTCATTTTAAAAAGGGTATCCCATTATTTGGCCAAACGAAAGAACCGAAACCCAGCACGTTAGGGCACGATTCCTCAAATTTCCAAACATGAAATATTGCCTTATTTTTGTAGTTGAGAAAACCCGATCAGAACTTTAAAAGGATATTTAGTCTTTTGGACGAGCAAAAAATTGAAACCTAGCACGTTAGGGCACAGCTTCTCAAAACTTCCAAGCACAAAATATTGCCTTGCTTTTAATTTTAGAAAAAACTTACACAGTCTAAAGGATATTTAATGATTTGGTCAAACAGAAACCGAAACCCAGCACGTTAGGGCACGATTCCTTGAATTCCAAACATAAAACATTGCCTTATTTGAAAAAACACGGTCAAAATTCCTAAAGGATATTTGGTCATTTGGACGAACGAAAAAATCGAAACCCAGCACGTTAGGGCACGATCTCTCGAACTTCCAAACAAGAAACATTGCCTTTAAAAAAAATCTTTTTTATAAACTCGGGTAAAAAGTAAAAACAATGTAATTTTTTAAAATAACAAAAATCGGTTTAAATGTAGGAATGGTCATACATGGCGAATGATGTCAAAAACTGTGTATACAATAATAAAACCATAGAATAATCATAATAGCAGCAAAAAATACGATAATAATGATAGAATATATTAATAAACCATTAATAGTAAAGAAAAATGAAAATAGCAGTAGTAATGTTGATGATAAAAATAAAAAAAATATAATAATAATAACATAAGAATAATAATATGCATAGTAAAATAGTGATAGTAATAAAATAGTGGTAAAAAATATTAGTAATAGGATAGTATAATAATAAATGTAATAAATATAATAACAATAGTATATATAATATAAAGATTTAAAGTAAAAATATTAAGAATAATAGTAATAGTAACAGTGATAAAAAAATTGAAATAAAAGATAATAATGAAAAAAATAGTAATAATGAAAAGTAATGTTAAAACAAAATAATGATAATAAAATATAAGAAATATAAGAGATGTGATTATAGTAATAATAATAGTATATATAAAAATAATAATACTATAAGCATAGGATAGTAAAAACAACATATATATGTAAAATAATATATATATATATATATAATCATAGTAAACATAATAATAATAATACATGGTAGCAAATAACGAAAGTAAGAGTAAGTAAATTAATAATAATAAAATAACAAAGCTCATATTAATCAATTTAATAGTGAAAAAAAATGCAAAGATAATCAAAAGGGACTAAATTGGATTGAAATCAGAAGTTTTGGGGTAAAATTAGAGGTAAAATAGAGGGGAAAGACCAAATTGCGAGGCGCGCGCAACATAGAGGGACCAAAATAGAAATAATCCCGCCCTATGAAACGTAGCATCTGAGTGCGGATTAAATTGAAATCGCAAATAAGATTCAGGGGAAAAATTAAAATAAAGAAAGCTGAAATGGGACGTAATTAAAAAAGTAGTGCAAAGAAGGAGGACTAAGCGCTCAATTTACCCATTTAGGGTAAATGCGCTCAAATCCAGTGCTGGATCGGGTCGAACATGCGGAGCCCCCTCCCACCTTCAAACGGCGCCGTTTGACCCACGTTTTAAAACCTAAAAAAAACACTTTCTTTCATTCTTACCATTTGCTTCAAAAACAAAACCAGAATACCCTCCCCCTTTTCTTGTTTTCTAGGGTTTGAACCCCTTCTTTGCAACGAGCCCTCTCCCCCCCCCCCACGCGCGCATCGATTACGGTGGCCGGAGGGAACCCGGTGAGATCCTCAAGACTTCTCCCTTTTTTAAAAAAAAAATCTTTGTTTGTTTTTCTTGAAATGAAATTGATCTGAAAAATGGAAAGGGTTTCTTATGCCCTCTTTTTCTGTTTTCGTATACTATGTTGAAGTAAAAGGGGAAAACAAAAACGAAACTCGAAAATCAAAAGGCCAAAACACCGTAATCACCTTGTTTTCCACTGACTTTCGATTCCAATCTATGCGTAAAATCTCTCTTTCAGTTTACTTGTGTTTTGTATATTTGGAAATTGCGTATACTGCTTTTTTTCTCTATTAAAAAAAAACCGCCCCTCTTTACAGATTTGATTTGGCTTTTTATAGCATGTTTTACAACTATCTGTCTGCACCTTTGCAGGTGCGTGGTGGCTCATGTCTCTGACGTGGAGTCGTGGCAGCGCACGTTGCGGGCGTGGAGGATTCAGAAGGCCGGTTTCGCTGGCGTGGGGCGTGCGGCGCATCAAGCTTTAGGGTTTTTTCGTTTTCTGTTTTATTTCTTTGGGCCATTGGGCCTCTTTTAAGGTTTGGGTTCTGTTAAAAAACAATGGGCCATGGACTGTTTAATTTGGATTTTTGTTTACTGGTTAATTTGTGGTATTGAGCCCGGGCAAGAAATTGGGTTCTACAATCGTGATTTGGGTTTCCATAAGCTTTAGTAATAAATTATATGTTTATATAATTAAAAGATGCTGGTAGGTCTTGAAGGCAACCACTCATTTCAATATTTCCGGTGGCAGATCTAAAGGGTGGCTAGTAAGGACTCCGTCTTTCCTAAAATAGAAAATTTTTCATTTAGATTACTTATAATTTATAAAGTTTTAAATTAGTAATAATAAAATTGTACTTTATCTCCCCAAAAATAATAAAAAATTAATTTAATCATTTAAAAATTATACAATTTGATTTTGATCCCTCAAACAAATTTTCTAATTTCGCTACTAAATATGCCTTAGATAAGTGGTGGTCTTGAACTCTATATTTGGGTTGTTTCAAATACAACTAGCAATGAAGATACATCAATTACCACTCCAATTAGGCAAAGCATGTAATCTCTAGCATGTTAAGTGATCTTGTAAGAGTTAGTTGAATTGACTCTTAGACCATGTAAATTTCACTCCCTTTCCATCTGGCTTGTTTGTGGAGTATAAACCTAACAATCCAATGAGTAAATCCACAACTTTAACATCAATTTTTTTTTTTCAATTATCTTACTACCATGGATTGGAAGGCCATTAATAGAGTTGCATCTTTCAACGCTGTTGTGACTTCATTAGATGAAAAATGAAATGTATGGATCTTAGGATCTTCATCGTTCAACATGAACAGAAATAAACTCTTATACCAATTTTGAAGTGGTTCATTTGGCTAACGACAAAGAAACCAACATCCCTATAAATGCTTGCGGATTTGTGTATCCAACAAGCTTACTTTCTTAATTTCATCCCCTGAACACACAATCTTTATATATTGTTATTGCAAATTGAGCTGCATGTATTCGCAATCTCAATAAGGACATCATTATAAAATTTTTAGTAAATAAGTAGATAAAATGGATTATATATAGTAAGATTTTTCGAGTCTTTTTTTGTAAAAAAAAAAATACAAATTGAGACAAATTATTTATAGATTTTAGAATTAAGCTTCTGTTACAGTTTAATCAATGATTTAATTTTGTGGAATTTATTTAAATTTTTCTCTAAAATAAACAAAGTCTGTCTAACATGATCAAAATAATTAAAGCAAATTAAATACATAAATGCATGAGCATAAATATTCAATAAAAATCACATAAAAATTAGATTCAATAATAAAATAAATTAAACGCGAGGGCTAAATTGAATAAAATCAATACCTAAAACACCAAATCTAGAGACTCCTTTGCATAACTTTATAATCACATCAAGGACTAAATAAAAAACATATCAAATTAGCACATAAGGACTAAATTATATTTAAAATCAATTTAATTGATAACTAAAAGACATGAATATTTTGATAAATAATAAAAAAACACTATTACTATAAAACCTCAAATTTATTCTTTATATTTTGTTGATCTTATGGATGACATCTACAAACACATCCTTTATATCAATATCCATTCTAAATTTATGGCAGAAATTAAAAGGGCAAAAAAATAACACAAAACCAGCGTTCATAACGCGTTAAAAACATGAGTTCAACTTTCAACCAATTAAACAAGTTTCAACACTAAATAAAGAGAAAAACCAATTACGGTCATAAAAGAAATGACACATCTTCTCTTTTTAATAACGGGTTCAACAAATTCAAAATCACCAGCACAATTTCTGAATTTTTGACATAGCTTCATCCAACTGTTTCAAACTCATCCTTTTTTTACTTTTTTTAACCATAGATTTAAAATAAATCTCTAAACATCCCACTATAATGATATTTTAGTTTAACACCATCAATCTAAAAATATATTTAGGGTTTGAAAGTTATCCTCAAAAGATTAATACAGTAATTATATAGACAAAATCAAATCAATGGATCTCCAAATCAATATATATATGCCAAGGTTTTAAAGTGTCTGATGTTGTCCCTATTTTCACAAACAATATCATGAAAGTATATATATGCCATGCATGTTTTTATATTTTCTTCTGCTTCTACAAATTTGGGAATTTCCGAGACCACAAACATCATAAGAAGGTATAACTACTTTACTTCATTAATGTTTTTTTTCAAACTATTACAAAACCAGATAGTGATATATAAGATATTATTACAAAGAAGAAAGAGGCTCGAAGTTCCTCTAAAACACTCCAACAAAGGCCAGTTTGTCCACTCACCTAAAAAAACCATGTTTATTTTTCCACCCTTTTCAACCTTGGAAATAAAGGGATACACGACATCATATATATATAGGTTTGGTTGAATTTTCAACCTCCCAAAGAAAAACCAAAGGAGCTGTCATGTCATACAACAAGAGGGAATTAACCCAACATGCCCAAATAGTACGACCATGCAAAAAAAGAAAAAAGGAAAAAGTTGACTGGAAACAACAATCCCTCTTGTAAAAATAAACCTGATCTGATCAGCTAACAGTGGCTTGATGATGGTGTTCAAAGGTGGAGCATTATAAGACCTTTGTTTTTCAGACTCTGAAACTATATATATGCATACCAAGATAGAAAAGCTTATTATTATACTTAATTAAAAGGGAAATTTGTTCACATGAGCGATTCAGAAGCTGAACGGAGCTTCTTCACAAGATCCTTTACTGTCATACAGAATTCTATATCCATCTGCCAAAAAAGAAAACATAGACAAAATTGAAGAAAGTACATGAAATAATGATTTTTTCAATAATTGTCACAAAAAACTGTAAAAAATACCTGAGCGACAATTGTTATGTCAAGAGCGGAACTCCCAAATGTGACGGCATTGCTATTGATGACAGTTAGGTGAGATTTCTCGAGTTCAGACATGATTTTCTCGGGGAGTCCTTTTCTTTTCTCACAGTGGATTCTTACAAGAACACTTTTGTCACAAAACCTTGCTTCAATCTCTGGTAATGGCTGATGAAAGTCATCAATATTGTCAGCGGCGGAGAGATGGGATTTCTTCACGAATACAACTGATTCCATTGATTTCTTTCTAGTCTGCTCCTCAAGTGTCTTCACTTTCTCCTGCAGTTGTTTCAGGTACTTGATAGCATCTCCAAGCACCGACGCCTTGTCCATCTGTCAATCACTTTGCAACTTTAACAAAATACGTAAACCCGTACCAGTATGTATATGTATATATGTGTGTGTATATTTGTACCTTCTTTAAGCCAGGAACAATAGCAGAGAGAGCTATGAACCGCTGGCTGAGCTTTTCACGGCGTTTCCTTTCAGCCATGATATGGTCTTGTGACTGAGAAATTCCTAGCCTCTTAGATCCATGGCAACCCTTAAGTATATAATTCTGGGTTCCAAAGGGGTTTTGAGAGAACAAGATCTCAGAAGGGAAAGGTTCCATGCTCTTAGAACAAGCAGCTTCTTCTTCTTTAGGCTTCAAAATCCCCACTGGATTTATTACGTGGTTGGAAGCGGCAAAAGAGAGAGCGTCAGGAGAAAAAACAGAAGCTTCAAGGTTTGATACATTGCATGAATCCCCCCAGCAGTTGGTTTTAAGCTGCTTTTGAGGTCTACCAATGGAGCCACTGTATTCCGGATAGTTATCAACAGCAGCTGTTACTGGGAGGAAACTGAGCTCGTCAAGAGAGTTCATATGCCACTGGTGGAACAAGTTAGGATCCTCCATTATTCCCTGAGGATTTGACATCTGTTGCAGACACACAGTACTTAGAACAAATGAATCAATAACATATAGGAACAAGAAATAACTTGAAAAGAGTCTTACAAATTCAGGTAGCTCTCTAATTGATGAAATCTCAATTGAAGGAAAAGGTAAATTTTCCCTTTAATGATTAAAGCTTTCTAATGTCCAAAAAAAGAAAAAATCTCCAGTAAAGCAGGAGCATGGGAGCACCAATTTTTAGAGCTGTCTTGCGGTCTTGCCTGTTTATATAAATCCACCAATACCTAGATGTCTCACGGGTTGTTGATGTGAAAAGACCATTGAAAATGGACAGGACTACACCAAAATCTCTATACTTCTCTACATTGATGACAGCATAACAGCTTAATGCATATATAAATAAAAGAGTGGGTTGTTTTTGCTGACAAATAAGCCATTTGTTTTGGTCACCTCTTCCATTTTTGTTGTTTTGCAGACTTTTAAGGAGCATCTCCAACCAGTCGTTGAAAATTGATTCAATGTTAGAGATCTAAGTGACCCCAAAAAGTTGTGGTCCCATATCCATCTAACCAGGGGTGCATGCTGTTTAGAAACAATAGTTAAGGAGGAAACGGTGTCACAGTTGAGTAAAGCGGTTGAAATTAATGTGATGGCTAACTATGATAACCAGAGTTTCTAATTCTGAAGTTTCGGTTGACTAGGTTGTGATTTCAGCCAATGTGGTGGCGATATCTGTCTAAGAATGCTGCACTAGATTAACATACAGTCCGTCACACCGGCCTATAATGAGGTCGGCCAATCAGCGCCCAATTATGTGATAATGAAGCTCCCGAGTTAGTAGTCTAATCACCCTGGTTACACTTCATTTGGATCCAGTTTCAACTTCTTTTGAAATGTAAAAAGATTTAAATATGAATATTAAGTTGGAAAATTATATATATATATATATATATATATATACATATATATATATATGGTGAAAGATAGACCTGTTCATGGGCTTGGATTAAAAAAATAAGGCCCGTTTAAAAACGAGCTGGGCCTCGGGTAAGACATTTTTTGCTTGAGCTCAGCCCGGCCTAAATTCACTAAAGGACAATTTTTTTAATATTATTTTCTTATTGTTTACTCCCTATTTTGCTACTATTTTATTATTATGTTGCTACTATTTTATTATTATGTTGCTACTATTTTGTTGTCATTGTTGGATATTGTATAAAAATTATTTTATTGTTAATTTTGTTATTATTTGTTAATTTTGTTATTATTTTAGAGGCATTTGCTTGTTAGTTGCATCTATGTTAATGTTATTTAAATATATATATTTTTTAAAATTTATTTTCAATTTGTTGAGAAATATTTGTTTTGATATTTTTAGTATTTTTGATATTATATATATATATTTATTAAAATTATATAAAAATAATATTGGTGGGCAGAGTCGGGCCAGGGTTTTAACATTTTTATTTGGGTCGGGTTTGGGTAAAATTTTAGGCCCATTTTTCGGGCCGGGCCCGGGCCTAACAAACGGGGCCTAAATTTTTAGTTGAGCACGGCCCGGCCTAGCCCATGCACACCTTTAATGAAAGATATATTAAATATCGATTATATTTTTAAAATTTTTTAAAAAATATTATCGAATTTGAACAAAAACTAAAGTTTATGTTTTGAGCTATTAATATTATATATTGTAACACCCCAAACCCGGCCTAAAAGTTAGACCCGAATCTAGCGTGCCACATAGAAGTGTTTTTCAAAACCATCTATTGCAATTGTAACAACTTGTTGGAGAATTTCAGCCTCTTTGTTAAAACCCAAAACAATTAAGCAATTGTGTATACGTGAAAACATAATTAACTTTAATAACCCTTTTCGGTTGTGAAAGCATATTTGAAATAAACGATTTACGAAAATGTGACCTTTGAAATAGAGTTGCAAAAGCATTTTGAAACATTGCGGAAACGTAGATAAAATACAAGTATTTTGAGAGATTGATTGATGAATCACAATTCAAGGAATTGAACTTTAAATCCGTGACTTTTGAAAATGTCGTTAATAATTTGAAAAGATGTTCGAGTTAAAACATATTTGTATAAGTTTATTTTGAAATCCCTTTGTTAATCAATTTCGAAAAATACTAAAAACATCCCAACCATAAAGCAAAAATAAAAAAAAATAGATTACAACTTAAACCAAATTAGCAAAATAATAAAATAAATGGAAATAGAAATTTAAAGTTTAATAACACCATTTCTAAAGTATGGCCCCCACCGAGTCATCCATGGCCCAAGTCCACGTCACTGAGCATTACCTGAAAAGGTCAAGAGAAAGGGGGTGAGTTACTAGAACTCAGTGTGTAACCCACTTACCATTGACCACTGGGCCAATATCTCATTAAGCAATTATTTGAATCTAAGCCCATTAAAAATAACATATAATATGCAAGTGATATGCAAACCCCAACCCAACCTAATTTCCATCCGCTACACACCACCCGTACCAACCAACACACCTGTGGGGAGCTTTAGTCACCCACCCCGCCAACACACCAAACTGAGCATTAAGCCATAAATCAAACTGGGCATTTAGCCATATTTCAAACTGGGCATTAAGCCATTTACCAATTTGTGGACAAGCCACCAGAATTTTGTAGCAAAGCTACCAGAACTTCTCTTCATCAAAATCCCAACCCATGCAAATCATGTACATATAGTATGCATTTTCATTCGGCCCATTTGTCACATATCAATATAGCCCATTTATTAAATAACACATTTGGTCCATTTGTCACATATCAATATGGCCCATTTATCAAATAACACATTTGGCCCATTTATCACATATTAATATGGCCCATTTATCAAATAACATATTTGACCAATATAGCAAATTATCAAATTGGCCCATATAGCAAATTATCAAATTGGCCCATATAGCAATTTATCAAATTGGCCCATTTAGCAAATTATCAAATTGGCCCATATAGCAATTATCTTAATTCGGCAATCGTACCCACTAAGGGTAATTTGGTAATCTCGCAACCCAAGGGTATTTCGATAATTTACCCTCTATGGGTATTTCGGTAATTTTCGCAATCCAACTTGACCACTAATTTGGGCATAACAATTTAAAACTGTCCATCTGCGTCATACTGACTAAATTGACCATAAATCGAGTTAGAAAACTCGAAATCTAGATCCGTAAAATTTCCTTGAAACTAGACTCATATATCTTTTTACTGTAATTTTTCCAGAATTTTTGGCCTAGCCATTTAGTACATTTTATTCCTCAAAGTATCCCCTTTTCTGCTGTCTAACAATTCCGACCATTCTTTGCTAAAATTTAACTATCTTTTTGTACATAATTCAATTGATATTCTAGTTTGTTTCTTATAAAAATAGACTCATTAAGGAATCTAACCATATAAATTATGTGCAAAAATTAGTTTTTATCAATTTTTAATGATTTTTCCAAGTCAGAATAAGGGATCTCAAAATCACTCTGAACCAGTCTAACAAAAATCTAAAAATCTCAAAATATACTAATCATTTACTTTCTCTGTTTCTTTTATAAGAAAATAGACTCAATTTTCTTTCAATCCATGTCTCCTTCACTTTCTAATTCAATTTCCACTATTTTTGGTGATTTTTCAAATCCACGTTACTGCTGCTAACCAAAATTGTTTCATTTCAAAATACGATTACCACTTCGAACATGCGTACGTCGAGTGGTCACAGATGTCGATTTCTGGCTTTTTGGTCTTTCTAGCGAATCACAAAACATTTTATGCAAACATTCAAAGAGGTGTGAGATTACACACCTGATTACGGTAAGGACTAAACCTTCTTGATCGTCGGCACCTATGACACCTTAACACTCGATCAGGAAAAAAAAATACCACGATGAGAGAAAGTAGTTGTTTAGGGAGAGGATTTCGACTTACCACTACTTCCAAAGGTCAACGAGTACAGAAGAGCGAGTGATTTAATCCCTTAACGTTGATGAATCCGATTCCCACCGATTGGACTTATGGTTATGGATGATACACGGTCGCCCGCTTAGATCACTACGAAGAAGAAAAAGACTCGGCTAAGGAGATGATTATTGACAATCGGCCATGGTGAAGAATTAGGACAAAAGAGATGCTTGAAGGATTTCGTGAAAAAGAAAAGAAATAAGAAGAAAGATGTTTGTCTAGATTGATTTTCAAGAAAGATGAGAATATGCACACTCAAATTTGAGGATTGGCAAGAAGGGAATTTGAAGAGAGAAAAGAAATTATTACAAAAGTTGCATAAAGGAAATTTTGACCAAACAAACACTAAAACTTTACCAAAAATAAAAAAAAAACAAAGGTGGAAGATGAATTGGTAAAAGATATGGATGAAAATGGCCACAAGGGATTGCATTTATTCACTAAAGAGACAAAGAAAGATGTTTAAAAGAAAAATAAATGTGGAAGATGAATTGGTAGAAGATATGGATGAAAATGGCCACAAGGGATTGCATTTATTCACTAAAGAGACAAAGAAAGATGTTTAAAAGAAAATAAATGTGGAAGATGAATTGGTAGAAGATATGGATGAAAATGGCCACAAGGGATTGCATTTATTCACTAAAGAGACAAAGAAAGATGAGCATGCTTGGGGTGGCACTAATGACTAAAAAAAAAAATTTCTAGGATGCTACAGTTCTACCCCCTTAAAGAAAATTTCGTCCTCGAAATTTACCTGATGAAAAGAGATGAGGATATTGCTGCCGCATAGTATCCTCAGGCTCCCATGTAGCTTCCTCCGCTCCGTGATTACGCCATAGAACCTTAACCAACGGTACTGACTTCTTTCTTAGTACCTTTACATCTCGATCTAAAATTTGTACTGGTTCCTCCTCAAAAGACAAGTCAGGTCTTAACTCCACTTCCTCTACCGGTACTATGTGAGATGGATCCGATCGATAACGCCTCAACATAGAAACATGGAAAACACTATGAATCTGACTCAACTCCAGAGGTAACTTAAGCTGATAGGCAACTGGTCCCACACGCTTCACTATCCGATAAGGCCCGATGAACCTTGGGCTCAATTTGCCCTTTCGTCCAAATCTCAAAATCTTCTTCCAGGGTGAGACCTTTAGAAATACCTGATCTCCCACCGCAAACTCAATATCCTTACGCTTCAGATCTGCATAAGATTTTTGTCTATCCGACGCTTCCTTTAACCGTGCTCGAATTACCTTTACTTTTTCTTCCGTCTCAGAAATCAATTCAGGACCCAATAACTGCCGTTCTCCCAATTCAGTCCAACAAGTAGGGGTACGACACCTTCGACCATATAACGCTTCATAGGGTGCCATTTGGATACTGGATTGATAACTATTGTTATACGCGAATTCTGCCAACGGTAGAAAATCCTCCCAACTACCTCTGAAGTCAATCACACAACCCCTTAACATGTCTTCCAATATCTAGATTACTCTTTCCGACTGGCCATCTGACTGAGGATGAAAAGCTGTGCTAAAGTTTAACTTTGTTCCCAAAGCCTCATGCAAAGCTTTCCAAAACCGTGATGTAAACCTAGGGTCCCTATCCGATATAATAGACACTGGTACCCCATGTAACCTCACAATCTCTGCTACGTACAACTTGGCCAACTTCTGCAATGAGTAATTTGTACGAACAGGTAGGAAATGGGCAGTCTTCGTCAACCGATCCACTATTACCCAAACGGAATCTTTCTTAGTAGGTGTTAAGGGTAACCCACTAACAAAGTCCGTCGTTATTCTTTCCCATTTCCATAATGGAATCTTCACCGGTTGCAATAATCCCGACGGCACTTGATGTTCTGCCTTCACTTGCTGACATGTGAAGCACCTACTCACAAAATCAGTAACCTCCCGTTTCAACCCTAGCCACCAATACTGTTCACGGAGATCTCGATACATCTTACTTCCTCCAGGGTGCATAGCATAGGGGCTACTATGCGCCTCTCGCAGAATCATTTGTCTCAAATCCGAATCCTTGGGCATACAAATTCTTCCGCGAAAACACAGTACTCCATCCTTATCAAATCCAAAATCCCTTATTACACCACTTTCAACTTGATGAAATAAAGGACCCAACTTTTCATCTGATAACTGCTTCTCCTTGATCTGTTCTAACCACATAGGCTTCACCTGAAGTTCTGCTAGCAAACTGCCATCTTTATACAAACTAAGATGAGCAAACATTGCCCTCAACTCCGATATCACCTTACGACTCAACGCATCTGCCACCACGTTAGCCTTTCCAGGATGATACTCGATTGAGAAGTCATAATCCTTCAACAGCTCTATCCATCTCCGTTGTCTTAAGTTCAACTATTTTTGGGTAAGAAGGTACTTCAGACTTTTATGATCCGTATAAATGATCGACTTCTCGCCGTACAGGTAGTGCCTCCAAATCTTCAAAGCAAAAACTACCGCAGCCAACTCTAAATCATGAGTAGGATAATTGACTTCGTGCGGCCTTAACTGACGAGATGCATAAGCCACTACTTTACCACATTGCATCAACACACATCCTAAACCCGTATGTGACGCATTACAGTAAACGGTAAATTCTTTTCCAGCCTCAGGTTGAATCAGTACTGGCGCTTCCGTCAAAATCTTCTTCAGTTTCTCGAAACTTTCTTGTTGTTTATCGGTCCACACATACAGTACTCCTTTTCGCAACAACTTAGTTAGGGGTGCAGCAATCAATGAAAACCCCTCAACAAAACGCCGGTAATAACCAGCCAACCCTAGGAAACTTCGAATTTCAGCCACTGACTTCGGTGGTTTCCATTCCAACACAGCCTCTACCTTCCGAGGATCAACTCTTATTCCTTCGGCTGACACCACATGCCCCAAGAAAGTCACTTCCTTTAACCAAAATTCGCATTTACTGAATTTAGCATAAAGTTGCTTATCCCGTAAAATTTGCAACACAATGCGCAAATGTGAGTCATGCTCTTCTTCATTCCTCGAATATACCAAGATATCATTTATGAACACCACTACAAACCGGTCTAGATAGGGTTGAAAGACTCGGTTCATCATGTCCATAAATGCAACTGGTGCATTGGTCAAACCGAATGGCATAACCAAAAACTCGTAATGTCCATAACGAGTTCGGAATGCCGTCTTATGAATATCCGCCTCTCTAACCTTGAGTTGATGATAACCCGATCTCAAATCAATCTTGGAGAAAACTGAAGCTCCTCTCAATTGATCAAACAGGTCATCGATTCTCGGCAATGGATACTTATTCTTGATCGTCAATTTATTCAACTGCCTATAATCAATGCACATACGCATTGACCCATCCTTCTTCTTGACGAACAAGACAGGAGCTCCCCATGGTGACACACTCGGTCGAATGAATCCCTGATCTAACAACTCCAGGATTTGAGCCTTAAGCTCCACTAGCTCCTTCGGCGCCATTCTATAAGGAGCAATGGACACCGGAGCCGTTCCGGGCAAAAGCTCAATGCCAAACTCTACTTCCCGATCTGGAGGTAGACCCGGTAGTTCTTCGGGAAAAACATCTAAAAATTCTTTCACCGTTCTCACACCTTTCACCGATAATTCCTTGGCATCCAAAGTACTAATGAAGGCTAAGAACGCTCCATACCCTTTCCGTAACAACTTTTCTGCCTTTAAAGTAGATACCACATTTGCCAGGTAATTCCTTCGTTCGCCTATCATTACTACTTCTTTGTCTTCCAAAGTCCTTATTGACATCCGCTTTGCAGCACAATCCAATTGCGCCCGGTGTTTTACCAACCAATCCATACCCAAAATAAGATCAAATTCGCCGAAAGGCAGTTCCATCAAATCCACCAGAAATATTTCTCTATGAATTTCTAAAGGCACTTCTCTAAACACTTTATTCACGATTACCGACTGTCCTAAAGGACTAATTACGGTCATCTCTCTATCGGAAATCTCAGATCTAATATTCAGGTTTCCAGATATAGCACTAGCAACATATGAATGGGTGGATCCGATATCTATCAAAGCAGTAACAGGTACATCAAAGATGAAGAACGTACCAGTTATCACATCAGGTGCATCGCCATCCTCCCGACGCCTGACTGCATAGACTAACCCTGGCTGTCTCGCCTCCGCGTTACCTCTGAAGCCATTCCCTCTACCCGGTGCACCTTGACCATGACCACCGCCATTACCACCTCGACCTGGCCCACGGCCTCTCGGTGGCTGCTGTGTGCCTCTAGCTGGCTGTGCATCATGATTACGAGCTTCTTGAGTTTGAGAAGTCCTTCGAGGACAATTCTTAAGCTGATGGTCCTTAGAACCACATTTGAAACACCCACCAGTTCTTTTGCAGCATTCACCTGGGTGTTGTCTCCCACAGTCAGCACACGGTTGAATGTGATTGGTAGCAGCAGGTGCTCTAGCTTGGGCTGGCTCATCATTCCTAGGCCTCTTCTGAAAACTTTTAGTGGAACCCGAATACCTGAAGTCCCTCTTACCTCTGCCTCTGTCTCGGTTCTGACGTGCAGAGTTTTTAGCCTCCTCAGCTATTTTGGCTTTCTCCACAAGCTTGGCAAAAGTCCTTACTTGTTGTGGGGCTATCAGTACCCGCAACTCATCATTCAACCCATCCTCAAAACGTACACAGCGCTCATGATCGGTTGGCACAATTGTCCGAGCATAACGGCTCAAGCGTAGAAATTCTGCCTCATAAGCTGTCACCGACTTATTTCCTTGGACCAGATTCAGGAATTCTTTTCTCCTGGCATCCACATAACTTGCCCCGACATACTTTCCTTGGAATTCAGTCTTGAAGAAATCCCAAGTAACAAGTTCAGCCTGAGTGCCTTCTCGAACAGTGAGCCACCATTGATATGCCTCATCCCTCAACAAGGACACAGCGCCTCTTAGTTTCTGCTCAGTGGTGCACTCCAAATCATCCATGATTCGCTCCACTGCCTCGAGCCAATACTCTGCTACATTCGGAGCTACACCGGAGATACCCCTAAAAACCTCGGCACCACTTGATTTAAGTCGTTTCGATATTGATCCACGAGTTGCTGGCCCAGTTCTAGCCCCAACAACCCTTTCTAGGACTCGTAACATTGCTTGGGTCAAGGCAATGTCCTCTCTCATGTGATCGTGTGATCCAGTCTCACTCCCAGGTGATGCAGGTGTGTCCATTTCTGATATATGTCCCGTTGCCTCAGACACAACCCTAGCACCTCGGCCTCTACCACGGCCACGTCTACCACGTTCACGTCCACGTCCACATCCTCTAGTTCTCATATTGGGTATTTCGGTTTAATCTGATTACAAGTTTTATGAATCAGTATATTTTTTCAGTATTTATTAACGATATTTTATGAGATATAAGAGATAGAGTTGTTTTCGTAAACGCGTCCTATAGTCTCAATCTCTATAATTTCAACACCTAAAACTAAAAGTTCTAGAGTGTTCCTATAGTCATTTCACAATATAAGAATTATTCAATTCACATACACTTACTTGACTTGGTGCCGGATAATCGTGGTGCCATACTACCCCCCTTTTCTTTAAAAAAAATATAAGTTCTATATTTCAAAACAGTTTTGCACCATAAATATTTTTGAACCCAGACCACAACCGAGTTTTGAACCGGGCTCTGATACCATTAAATGTAACACCCCAAACCCGGCCTAAAAGTTAGACCCGAATCTAGCGTGCCACATAGAAGTGTTTTTCAAAACCATCTATTGCAATTGTAACAACTTGTTGGAGAATTTCAGCCTCTTTGTTAAAACCCAAAACAATTAAGCAATTGTGTATACGTGAAAGCATAATTAACTTTAATAACCCTTTTCGGTTGTGAAAGCATATTTGAAATAAACGATTTACGAAAATGTGACCTTTGAAATAGAGTTGCAAAAGCATTTTGAAACATTGCGGAAACGTAGATAAAATACAAGTATTTTGAGAGATTGATTGATGAATCACAATTCAAGGAATTGAACTTTAAATCCGTGACTTTTGAAAATGTCGTTAATAATTTGAAAAGATGTTCGAGTTAAAACATATTTGTATAAGTTTATTTTGAAATCCCTTTGTTAATCAATTTCGAAAAATACTAAAAACATCCCAACCATAAAGCAAAAATAAAAAAATAGATTACAACTTAAACCAAATTAGCAAAATAATAAAATAAATGGAAATAGAAATTTAAAGTTTAATAACACCATTTCTAAAGTATGGCCCCCACCGAGTCATCCATGGCCCAAGTCCACGTCACTGAGCATTACCTGAAAAGGTCAAGAGAAAGGGGGTGAGTTACTAGAACTCAGTGTGTAACCCACTTACCATTGACCACTGGGCCAATATCTCATTAAGCAATTATTTGAATCTAAGCCCATTAAAAATAACATATAATATGCAAGTGATATGCAAACCCCAACCCAACCTAATTTCCATCCGCTACACACCACCCGTACCAACCAACACACCTGTGGGGAGCTTTAGTCACCCACCCCGCCAACACACCAAACTGAGCATTAAGCCATAAATCAAACTGGGCATTTAGCCATATTTCAAACTGGGCATTAAGCCATTTACCAATTTGTGGACAAGCCACCAGAATTTTGTAGCAAAGCTACCAGAACTTCTCTTCATCAAAATCCCAACCCATGCAAATCATGTACATATAGTATGCATTTTCATTCGGCCCATTTGTCACATATCAATATAGCCCATTTATTAAATAACACATTTGGTCCATTTGTCACATATCAATATGGCCCATTTATCAAATAACACATTTGGCCCATTTATCACATATTAATATGGCCCATTTATCAAATAACATATTTGACCAATATAGCAAATTATCAAATTGGCCCATATAGCAAATTATCAAATTGGCCCATATAGCAATTTATCAAATTGGCCCATTTAGCAAATTATCAAATTGGCCCATATAGCAATTATCTTAATTCGGCAATCGTACCCACTAAGGGTAATTTGGTAATCTCGCAACCCAAGGGTATTTCGATAATTTACCCTCTATGGGTATTTCGGTAATTTTCGCAATCCAACTTGACCACTAATTTGGGCATAACAATTTAAAACTGTCCATCTGCGTCATACTGACTAAATTGACCATAAATCGAGTTAGAAAACTCGAAATCTAGATCCGTAAAATTTCCTTGAAACTAGACTCATATATCTTTTTACTGTAATTTTTCCAGAATTTTTAGCCTAGCCATTTAGTACAGTTTATTCCTCAAAGTATTCCCTTTTCTGCTGTCTGACAATTCCGACCATTCTTTGCTAAAATTTAACTATCTTTTTGTACATAATTCAATTGATATTCTAGTTTGTTTCTTATAAAAATAGACTCATTAAGGAATCTAACCATATAAATTATGTGCCAAAATTAGTTTTTATCAATTTTTAATGATTTTTCCAAGTCAGAATAAAGGATCTCAAAATCACTCTGAACCAGTCTAACAAAAATCTAAAAATCTCAAAATATACTAATCATTTACTTTCTCTGTTTCTTTTATAAGAAAATAGACTCAATTTTCTTTCAATCCATGTCTCTTTCACTTTCTAATTCAATTTCCACTATTTTTGGTGATTTTTCAAATCCACGTTACTGCTGCTAACCAAAATTGTTTCATTTCAAAATACGATTACCACTTCGAACATGCGTACGTCGAGTGGTCACAGATGTCGATTTCTGGCTTTTTGGTCTTTCTAGTGAATCACAAAACATTTTATGCAAACATTCAAAGAGGTGCGAGATTACACACCTGATTACGATAAGGACTAAACCTTCTTGATCGTCGGCACCTATGACACCTTAACACTCGATCAGAAAAAAAAATACCACGATGAGAGAAAGTAGTTGTTTAGGGTGAGGATTTCGACTTACCACTACTTCCAAAGGTCAACGAGTAGAGAAGAGCGAGTGATTTAATCCCTTAACGTTGATGAATCCGATTCCCACCGATTGGACTTATGGTTACGGATGATACACGGTCGTCCGCTTAGATCACTACGAAGAAGAAAAAGACTCGGCTAAGGAGATGATTATTGACAATCGGCCATGGTGAAGAATTAGGACAAAAGAGATGCTTGAAGGATTTCGTGAAAAAGAAAAGAAATAAGAAGAAAGATGTTTGTCTAGATTGATTTTCAAGAAAGATGAGAATATGCACACTCAAATTTGAGGATTGGCAAGAAGGGAATTTGAAGAGAGAAAAGAAATTATTACAAAAGTTGCATAAAGGAAATTTTGACCAAACAAACACTAAAACTTTACCAAAAATAAAAAAAAAACAAAGGTGGAAGATGAATTGGTAGAAGATATGGATGAAAATGGCCACAAGGGATTGCATTTATTCACTAAAGAGACAAAGAAAGACGTTTAAAAGAAAAATAAATGTGGAAGATGAATTGGTAGAAGATATGGATGAAAATAGCCACAAGGGATTGCATTTATTCACTAAAGAGACAAAGAAAGACGTTTAAAAGAAAAATAAATGTGGAAGATGAATTGGTAGAAGATATGGATGAAAATGGCCACAAGGGATTGCATTTATTCACTAAGGAGACAAAGAAAGATGAGCATGCTTGGGGTGGCACTAATGACTAAAAAAAAAATTTTCTAGGATGCTACATATATAAAATCGACTCGACTTATCCTGTGGCACATGACACTTTTAATATATATATACACTAAATCAAATAGTTTTTGGTTTAATTTTGAAATCAATTTAAGGAAGTAGTTTAAGCTCTTGATATATATTAAGATTCAAAATTGATAATAGCATTCTCTCCTCCATTTGGAAGGTATCAAAAGAATAGGTTGTTAAATCAAATGTCTCAAAATTCCCAACAGTAAGCCAAAATATAAAAAATACTATTATTTTAACCCAAAAAAAACATTTATAAGTTTGTAGCTATCGTTTCTGATAATATTGTTTCTAAAATTTAAACTCGAATTTTTCCTTTAAAAGTACAATGTATCTTACCATTACATCTAATGTTTTTAAATTTAAATCTCAAAATAATACAAAACACGCGTACTAATGTAACATATTCTCAAATCCATAAATTTGGTGGATGTTTTTCTAGTAGAAGATTTGAAATATCAAAAATTTTTATGAATTTGACAAATTAATACTTTTTTATACTTTTCAAATAGATATTATATTGAAACCCAAGCAATTTATACTAATATTATAATATTAATAATTAAGCCTGGGTTCATTGTCATTACTTGAAGAACAAGTTAGGGTTTTGGATCACTTGCCATGGGGCTCCTTAATGTAGTTGGTATAAATGATTGTTCTGGTTATGCAGTATCTGAAAAATGAAATGCCCTTCTTATCTGTTGGGTGTACTTGATGTGCGAATGAAGGTCTTTCTAAGGGAGAGAAAGGTAAATCATTGATACCTACTTGAAACCATATTTGATGTATTTTACCATTAACTCGATTTGATGTTTTAAGTGGTGAGTTCCATTAATTCATGTGGTTGAATATTTAAAAGCTTCCATACACTATAGGAAAACAGACTTTTTGCGGTGTTGCTCCGCAAAAAACGGCGCTATAGACAACGCTGCTAAAATTTGTGGCGTTTATTTGAAAAAAACGCTGCTAAAGACCAGGACTTTTAGCGGCGTTTTCTATAAAAGCGCCGCTAAAAGTCCTGGTCTTTAGCGGCGCTTCTGTAGAAAACCCCGCTAAAAGTCCTTGTCTTTAGCGACGCTTTTTTATAAAAAGCCGCTAATTTGGGCAAATTTGCAACATACATTTTTCACCAATATCCCACCCTTCCTGCATAAAATCCAACCAAAAACAGAAAATATAGCATGAAATCCAACCAAAAACAACAAACCTAAATGATACAAAATTATACGAAAGGTATATGATATAAATTATAAATGAAGTATCATTCAAAAATTTCTTACAATAATGTTAAAAGTTACAAGAAAATAAATGTCTAAGATGGCGGCATTTGCGACTGCTGGAACATCTTCATCAGTCTGAAGCTGTAGTTGGAGTTCATCATACTTTCTGCTCTGCTCTGCTTCCCTCACTGTTGTCTCTACTTCCCTCGCTGCCCTTGCTGCTGCCTCTGCTTTAAGTTGTAGCTAAAGTTCTTCATATTTTCTTTGAACCTCAGCTTCTCTCGATGCTACCTCTGCTTTAAGTTGTAGTTGGAGTTCTTCATATTTTCTTTGAACCTCAGCTTCTCTAGATGTTGCCTCCGCTTTAAGTTGAGAAATTTGCTCAACTATGCTCGCTTGCATCTGAGCTATCTGGTCTCTTAACCTCTGAATTTCAGCTTGAGCTTGACCCCTTGAAGGCATGTATTGCTGCCAGCTGGATCCAAAATATTGGGTCGAGGTAACACCAGATCCTTGAAATCGAACCCGACCATACCTTTTAGGACCAAAACTTCATTAATAATTCTGTTATCAATGTCTTCAAAATTAACAGAACTATTATTCGAAGCAATCGCTTCATACTCAGCCTTCTTATCTTTTAGTTTCTCCTAATAAATCAATTAAAGAGTTAAAAACGAAATATATAATAAAAAAAAGGAATGCAACAAAACTTAACATTATTTAAAACTACTAAAGACGAATTAAACCATTATAATTAAATATTATAAATATTTATAATAAATCAAATTTTATTAAGTAAATATACCATAATTTCTGTAGCTTCGGATGTCATCGGAGATCCATCTTTCTTCCTATGCGTAATGTCAAAAAGCTGAAGGCATCCAACTTTTTGACCAGACGATGCTTTCTACGATATAGTAGTAAAAATATTATTTAATAGTATAAAGTCATTAATATCTGACAGAATTAATAAATTCATAATATATGGGCCTTAGCTACACAAGCAAAACTTCTCGACCCTGCCGTGTGCGTGAATTTTTGTTTTTGTCTGCTGCTTGTTCCAACTCGCTCACGGTCCTACATAATGAAATTATTATTAAGTATATAGTAAATACTATAAATCAAAAAATTTATAAGAGTTTGGAAGTACGTAATACCTCTCATTTCTTTGAATTCCAGAATCTAACTGCATCTTCCCATTGGTACCTCAGCATTCCCTACGGGACATTTCGTAATTTTTCTTCGAGTCTTATGTCTTTCTTAAAATAATCTTTTTTCAAAGTGCTTTTATGGTCTCTCCATTTTTTACCCAATGCCTTCTTGATATAGGCATCCGAGACCTGTAAAGCAAATCTCTCCTAAAAAACACAAGTTTAGAAAGTAAATATAAATAAAACTTAAACCAAAGCATTATAAATTACATTCACGTTTTGTTACCTTAATATTATCGAGAGCTTGATTCTTGTTGCTATCAGGCATGTGATGCCATGATTCGTAGTTGATGGGCAACATATTGGCATTTCGTGCTATAATGCCCAAATAGCTTGCTAAAAGTCGAGCTTCTAATCCAACAGGCTGACCATGACTGTTTCTACTTACTTTAACACGCTCGACAGGATTTAAGTCGTATAAATCTTTAAGTAGCGTACGTCCTCGACCTCTGCGCGTCCCACCACTTTCAGCTAGAAAATAATATATTATTATATTGAAATTGAGAAATACGAGCAATAATAAAAGTCTATACGCATGTAAAATAAACTTAACATTACTTTGATATTCTGCAGGCTCATCAACTGTCTCCGGCACATTCGAAGATCCAATAGTTGTTTGCTGTTCACTATTTCCTTCTTCCGAATTTGGAGTATTCTAGACAATACTTAAATTTCGTAATTTTCTTCTACGCATTTTTCTGCAATACACAAAATAGTTGAAATTTTAGTAACAAATAACAACAATAATAGTACATATAAAATAGTTAAATTATATAACATGACCAATATTAAAATTATAATATTACATATATTTAAAAAATTGTAAAATCTTACTACATCATAATTCGTAAATATCTTCATCCACGTCCTGACGAACCCATTGAAATTGTGTACTAGTACTAGGGATATTTTCATTTAAGTTTTGTTCTAGAAAAGGCAAAGTTTCTGATCTTTCGACGATGTCATCTCTACTTCCATTGCCCATGTCAAATAAGTCTCTAGGGGTGTTTCGGAGTACAACGTACCAACCCTCATCAGTTGGATCTTTCGAGTAAAAAACTTGCTTCACTTGAGAAGAAAATACATACGGCTCATCTATCAATTGGTCCAGTGTGAATCAATCGAGAGAAGTTCACCATTGTAAAACCAAATTGATCTTGTTTAATTCCGCGAGCCGTATTAACATCAGCCCTGTCACCTCGAAATAAGACAACTTTCCATTTGCCATAATAATCAAACTCAATTATGTCAGTAAGAAGTCCGTAATACTCCACATTTCCCTCAACTAGAT
The DNA here is from genome assembly GCA_005393395.2 of Gossypium australe. NCBI lineage: Eukaryota > Viridiplantae > Streptophyta > Magnoliopsida > Malvales > Malvaceae > Gossypium > Gossypium australe. The sequence goes on along the minus strand of CM016614.1, from coordinate 125,781,552 downwards.
TACTGTCCCTGGCACTAACATAACTTGTAATTGAAGAATAACAACAATTCCACAATTTTGAGTTCTCATCAATCTCTCGTGATATTTTGTATGAAATCTGAATCTATTGATGAGGAAGGCACTATATCTTTTCACTATTATATTTGGACCTTGGGAAAGCCATTTAACTTCGTCATTTACTTCATTCCGACTCCAAACCTATTGAATCGAAAGTAAATTGAGTAATTATAAATGTTATGAGAAAACATTATTATTTGTCAATGAAAGCTTCAATTGTGTGCCGTTTGGCTTAACCATTCATGAAATGATTCTGTGAACAACTTATTAATTTCTCGTTGTTGTAATCTTCGGGACTGTGAACGAGCTCTCAATATTTGTTTGTACTCACTATGTTAAAAAAAAGTTTACTTTGTTAGAAGATAAACAAATTATAATTGATGAATATTTATCAAATTCTAGAACTTACTTGTGTAATGCTCCCATTGAATCGTGATGAAAAAGAACATATCGATGTGGTTGGACCCACGATCTATCATCTAATTCTGCAATTTCAACTTCGTCGATTGATTCTCTGTAACTTTGAAATAAATAAGTTTCGTCCAAGTTATGATCTGTGAGCCCAGCATTTCTACTTGGTCTATTCATTCTTGTTTCAACATCTTCCAAATATCTTAAACAGAAAGTCATACATTCCTCTGCCAAGTAGCCTTCAGCAATTGATCCTTCCGGATAACGCTTATTGCGGCAGTAAGACTTCAATTTGGATAAGAACCTAAACACGATATACAACATTATCAAAAGTTGCAACTAAAGGCATTGAGGTGAATGAAGGAATAATTTACAAATAAATTAACACCTTTCTATGGGATACATCCATTGATAGAAAACGGGTTCACCAAGTATTGCTTCACGAGGGAGATGAATTATCAAGTGCACCATAATAGTGAAGAAGGAAGGTGGGAAGATCTTCTCCAGATTGCATAAAGTCAATGCGGATCGATTTTGTAGTGTCTCAAGTTCTTGAACATCCAAAACTTTGCCACAAATGCCTTTCATTATATTGGATAGTTCAATTACACAAGACGTCACCTTTTTTGACATACAACACCGCATAGCAACTGGCAGTAAATCTTGCATCAAGATGTGATAGTCATGTGATTTGAAGGCATATAGTCGTCGATCTTTAAGACTCACACATCGAGATATATTTGATACATACGCATCCGTGACCTTTATATCCTTCAACACCATACAGAACACTTCTTTCTCCATCTTCAAGATTGAAAAAATAGAAGGCGGCAACCGATATTTCCTATTCGAAAGTGCTTGGGGATGAAGCTCACGTCAAATTCTCATGTGGACTAAATCAAGTCGACTCTGAAAATTGTCTTTCGATACTCCATCGACATTCAAAATAGTCCCAATGATGTTCTCACAGACATTTTTTTCGATGTGCATGACATCAAGATTATGTTGTAAAATGTGATGCTCCCAATAGGTAACTAAAAAAAATACTTCTTTTTTTTCCACAAGTCCGCCTCATTAGAATCATCCTCTTCATCAGATTCATCCCTTGATCTTCTATTTCTTTGCGTGTTCGACGGTTAATTCATCTTCCCATAAATGAAATTCATATCTTTTAACATGAATAATATTTCAGATCCACCGGTCTACGAAGGAGCTTCTTTGAACTCTTCAGTACCGTCAAACAGAGTACTCTGAAATCTAAATCTATGATTTCCCGGTAACCACCAACGATGCCCAATGTAAAAGAACTTCTTCCCATTATATAACCATTGCGAACATGTTTGCGCAGCACGGCAAGGTCAAGCATAACGTCCCTTGGTACTCCAACCTGTAACACCCCTTACCCATATTCAACGCCGGAATAGGGTATGAGGCATTACCGGAATTACAAATTTATTTATCAGACATTTTATTCATCTAGCATTTATATTTGAAACCAATAAAAAAAATCAAACATATTGTCCCTTAAACATATTTATTTTTCTCGACATGTCTTACTTGAATTTATTACTTGTTTCATCATACTTAATTACCTTGTATTAACATATTAAAGACAATCACATATTTACATGTCATGATAAATATCATTCACTTGTCTCTTCTTCATAAACATAAATCAGTTAATTCATCATATTAATATTTCACGTACCATCAACTTACATTTCCTTATCACATAATTAAATTACACGAACTTATCTGGCTAAATTTGTAGAAATATCAAGATTCAGGGGCACTTTAAAAATTTTCTATTTTCATCGATTTTTCAATTGATCTTAATCTAAATTAATAATTTCATTCAATTTTGCAATTTAAGTAATAAAATAATCCATTTCATGCAAATTGGTCATTTCCACATTTTTACAAAATTAATCATAAAGTTTTACTTTTATTCAATTTAGTCCCTGAGCCTAAAACATTACAAACTAGCCATCCTAGCTGAATATTCATACATATTTTCCTCCTCCTCCTCTCCATTCCACATCCTTAATGTATATAACATGCTATAAGTAACATTATCAATAATTTCACTAATTACTCCTAAGTATATTCAAAACTGTCCATTTGAGTTATAGTCACTAAATTATTTATTTCCAGAGCTACAGAACTCCAAATGAAGAGACGTTAATTTTTCCTGAAACTAGACTCATATATCTTCTTACCATAAAATTTTCAGAATTTTTGATTTAGCCAATTAGCACAGTTTATTCTTTAAATTCACCCCTGTTCTGCTGTCTAGCAGTTCCGACCCTTCTTCACTAAAAATTAATTATCTTTTTATATAGAATTCAGATGATGTTATAGTTTATTTCTTATAAAACTAGACTCATTAAGTAATCTAACCATATAAATTATGTTCCCAAATTATTTTTATACAATTTTTGATGATTTTTCCAAGTCAGAACAGGGGATCTCGAAATCACTCGAACCAGTCTTACCAAATCTAAATATCTCAAATACAGAATTTCTTTTCTTTCTCTGTTCTTTATTATGAAAATAGAAGAAATGAGCTTTAATTTCATATCTCACTCAACTTCTAATTCCATTTCTACCATTTTTGGTGATTTTTCAAAGTTACCTTACTGCTGCTGTCCCAAAACTGTTTTCTTATAACTCATATTACAATTTAATCCTAATTAAGTTTACTTATTTTCTTAACTTAATTCATACTTTGTTTCTTCTTAAATTCCTTCCATATTCAACTTGACTATCTATTCATATTAAAACTTTAATTTCTACTTTCTTCCAAATTAATCCCTCTAACACAGCTTATAGCATACTTTACATTTTAATCCTCTTACTAATTCTAACTTAAATTTCATTCAATTTAATCCCTGATTCATCTTTTTCTTCAACATCAACTACACTTGAAAACCTAAAAACTCTCAAAATATCAACTTAGTTTCATCAAAATCTTGCTTTAAAGCTTCTAAAACATCAAAATTAAGTAAAAAGGGCTAAATTGACTTACCTATCATCTTCCAAGCTTCAAACTTTCTATTTTTCCTTTTTCTTTCTTTCTCCCCTATTTCTTCTCTGTTTCGTCTTACTCTCTGGTTCTTTTTTGTTTCTCCCCCTTTTTCCTTTTGTTTTTGTTTGTATATATATAATAATATAATAATATAATAATATAATAATATACTTAAAAAAAATCTCAGATTTTAATCTTAAACCGCCTCAATTTACAAAATGGTATAATTACCATTTTGGTCCTTCATAATTTCTTTTAATCTATAATTCAACTTTTACACCTTTTTCAATTAGTCCTTTTCATTTAATTACATATCCAAACGTTAAAATTTCAACTAAAACTTTAATAATAACTTAATGACACTCCATAAATATTTTTAGAATATTTATGGCTCACTTTATGAATTCGAGGTCTCAATACCTCGTTTTTGGCCCAATTTTTCTAATTAATTCTTTTAGTTCACAAAATTCACTAATTTTAAAATATTTCTAAAATCACACTTAACTTATAATTATCGATTAACAAAGTTTTCAAATTTTTTTGTCAGATTTAGAAATCTCGAATCACTGTTCCGACACTATTGAAATTGGGCTGTTACACCAACCAGATAAATTGGCATAAGCTGGGAAGTCATTAATAGTCCACATCAAAGCTGCACGTAAATTAAAGTTCTCCTTTCTCAGTACATCATGTGTCTCAACACCAGCCCATAATTGTTCTAACTCTTCAATAAGTGGCTGCAAATAAATGTCAATATTATTCCCGAGACCTTTCTCTCCAGGGATAATCATAGATAAGATAAAGGATGATTGTGTCATGCAAATCCATGGAGGCAAATTGTAAGGAACAAGCACCACAGGCCAAGTACTATACGCAATGCTCATGATTTTGTAAGGATTAAATCCATCAGATGCTAGCCCAAGCCTCACACTTCGAGGATCGCTTGCAAAGCTTGGAAATTTACTGTCAAATGATTTCCAAGCTAAAGAATCCGCAGGATGCCTTAACAATCCATTATCGATTCGTCCATCATGGTGCCACATCATAAACTCGGCTGTCTTCTATGACATGAAAAGCCTTTGAAGCCTTGGTATTAGCGGAAAATACTGTAAAATCTTAACTGGCTTCTTCTTTGACTGTGCATCATTTTCATCCTCGTTACCATCTTCTGTATTTTTATTCATCCAACGGGATTCACTGTATACATGACAGCACTGTTGGTTTTTCCGGCCGCCCCAATACAACATGCAATCATTTGGGCAACTATGAATTTTGTTGTACCCAAGGCCCAAATCTTTTATCAGTTTCTTCATGTCTTTGCATGATTGAGGGATTTTTACAAATGGGAACATTTCTCTCAAAAACTCTAACAGCATTGTCAAAGAGTTTCCGGTCCACCCTCCCAAACATTTTAAGTGAAAAAGACGAATACAGAAAGACATTTTTGAAAATTTTGATCCCTCATAAAATTTTTCATTCATTTCACCAAGTAACGTGTAGAACTTCGCCGCTTCTTCATTTGGCTGTTCATCAGGTACACTTCTTCCCGTTTCGGTGAAAGTATTTCCACCAAAATTATAATCATCGGATGCAACCAAGTCAGGTGGAAATGATTGCAAACCATCACCGCGCACATTAAATGCATCCCGTAACATACTTTCCATGTCATCTTCTCTAACGTTCTGATTGTAAGCACTATGAGGATAACCCAGATTAATCGTTGAAGAGGCTCCACTAGATGTACACTCTCCATGGAAAATCCATTTTTTATACCCCCGAATAAAGCCATCAACAATTAGATGTTCGTAGACAACTTCACGATAATGCCAATTGATATTGCCACACTTCTTACACGGGCAAAGAATCATATTCTCTTGGCTTGCATTTTGAAATGCAAAGTTGAGAAAAGTTTCTACTCCATTTCGATAGTCGTTGCTTACCCTTGACAAATTCATCCAAGTCCTATCCATTTCGTAGTCGTTGAAGTCTAAAGTTGACAATAAATTACGGTTACTTAATTGTTAGCTATTGATTTAAATCGGGTCATTGTACTAAAATAGATAATACATACCAAGTTTCAAGTATCTAATGGGTGTAAACTAATTCAAGTAAGTTGCGGGATTTTGAAGTATATATTTATGTATTACGTAAGTTAAATAAATTATATAAGTTATGATATGATATATATCTATGTAAGTTGTGATATGATATATATTTATGTATTATGTAAGTTATGATATGATATATATTTATGTATGTTATGTAAATTATTTAAGTTATGTATATTTAAATATATAGTGATTTAAATATATATTTAGTACATATACGAGTTTGAGCAATAAAATTAGAGAACTTTTTTGTGAAGTTGATATCTCCAAATTTAAAACGTACATTTGAAATGTTCTTTTGATTGCAACAGTAACGATATATATATTATAAA